>NW_020872019.1:309864-322364 GCF_003789085.1 Penaeus vannamei
TCTTCCTTCCCCGATGTTTTTTTTTTTTTTTTTTTTTTTTTTTGGTCATACGTTATTCAAAAATAATCCTTATCGTAGGCCATTTTGCAAGGTTGTGGTATTATCTCGCCGCTACAGGATATCTTATTAATTATGGACGAGAAGATGCAACATTAGATGCAAAAAGAGGTGTTTTTCTTATCAATATTCAAATAGGTCAACTTTAATTTTTTGGGGGGGGGGCGGGAGGTTAATTCCTTGGTAGCTAGATTGGCTTTCGTAAAAAATGTCGGCATCCGAATAGATAGGTCGATAGATAGAGAGATATTGTTATAAAAAAATACATGCTCAAACTCTCTCTCTCTCTCTCTCTCTCTCTCTCTCTCTCCTCTCTCTCCCTTCTCTATATATATATATATAATATATATATATATATATATATATATATATATATATATATATATATATATATATATATATATTATGTATCTGTGCGCGTGATTGTGAGAGATGAAATAGAAAAAATCAGAACGACGGGACCCATAGCATAATAAACAATCCGATCTGCGTCTAAACGGCAGTCGAACTGACCCGACCCGACCTGACCCATCCCGACCTGACCACTCATCGCCGACCCGACCCGACTCACCCAACCCCATCCCGACCCAACCATCCCGACCCGACCCATCCCAACCCATCCCGACCCGACCCATCCCGACCCGACCCATCCCACCCATCCCGACCCATCCCGATCCGACCCGATAAGCTCCCGTTAGCGCGCGGCCCGACCTAACCTAACCTAACCCGCCGCCACATCGCCATCCGCGTTGCCAGCGAACCGCCATTACACACCCGGTCGCGAAATAAATCACCTTCGTAAATCGCGGAATTTTGCAAAAGAGAAGCGAATCCCATAAAGCCGGCGGATGAATCGACGGAAATATCGAGTTCCGATCAAAATGAAAATGAAAATGAAAGAGACGAAGAGAAATTAAAAAAAAAAAAAATACGTTTTTTTTTTTTTTTTTTTTTTTTTTTTTTTTTGAGGAGGGGAGGGGGTGGGAGGAGATGGTGGAGAATGGGGGGGGGGGGAGTGAGGTCGTTGGTTTGATATGCACAATGCATGAGGTAACCACTTCATTCGAGGCTTTATTGGAATCCGTTCATATAGCGGAGTGCAAGCGACCATCTGTCTCAATAAAACGAACAATCTGTTTGGGAATTAAGAGCCAATCATTCTGAATGACTAACGAGCTTATTCGATAAATATAGGTTTGACTAAATAGCCATATATCCATATATGGAATGGCGATTCGTATAAAAATGTTCATGAGTGAAATAAAGTGATGGAATGATACCTTTAAGATATATCTGGTGATTCAAAAATAATTCGGTAAAATACTTTTATTATTTATATCTACCAAGTGTATACGAATAATTAGAAATTGGCCTGATTCCTATGTAGGTTTTGTGGTGGTGACGATGGGTTTGCAATTCTATAAGCCGCTAATTCAAAAATAATTCGGTAAAACCCTTTTATTATTTATATCTACTAAGTGTATACGAATAACTAGAAATTGGTCTGATTCCTATGTAGGTTTGTGGGTGACGATCACGTGGCGCAGACGATCACGTGTTCTAAGCCGCGAGACAATGTAGGAGGGGCCAGTAACCGGCTTTCCATCCGGCTTTGACCCCGCAGCGTACTACGCACACACACGAGGTAATGTACTAAGGCGGCCAAAAACTAGGTCATTTCCATCCCGGCTTTGACCCCAGCAGCCGATGCTAGTACTCACACACACACGAGATAATGTACTAGGACGGCCAAAAACCAGGTCATTTCCATCCCGGCTTTGACCCCAGCAGCCGATGCTAGTACTCACACACACCCGAGTCGATATCGAGGGGCTGGCTTGGTGTGAACCCGAGACCTTGCGACTGCAAAGCCAGTACGCTGAACACTGGGCTGTCACTTTCTCAGGACTGTCGTTCTTACAGACGATCGTTGGCATCTGTGAGCAAAGACCTGACTATCAAATATTTCAAAATCTTACAAGTGAAAATAATGAAGTGTAACATTATGCAAATATCAAGTGATTCGTAAGTTGTTAAAGTCATTCACGACTATGAATGTCTGGCTATATATATATGACGATATATCATTCGTTCATCCTTTGACCACGAAGATGATTGTAACTGTTACAAAGATTTATGGATTCGGAGATAACAGACGAATCTAATTTGGGTACGAGTTGCGCTGTTGCAATGTTGCCGTGCGGGAGTCCAGAGAGATTAATCGCATGATGACCGTTATTACATTAGCGCTCATGTTGTCTTGTGCCGTTGCAAATTTATCTTGGTTTGGATGGTTAGACCTTTGGGATTCCGTAGAGATTCAGAGAGTTCAAAAGTCCTGTAATCGTGCAGGTCATTCTCGGTGCAACTTCGGTCTTATGTGTTGCAGGCGGATTCATGTGCTTTGTTTCTTGGATCTAATTGTAAGACCAAAGTTGGAACACGTTCTTTCGAAGCGCTGTCCATAGTGGCTTGAAAGTAACGATGGGTGAGTAGATGGGCATCTTTGCAGTATTTAAGCTCAACTCTGATATCTTCTTGACTGAAGACATCTTTCAAAATGGCGCCAAACATCATGCTGGGGAGCGCGGTTGCAAGGACGCGGCCCTGCTTTGCACCATTTGCCATGCTGAATGACTCAGACAATACACCAGTGCATATTTGACCAAGCATGCCAAATGCTTTCCCAAGAACAATAAAGTTACATAAGAGGTTAACAGTCTGCTCCTGTCCACAATGGTACGGTCGCCTCGAGCCCGCATTCACTCCCTGGAAGAAGGGCCACTTGCTCAGGGCTTTGTGTGAGTCGGTTCAGGACACAAGCCAAAATTCTGCCCCAGTGGAAAGAAGGGAAATGCCTCTGCAGTTGTTGCAATTCTAGCAATTTCCCTCGTGTTTATAGAGATGGATTATAGAAGTTTCGTTCAAATCTCCAGGTTCCAGATGCTGCAGAATAGGCAAGCTAACTTGGCTGTTAACTGTGGGCTTCCAATTGAGTATATTTCAGCAGGGATTTCATCAGAGTTCAGAGTTTCTCCATGAGACATTTAGCCGATGGAGACAGCAACTCGTCGCCAGTCGGTGGCTCTTCCATTTTGTTGTTGACTGCAACGTGTGTAAGACATTCGAATGATTCCTGACTAATAAGCAAGGGGCAATTATATACCCCCTTGAAGTGCTGAGCCCAGTGCACCAGGACCTTCGTCTTATGAGCATATCGCCACTGGCACTGAGCGTTGGGGATAGTCCTCAGCCCGATGAAGAACCTTTCCCGGCTTCTGGCATAAGGGTGGGTTTCGTCAGTCTTATTGCTGAACCGGTTATTCTGCATCCGAAGTAGTTCCCGCAGAACAGCTGATTTACTGTTCTTGTGCTCTTGGGTAGATACTGATTTCTGAAGATCTTCATGCGGGCTATAAAGACCTAGTCGTCAAACCAGTCCTAATTTCTGCAATTAATTGGTCCCATAACTGATGATGCAGCGTAGTCGATGATGACCATTCCTCCACAGCATTTTCATTGCTTTGCAGATGTTGTGATGCTGCTTGGTTCAGCAGTGCTTGATTTAAAGTGATATCTTAATGTAAAACTCGACTTTCTGCCTTTATGATTCCAAGCATACATTAAGAAGATATATGCAAAAATATAGAACAAAGAAAACGCATATATCAAGATGGATCCATGAATGCGAATTAAAATCACAGGATGAAATGAAAGTTTTCCGTAAGAACGTATGATTATATTTATCTTAACATCTTCGCCAGCGTCTTAGGACCGAACGGGAGATGGAATGGAACGTCTTCGAAGACTGGCAGGAAATTGATGATGCTGAGAGAAATAGGAGACGAAGAGGAAGAGGTGAGAAGAAAGAAACAGAGGAACGATAAAGGGAATGGAGAGAATGCGAATGAGGAAGGAAAAGGATTAAAATAAGAAAGTTGATGATGCTGAGAGAAATAAGAAAGAGGAAGAGGTGTGGGGAAGGAAATGAAGGACAGAGAAGAAAGAGGAGAGTTGATATAAAGAAGAGGACTAGGGAAAAGTAAGAGAAAGAGAAGAGGAAAATAGGAAAATAAAGAGGATGAGGAAAGAAAATTAGTAAAAAAAAAGAGAGAGAAGTGGATGGAATTGAGAAAGAAAAAGGAGTAAGAGAAACAAAAAGAAAAAGAACACTATGACCAAATAGGAATAAAAAGGAAAGAAAGAAAAAAAGAAGAGGGAGGAAAAAGAAATGAAAACAATAAAAATAGAACGAGGGAATAAGGAATACTCAAGAAAGATAGAAAAAAGACAGACGAAAATTAACATAAGAATTCAGAGACGATCTTTTATGGAGAAAAAAAAGGAGAGAAAAAATGAAAGCTAAAGAAGAAAACAAGGGGGGAAGATAAGGAATAAGGAGACGAAGATGGAAGAGGAAAAGGAAAGAGTAGAAGAGGAAACAAACGTGAAAAGCTAATTAATCTTTAGCGGAAACTATTGTGTAATAAAAGTCAAGTCTTCCTCTCTGGGAAAAATGATTACGAAAATAATGATAAAAGGAAAAGGAGATGAAGATATATATGTCTGCATATCACCTGATTATTTCAGTATTCATGATCTTTCTCTTTCTCTCATTCTCTTTTATCTATCATTCTCTCCTCTCTCTCTCCTCCCCCCTCCTTCAACCTCATTCTCTTTCTCCCTCTCTCTTTATTCATTAATCTATCCCTTCATTTCTCTCTCTCCTTTACTCCCTACTTCCTCTTTCTCTCTTTCTCTCTGTCTCTCACTCTTTCTTTCTCATTTTCTCACTTTCATTCTCTTTCTCTCTCTTTTTCCCATTCTCTCTCTCTATTCTCTCTCTCTCTCTTCTCTCTCTCTCTTTCCCCCATTCTCTCTCCTTCTCCCATTCTCTCTCGATTTCTCTCATTCTCTCTCGATTTCTCTCATTCTATCTCTCTCTCTCTCTCTCTCTCTCTCTCTCTCTCTCTCTCTCTCTCTCTCTCTCTCTCTCTCTCTCTCTCTCTCTCTCTCCTTCTCCCATTCTCTCTCAGCCAATGAGCTTTCTCCCATCTAAGTCATGCAGAACCATAATAAAGCTAAGAAAAAATAACTTAAAAGCTTGTGAACACGATCATAATTCTCGCTTAATGGATACTTAAGGCGGGAGTAGGGGAGGGGTGGGGTGGGGGGGGGGGTAATGGAGGTGGGGGGGGGGAGGCTGCGAAATAAATTGTTTTGGGAAGAATGAAATGGGAGACCGTTTTTCGGCAATGGTGTCTGCTGAGCCCCGGGAAACTCGCTTTCTCGCTCCGAAGGCAAGTAGGTTTTAGCTGAAGTTATTTGAACGAGTCTTTTTTTTAGCTGGTCACTTTAACGAGTCCTTTTCTTAGCTGAAGTCATCTCAACGTCTTTTTTTGCGTTTTTGTTTTTGCTGAAGTTATTTCAACGAGTCTTTGTTTGCTGACGTCATTCACCGACTCCTTTTTCCAGCTAGAGTTATTCCAACGAGTCATTTTTTAGCTGATCTTCGCCACTGAAGTCATTTTCACCTTAGTTTCTGCCTTTATAATTGCAGGTTTTTAAAATGATATATATAAGATAATAAAACAAAGAAAACGCATATATCAAGGTGGATACAAGAATGCGCATTATGATCACGGGATGAAATGAAAGTCTGCAAGAACGCAAGATTATGTCTTAACATCTTCGCCATCGTCTTAAGACCGAGCGGGAGATGGAATGGAACGCCTTCGAAGACTGGCAGGAAATTGATGATGCTGAGAGAAATGGGAGACGAAGAGGAAGAGGTGAGAAGAAAGAAAGAGAGGAACGATAAGGGGAATGGAGAGGATGCGAATGAGGAAGGAAAAAGAGTAAAATAAGAAAGTAGAAGAGGAGGATGAAATGGAGGAAGAAGAAAGCAGGGAAAAAAGAAGAAAAAGAAGATATGAAAAAAACTATTCAAATAAAAGGGAAAGGAGGAGCGGAAAAAAATGAGAATTAATGAAAACAATAAACAACAATAAAAGAGAACGAGGAAAAGAAAACGTTAAATAAAAGAAAAATAGGAATTCAGAAACGAAAAAAATGAAAATGGATAAAAGAGAATACGAAATGAAATCTAAAGAAGAAAAAAGAGGAAAACAGGGAATAGGGAGTTGAGGAAGATGGAACAGGAAGATGAAAGAGTAGGAGAAGGAGGATACAAAAGTGGACAGCTAATTAATCTTTAGAGGAAACTATTGTGTAATAAAAGTCAAATCTTCCTCTCTGGGAAAAGGGATTACGAAACTATATCGTTTGTTTCAATTTTCATTCTCTTTCTCTGTCTATCATCTTATCTATCGTCCTCCCTCTCCCTTCCTTGTCCTCCTCATCCTCTTCCTCACTTCTTCTCTCCTCTCCCCCTCATCCCATCTCTCTCCTCTCTCCCTCTCATCGCCTTCTTCTCTCCCTCTCTGTCTCTCGTTCTCTCTCTCTGTCTCCTCGCTCTCCTCTCCTCTCTCTTCTCCTCCCTCCCTCTACCTCTCCCTCTCCCTCCCTCCGCTCCCTGTTCTCTCTCTTTCTCTCTGCTCCTCTCCCTCCTCTCTCCTCTCTCTTCTCTCTCTCTCCCTCTCTCTCTCTCTCCCTCCCTCTCTCTCTTACTCTCTCTCTCTTCTCTCTCTCTCACTCTCTATCTCTCATTCTCTTTCCTTACTCTCTTTCTCTCTCATTTCTCTCTTCTCTTACTCTCTTCTCTTCTCTCTCTTCTCTCTCTCTCTCTCTCTCTCTCTCTCTCTCTCTCTCTCTCTCTCTCTCTCTCTCTCTCTCTCTCTCTCTCTCTCTCTCTCTCTCCCTCTTCTCTCTCTATCTTTCTCTATTCCCATCTCTATCGCTTAAAAACCTTCACCTAGACACACCAGCCAATGAGCTTTCTCCCATCTAAGTCATGCAGAACCATAATAAAGCTAAGAAAAAATAACTTAAAAGCTTGTGAACACGATCATAATTCTCGCTTAATGGATACTTAAGGCGGAGTAGGGGGAGGGTGGGGGTGGGGAGGTAATGGAGGTGGGGGGGGGAGGCTGCGAAATAAATTGTTTTGGAAGAGAATGAAATGGGAGACCGTTTTTCGGCAATGGTGTCTGCTGAGCCCCGGGAAACTCGCTTCTCGCCCGAAGGCAAGTAGGTTTAGCTGAAGTAGTGTGAACGATCAAGTCAAGTTATTTCCTTTGTTTGCAGGACTCATGAGCTCATTTTCTAAGCTAGCTGAGTCATTTGTAGGAGTCTTTTTAACTGGTCATTTACGAGGTCTTTTCTGAAGTCATTTCAACGAGTTATTTTTCAAGTCATTTCATCGAGTTTTTTCTGAAGTCATTTCATCGAGTCTTTTTAAACTGAAGTCATTTCATCGAGTCTTTTTAACTGAAGTCATTTCAACGAGTTATTTTTTAGCCGAAGTCATTTCATCGAGTCTTTTTAACTGAAGTCATTTCCGAGAAGTCATTTCATCGAGTCTTTTAACTGAAGTCATTTCAACGAGTTTTAGTCATTTCATGTTTTAACATTTCATCGAGTCTTTTTTAACTGAAGTCATTTCATCGATCTTTTTTGAAGTCATTCAACGAGTTATTTTTTTTAGCCGAAGTCATTTCATCGAGTTTTTAACTGAAGTCATTTCATCGAGTCTTTTTGAAGTCATTTCGAGTCTTTTTTGAGTCATTTCAACGATTTTTTTTAGCCGAAGTCATTTCATCGAGTTTTTACTGAAGTCATTCATCGAGTCTTTTTAACTGAAGTCATTTCATCGAGTCTTTTTAACTGGTCATTTCAACGAGTTATTTTTTTTAGCTGAAGTCATTTCAACGAGTCTTTTTAACTGAAGTCATTTCAACGAGTCTTTTTAACTGAAGTCATTTCAACGAGTCATTTTTTTAGCTGAAATCTTCGCCAGTGAGATCATTTCAACTGAAGTCATTTTAACCATAGTTTACTTCGTGTTGTCTATTAAGCTTCTTAAACTGATCTTTCATTCCGCGCACTTCATTTCTAAGGCTTTCATATTACCGTAATATAATTCCTGGTTAATCTGATGCCCGTGGATTGCGGTATCAAATCTCACCGACTAATTTCCTATTAAATAAATAATAGGGATGACTTGTAGGGAATTTACCAGCTGTGGCGTCCTTTTTATTTAACAGTGAAACGGATCATGTAATTTTAACGTCTTTATTCCTTTGGGGTATATACATGTGTGTGTGTGGGCATATTGTAGTATGTATATATATATATATATATATATATATATATATATATATATATATATAATATATATATATATATATATATATATATATATATATATATACATATATATATATATATATATATATATATATATATATATATATATATATATATATATATATATATATATATATATATATATATATATATATATATATATATATATATATATATATATATATATATATATATAATATATATATATATATATATCGGAAACAAGGGAATAAGGACGTTAAAATTGCATATATATACATATATATAGATATATCTATATATATAAAATATATATTATCTCTCTCTCTCTCTCTCTCATTCTCATTCTCACTCTCACTCTCACTCTTCATCTCTCACTCTCTATTCTCTCTCTTCTCTCTCTCTCTCTCTTTCTCTTTTTCTTTTCTTTTCGTTTTTCTTTTTTCTCAATTCATTTTCTTTCTTTTCCTTTTTTCTCTTTTTTTTCTTTTCTTTTTTTAATATTTCTTTCCTTCTTCCAACGTTTCCAAGAACATGAGCTGAAGACAACATTAATTGCTTTACATCTGAAAGAGGATTACGTTTTCCGTGAATTATGTCATTTCATCAAGGAAAAAGAAAGAGAGAGAAAGAAAGAGAGAGGAGAGAGAGAGAGAGAGAGAGAGAGAGAGAGAGAGAGAGAGAAAGAAAAAAGAAAGAGAGAGAGAGAGAGAGAAAGAGATTGAATAACGAATCGTTAGGAAAGCGATAGAGATCATCTGTGAATTATGTCATTTCATCAAAAAAAGAAAAAGAAAGAGAGAGAGAAAAAGAAAGAACGAAAGAGAGAGAAAAATAGATTGAATAACGAATCATAAGGAAACAGATAGAGATCTTCTGTGAATTATGTCATTTCATCAAAGAAAAAACGAAAGAAAGAGAGAGAAAAAGAAAAGAAAGAAAGAGAGAGAGAAAGAGATTGAATAACGAATCATAAGGAAACCGATAGAGATTTTCTGTGAATTATGTCATTTCATCAAGGAAAAAGAAAAAGAAAGAGAGAGAGAGAAAGAAAAAAAAAGAAAGAAAGAGAGAGAAAAGAGATTGAATAACGAATCATAAGGAAACCGATAGAGATCTTCTGTGAATTATGTCATTTCGTCAAAAAAAAAAAAAGAGAGAGAGAAAGAAAAAGAAAGAACGAAAGAGAGAGAAAAAGAGACTGAATAACGAATAAGGAAACCGATAGATATTAAGAGTACTTCCCGGGAGCAAGAAGCGATTTGGTAATAATGATAATAGTAATGACAATGATATCGTTGATGGTAATAATAATGATAATATCGATAATAATGCTAATGATAATAACTGAAACATAAAAACTAGTGGAAATATTAATAGAAAGTGTCTATAAATCTAAAGTTATTTTTCAATTTGAATTCGCCAAAACACGAGACATTTTTTTGTTCAAGACCAAATATCAATTTCATAATCTGTATGGTGAAGGATATGAGGAGCGGTGGTCATGAGGGGGGAAATGAATGGAATTTGAGCCTACGTTCAAGCTGCCTAGGCCTACGTACATCCTGTGGTCTTTGGTCAAGCTGGGGTGGAGTGGCGTGGGGGGGGGGGGCAGCGGGGGAAAGAGGGAGCCGGTGTGTCTGTGTCTTTTATGAGTAACCTTTTTTTTATGTCTTTTAGTTTTTTTGTTCTTCTTTTCTTTCTCCTTTTCATGAATAACCGTTTTTTATTCTTTCTTTCAGTTCTTTCTCTTTCTTTCTTTCTCTCGTTTCATGATTAACGCTTTTTATCCTTTCTTTCTGTTTTGTTTTGTTTTTTTCTCTTTTTCTTCCTCCTTTTTTCTCTTTTTCTTCCATAATTCAGAAATCGTTGCGGTTACTGAGGCGTTGCCATGGTAACGTCCTCCTGGTACTCTCCGTCGGCACATGACCTTTTTTGACCTTTCGTGAATCAGGTGAGACAAGTTACCGTTCGACTCTCCCCGCTTTGGCTCGAGGTCGTTCAAGGCGGTCAGGTTTCTAGGTCAGGTTTTTTTCTGGAATTTCTTGTTTACTGGAATTCAGTTTTTTTTGTGGAATCTATAGTTTTCATGAATTTCTAGTTGTCTGGAATTTTTTGTTTTCTGGAATTTTTATTTTCTGGATTTTTTTTTTTTTTTTTTTTTTTTTTTTTTTTTTTTTTTTTTTTTTTTTTTTTTTTAGGTTTTGGGGCATTTCTAGGTTTTTGGAATTTCTAGTTCTCCAGAATTTCTAGTTTTTGGAACTTTACGTTTTCTGCAATTTCTAGTTTTCTGGATTTTTTAGTTGTCTATGATTTTAGTTCTCAGGAACTTCTATTTCTCTGGAATTTCTGGTTATCTGGATTACCTAATTTTCTGGAGTTTCTAGTTCTCTGGAATTTCTCATTTCTGGAATTTCTAGTTCTCTGGAATTTCTCATTTCTGGAATTTCTAGTTATCTGGAATTTTTATCTTTTATTTCTCTGGAATTTCTCATTTCTATTTCTAGTTATCTGGAATTTATTTATCTGTTTTTATTTCTCTGGAATTTCTCATTTCTGGAATTTCTATTTCTCTGGAATTTCTCTTCTATTTTCTGGAGTTTCTATTTCTCTGGAATTTCTCATTTCTGGAATTTCTATTCTCTGGAATTTCTCATTTCTGGAATTTCTAGTTCTCTGGAATTTTCTCATTTCTGGAATTTCTATTTATCTGGAGTTTCTATTTCTCTGGAATTTCTCATTTCTGGAATTTCTCGCCAGCTTCTACAACTGGCTGTCAGTGTGGGAATGACCTTCATCTCGCTCAGCTCAGCCAGCAACATTCCAGCCGCAGGGACATTGCTCGGGAAAATTGGACTCGTATTAAACTTTTTTTTTTTTTTGGACACACGACAGGTTATGTTTTGACACACGACACATGACCTTATTTCTGGAACAGGTCGTAGGTGAAGGTCATAGGTTATGGCGCAACAGGTCATAGGTGAAGGTCATAGGTTATAGCGCAACAGGTCATAGGTGAAGGTCATAGGTTATTCATAGGGTTATGGCGCAACAGGTCGTAGGTGAAGGTCATAGGTTATGGCGCAACAGGTCGTAGGTGAAGGGGAATCAGAGGCGAAGAAGCACTCGATGTTGAGGGATATTTGGATAGTCAGATGGATCGACGTTTAACGATCGACTTGGGTTTGTTGGGAGTTTGAGGTGCGGTAGGAGCTTCGGGAATGTGTTGTTGTTGCTGCTGCTGCTGTTGGTTACTTCTTTCAGTTTTTGTTTTTGTTTTGTTTTTGTTTTTTTCTTTCTCTTTTTTATGAATAACCGTTTTTTATTTTTCTTCAGTTCTTTCTCTTTCTTTCTTTCTCTCGTTTCATGATTAACGCTTTTTATCATTTCTTTCTGTTTTGTTTTTCTTTCTCTTTTTCTTCCATAATTCAGAAAACGTTGCGGTTACTGAGGCGTTGCCATGGTAACGTCCTCCTGGTACTCTCCGTCGGCACATGACCTTTTTTGACCTTTCGTGAATCAGGTGAGACAAGTTACCGTTCGACTCTCCCCGCTTTGGCTCGAGGTCGTTCAAGGCGGTCGGGTTTCTAGGTCAGGTTTTTTTTCTGGAATTTCTTGTTTACTGGAATTCATTTTTCTTTTTTTTTTTTTTTGGAATCTATAGTTTTCAGGAATTTCTAGTTGTCTGGAATTTCTTGTTTTCTTGATTTTTTAGGTTTTCTGGATTTTTTTTCTTTTTTTTTTCTTTTTTTAGGTTTTCTGGCATTTCTATTTCTTTGGAATTTCTAGTTCTCCAGAATTTCTAGTTTTTGGAACTTTACGTTTTCTGCAATTTCTAGTTTTCTGGATTTTTTTTTTAGTTGTCTATGATTTTAGTTCTCAGGAACTTCTATTTCTCTGGAATTTCTAGTTATCTGGATTACCTAATTTTCTGGAGTTTCTAGTTCTCTGAATTTCTATTATCTGGAGTTTCTAGTTCTCTGGAATTTCTCATTTCTGGAATTTCTAGTTCTCTGGAATTTCTCATTTCTGGAATTTCTAGTTCTCTGGAATTTCTCATTTCTGGAATTTCTATTTCTCTGGAATTTCTCATTTCTGGAATTTCTATCCAGCTTCTACAACTGGCTGTCAGTGTGGGAATGACCTTTATCTCGCTCAGCTCAGCCAGCAACATTCCAGCCGCAGGGACATTGCTC
>NW_020872019.1:343056-352959 GCF_003789085.1 Penaeus vannamei
CTGGGTCGCTGGCTCCCGCGTCCCTGGCTCTCGTTGCTCCCGCGGGCGTTCTGAGGGCGCACTCCCGCGGGCGTCGCAGCGAGTTTGCTTCTGGTCAAATGGTCGTTGGGAGAAGCTATTAATCGACGACCCCCCCCCCCCCCCCCTCTCCCTTCGTGCAGCTCCAGTTCTCGCATTTCAGGATTTTCTCAACCGGCTAACGACGCGGGTGCGGCAGCCGCAAGAAACGCCGCCGTTAATAAGCGCATGCGGCCGAGAGGGAACAATAGAATTACTGTTTGGAGCGATATCCTGAACTTTCCCGTCGAGGCCGGCAGCGCGGCGCGGCTTTCCCCCCCCGGGCACGACGCAGCCCGCCCCACATCCGCCCTCGCCGCGCCACCGACTCGCTCCCGCTCCTCCGCCTCTTGTCCCTCCTCCCTCCCTCCCCTCCTTTCTCCTCCCTTCCTCCTCCGTTTCCCCTCTCTCTCTTTTCTCCCTCCCTTCCTCCGTTTTCCCTCCTTCACTCTCTCTCTCTCCTCTCTTCCTCCTCTCCTCATCTCTCTGTTTCCTCCCTTCCCTCCCTCCGTTCTTCCCTCCTATCCTCTCTCTTTTCCTCCTTCCTCCCTCCGTTTTCCCCTCCTTCCCTCTCTTCTCTCCTCTGTTCTGCCCTCTCTCCCTTCCTCCGTCTCCTCCCCTCTCTTTCTTTTCTTCCCTCTCTCCCTCTTCCGTTCTTCCTTCTCTCTCTCTGTCTCTTCATCCCTCTCTCCCTTCTTCCCTCTCTCCCTCCCTCGCTTCCTCCGTTCTTCCCTCCTTCCATCTTTCGGTCTTTTCCTCTCTCTCTTCCCTCCGTTCTTATACTTGCTTATACTACTAGCTCCTTCCTTCTCCTTCGTCTTGTCCCCAAACTTTTCCTTTTTTTTTTCTTTTTCACAACTCTTTTCTTTCCTTCGTAGTCTAAGAGAAAATACTCCAGCTCCTTCTTCTCTTTTCCGTCCTTCCCTTTCCTCCCTTCCTACGTTCATCCCTCCCTCCCTCTCTCCTTCCTTCCCTCGTGTTCTCATTCTTTTATTCATTATCTTCTCTAGTTCTTGATTTTCTCTGGCTCCCCTTTTGCTCCTTCACTAACATGTTCTATCTCCTCCTCTTCTTATCCCTCTCTCCCTTCCTTCCTCCGTTCTTCTCCCTCACTCCCTCCTTCGTTCCTTCACTCCTTGTCCTCCATTTGGGATAACATTCATCTCCATTTAATGTATGCATTTATTTACGTTTATTTCTATCTCCTTATTCCTCTTCCTTTTTTTATTTCCTTATCCTACTAACGGCCCCATTGTACAGTCTTCCACTTATTTTGTCTCATCTTTGTTATCTTCATTCCATGTCCCTCCTTTCCTCCGTTCATTGTCTTTTTCCCTTCGTCTGTTCAGTCCATGTCTCTCCTTCCCTCGGTTCTTTCCACGACCCTTTTTTCCTGTTCATTCTTCTCTATCTCTCTCTCTCTCTTCACTCTTCTCTTCTCTTCTTTCTCTCTCTCGCTCTCTCACTCACTTTCTCTCTTCTCTCTCTCTCTCTTCGCTCTTTGCACTCACTCACTCACTCTCTCTCTCTCTCTCTTTCTCTCTCTCTCTCTCTCTCTCTCTCTCTCTCTCTCTCTCTCTCTCTCTCTCTCAACTCACATCCGAGACTGTGATCCACTGCTTCCCGTGACGTCATCTGTATCGTCCTTCTGGTTATTCAAGAACAAAATATCACATTCCCTCATTATAAATTGTGCTTTAATAAATTCAAAAAGATATGGAAGTTACTGTGATATATACATATTTGTTACTATTCTCTGATAGATGTCTTTATCGTTTCTTTGTAGCTTTTGGATAATGAAGTTTTTGAAGTTTGGATGATGTTGGTTTGTGTTCATGTGGTTGAATGTGATCTTTTGTTTACAATGTGGTGTTCAACGACACGTCTCTTCTCTTCATGGTTTTGATATTGCTGTCTCTGTATTCGATGACAAATTCTTCCTGGAAAGTCAATAGAAGAATAGGTCCATTTCTTCTTCTTGTCATTCTCTTTTCTCTCTCTCTCTGTCTTGTCTGGCTTTCCTCCTTCTCTGTGTCTTTCTCTCTCCCTCTTTCCCCTTCCCCCTTCTTTCTCTCTCTCCCTGTCTCTGTCTCTCTCTTTCTCTTCTGCTCACTCCCCCCCGCCTCTCTCTCTTTCTCACGCCCTCTCTGTCTCTGTTCTTCTCTCTCTCTCTCCTTCCCCTCTCTCTTCTCTCCCTCCTCTCTCTCTCCTCTCTGCCCAACTCCCTTAACCACCTCTCTCCCCCTCCCCACTCTCTCTACCCCCCTTTCCTCTCGCTACATCCCCTCCTTTTATCTATTGTGTTATATCAATTCCAATATACATTTCAACCTCCCTGTCACTGCCTTCCACTATTACCAAACTTTCCTTTCATCCTTCATTTACATTCCAGGAACCATCACACGGCAGGCAGTGTTTGAGAACTAGCGAAGGAAAGACAACACCTGTTATATTGTTGCTGTTGCAATTTGCATTTTAAGGCCGCCAGCTGCTCGTTCCTGGAGTTTAACCAACTCTTGGTTTATAGATTTCATTTCGAAGGATATTTTTTCTCAAACAAGTTACGCTTAGTTCTTTAAAAAAAAAGTTATATAATGTATTTCCTTGTGCCTGACTTTTCGTGTTTTAATGTCTGTTGTATCTGTTATACAGTAGCATTGTTATCATTGTTTTTATTAATATTACTATCATTATCATCATTATCATTATTGTTATGAAAATGATATTTATTGTTATAATAATTATTGTTATGATTATTATCAACAATATCATTATTATCATCATCATCATTTCTATCGTTCTTATTCGCATATTTCTTTTTGCCATACTGATTATCCTTATCATTATTATTATTACTATCATTATCACTATAATCATTGTCATCATTTTACTATTGTCTGAATTATCATTATCATAATGATAGTGATGATGAAAATAATGTAAATGATAAGGTTGTTAACGAAAGCAGTAGCACCCAATAACAAGAACATCACTTCCAATATCAATAATGATAACAATGATAAAAAAATAATAATGATAATGATAATGATAATAATGATAATAATAACAATAATAGTAATGACAATAATAATGATAATAATAATAATAATAATAATAATAATAATAATATAATAATTAATAATAATAAATATAATAATAATAATAATAATAATAATAATAATAATAATAATAATAATAATAATAATAATAATAATAATAATAATAATAATAATAATGATAATAATAATAATAATAATAAATTAATACTGATGATAATAATAATAATGATAATAATAATAATGATGATGATGATGATTGTGAAAATGATAATAATACTAATAGTAGTAACAATAATCATGATAATAATAGTAAACATACTAATGATAATGATGATGATAATAATAATGATAATGATAATAAGTGTAACAACAACAACACTGATAATAATAATTATGATCCCGAAGACATGAATGATGTTAGATCTCTCATCAATCAAATGATCAGAGTGTGGAAAACATCCCGACGCACCCATTTGCATAAAGTACAAAGTACGACGATCGCACGACGCCCATCTGCTTACGTTCAAACCCACCAGGCTTCTCCGAGTGAGGTTCTGCAGCCCCGTCAGGCACAGAGAACCTCGAGAACGCCCAAGGGTATAAAAGGAAAGGTTCAGTAGCGAGACGACGCGACGGCCTGGTCGAGGAACTGCAGGGGCGGGTTTGGGGTACTTGTGCGGATTCCCTGGTGGCGTCGGGTCCTTTTGGGAGAGGTCTTTGGGGTGGGGAGGGGTGGGGAGGAGTAGGGTGGGGGATGGAGTGGGAGGGACGAAGGAGGGAGTGGGGTTGGGTGGGAGAGGGAGTGGGGAGGAGTGGGTGGAGAGGGTGAGGAGGGAGAGAGTGGGGGTGGGGGAGTAGGAGGAGTGGGTGGGAGTGGACAGGAGGGAGTGGGGAGGGAGTGGGGAGGGAGGGGGTGGGGAGGAGGAGTTGGGAGAAGATTGGGCAAAGAAGAAAGTAATCGAACGAGCAGCGCATAAGTTAGAGGGTTCCTTGGTATTCCTAATGGAAATAGTGTATGGATGGTTAGACGGATAGATGGAGTGTATCTGTGTCTGCGTGTGTATTTGTCTATTTGTATACCTGCATATCTATCTATCAGTTTATCTATCTATATGTCTATTCATCTGTGTGTTTATGTGTGTGTGCGTGTGTGTTTATGTATTTACTATTGTGTATTTGCGTATGTGTATGTGTATTTACGGGTGTGTGTGCATGTGTGTAATAATAAATGTGCGTGAGTTATTGTGTGTATTTATATTTGTGTACGTGTGTGTGTTTTTGTGTACATTTGTAGGTATGTACGTGCATGTGCGTACGTATAAGTATCTACTGATTTGAAGAGTGGTTAGTCACAGTGCTCACAGAAAAAAATGGTTTTGACTTAATTCGTACATTCCAGTGTTACCAAAAGTTCCACAAATTAACTTAATTAATATCATCACATCTGTGTAGAAGTTTCACAATCTAACATAATTGGTGTAAGTTTCATAGTTTATCATTTCGATACAAATCCCAAATCAAGCAAATTAAATTCTCTCTCTCTCTCTCTAGCTACCTATCTATCTGTCCTTCTATCTCTCCCTCTTTCTGTCTATCTATCTCCCCATCTCTCCCTTCCACCCTCTTCTCTCCCTATAATTTCGCCATCTTTCTGTCTATCTATCTCCCCCTCTCTTTCTGTCTCTCGATATCATAGTTGTTAAAGACTCAAGACCATTAAGTTTTTAAAAATGCAACTCACGCCAACTGATTTTACGAAAATGACTTCCTGTCAGATTCACATTGCAGTGTGGCAAGGCGTATTGCAGTACAAAATATAGGAATGTGTAGCAACATGGGAAATTGTAAGCATAAACTGCCTCGTAGTACTGTAAGAGAGTGAAAGAGAAAGTGCGATGTAATCATAGATGTGTGAGCAACGGAGAGAAGTGAGAGAGAAATTAGAAAGAGAGAAAAGGAGGGGGTGGAGGCGAGTGGAGATGAGAAGAGAAACGGGATGATTTTGATTTACGATTGGACCACGCTCTTCCAGACTTGACAGAGAGTATATTAACAAAAGAAAAGTTAAACGAAGCAAAAGTAATAACTCATTCACCACATTGAGACTGAAGTGAACCCCTCAAGATGAATGATCAGATATAATCGGTGTAACCATAAAGAAACAAGACAAACGGCTGAAAACGGGAGGGACGGAACATGTATAGAGGGAGGGATAACGTATGAGGGAGATTATATTACGGAAGAGGAGGATGAAGAGAGAGCGAACGGAGCATGGGACCGAGATGAGTATGTAAGTGAAAAGGTAACTTTACCGAGAGAGAGAGAAGAGAGAGAGAAGATGCCGAAATGGCCTCGACCGACTGACGGCGAATATGACTTATTTCTAAAGCGATGAACATTTTACGCATGGTAAAGGCCGGATTGACGGTATATAGTTTAGAGAGGATGAATCGACTAGGTTACTAGAGAGGAGAAGGCGAGAACCAGGGAGAGAAGGATGAGACACGAGGAGAGAAAAGAGAGAAGATAGAGAAAGAAGAGGGAAGAGGAGAAGATGGAAGGATGAAAAGACCGAAGAAGAGAGTAGATGAGAGAGAAGTAATGCATAATGATGATAGAGTAGAGGCTGAGGTTAGAGCAAGGAGATAGAAGAGCGAGGAAAGAGAGGAGAGACAGAGAGAGAGTGGTAAGGGAAGGGATAAATTATGTGAGGAGAGGAGCATGGATTTAATGGTCGAGAGACGGATTGATTAAAAAAAGAGAGAGATAGTTAGGATCATAGTGGAGCGTCTTGTGTAGGTAGAGTGAGCTGTGTAGGATGTTGTCTTTTAAGGCGATGGAGCTAAGTGAGTGTAAAGTCGGGGCTTGTAAGGATGCAAGTGCGATCGAATGAGAGGCGTTCGTGATATGTGTAGAGAGCTATATGACTGCGGCAGCGGAGAGCAGAGAGGAGAGCAACGAGGAAGAGAGAAGATGAGGAGATTGAGTTGATGAGAGAGTGAGGAGAGAGAGGCGAGAGGAGAGAATAAGAGAGGGAGAGAGAAAACGAGATGAAAGCCGAGAGAGGAAGATGCAAGGGCGAGGAAAATGGGAAAACAAAAAGAAATCAGACAAACAGCGCAGACAAAGAAAGACAGACAGACAAAACAAGAAAAAAATAGAGACACATAGAAAGAACGAGAAAGAAAGACACCGAAGACACGAAGACGCAGAATGAAGAAGCAGAAGACGAAGGAAGAACAAAAAAAAAAAAAAAAAAAGAAAAGAAAAAAACTCACGGACCCACTAGTGCTGCTCATTTAGACCGCACACCGCCATGGCAGCAGGCAGCAGCAGTAGGCAAACAGCAGCGTCGCCAAACAAACCACTAAAACTATTACCATAAAACTTACCCCTGAGTGCTGTGGCTTAAGTCCCGGATCTTTCTCTTTCCTCTTAAAAATCGATTCCTTCATCCTTCTTCTATTTTCGGTCCTCCTGTTCCTTCCTTAAAAAAAGTCATTATCATCTCATTTTCTCTGTTCTTTCGAAAATCTGTTCTACCTCTTCTGCTTCTTCCTTTCTTTCTTCTTTTCTCTCCCTCTTTTTCTCCTCCTGTTGTTCCTCTCTATCTTATTTTTCTTCCTGTTCCTCCTCCTCCAACTCTTACTTCCTTTTTCTCCACCTCTTCCTCTTGTTCCTCCTCCTCCTTTCTTTTCCCCTTTCTCCCAGTGCCCCTCTATCCTCTCTTCCCCTTTCTCTCTCCCTTTTCCGTACCCCTCTTCCCCTTTCCCTCCCTCGCTCTCCCCCTCTTCTCCTTTCTCCCTCCCCATCTTTCCCCTTCTCTCTCCCCAATGCCCCCTCCCCCTCTCTCCTTTCTCCTTCTCCCCCCTTCCCCCTCGTCCTCCCCCCCTTCCCCTTCTCTCTCCCAGTGCCCCCCTCGCTCTCTCTCCTTCTCTTTCTCTCCCTTTTCCCCCTCTCCCCGCTACCCAGTGCCCCCTCGCCTTCTCTCCTTTCTTCTCCCTTTCCCCCTCTCTCCCTTTCTCCTCCCCAGTCTCCTCCTCCTCTTCCCCCTTTCGCCTCCCCCTTCCCTTCCTTTCCTTCCTCCCCCTCTCCTCCCCCTTTCCCCCTCGCCCTCCCCATCCTCCTTTTCTCCTCCCCCTCTCCCTCCTCCCTTTCCCTCCGCCCTCCTCCTCCCCAGTCTCCTTTCGGCCCCAAAACCGAGACACAGATGACGTCGCGCAGTGTCCGTCCCCAACACTGCAGGACACTGACTCCTAACCTTCGATCTCGCGGGAAGCGAGTCTCCAACCGCAGCGTCAAAGTGGGGGTCCTTCACCCTCCCCTCACCCCCTCCTCCTCCTCACCCCCACACCCCCTCCTCCTCCTCCTCACTACCACCCCCTCCCCTCCATTCTCTCCCCCACCCCCTCCTCCTCCTCCCCTCCCAGGTCCCCCCCCCTCCTCCTCCTCCTTCCGTTCCAACCCCTCCCTCCCACCCACCCCTTCCTCCTCTCTTTCCACCCCCTCCTCCTCCCTTCCCACCCCCTTCTCCTCCTTCCTACCCCCCTTCTCCTCCCTTCCCACCTCCTCCTCCTCCCTTCCCACCCCTCCTCCTCCCTTCCCACCCCTCCTCCTCCCCCTCGCCCTCACACACACCCTCCTCCTCCTCCCTTCCCAACCCCTCCTCCTCCCCACCCACCCCTTCCTCCTCTCTTTCCACCCCCTCTTCCTCCCTTTCCACCCCCTTCTCCTCCCTCCTACCCCCTCCTTTCCCACCTCCTCCTCCCTTCCACCCCCTCCTCCTCCCTTCCCACCCCCTCCTCCCCTTCCACCCCCCCTCTCCTCCCTCACACCCCCTCCTCCTCCCCTCACAACCCCCCTCCACCTTTCGGCCGTAATTCTTGGGGGAGGGGGGAGGGGGGGAGTTTTTTTACGCTTCAGAAATGTATAGTGTTGTGCATTAATTGTCCCTCCAAGTTCGAAGATAGTGATGCCAGGGGGGCGTGTCTGTATTTTTTTTTTTTTTTTTTTAATGATAGAGGAACGGATTTCTGAAAATCTTTTGTCTCCATTTCTTTTTACTCTTGCTTTAAAAAAATCCTTTCTTAAGAAAAAAGAATAGTGGCATATTTTTTCTTATTCTTTCTTTCTTTCAATTTTTCCTCTTAACTTTTTCTTATTTTTTATTTTTTTTTTGTACACTTTCATTTCTTTTCTTCTGCCTATATTCTTTTAATCAGTTTTCTTTTTCTGATCCAGTTTTTAGCATTTATTTGTCCTTTTTCTTCTTATCATTCTTTTTTAATCTCTGGTCTCATTTTCTTTTTCTTCTCTTCCCTTTTCCACCTTTATTCTATTTCTAAAAACTCCTTTCATTTTCTTTTCTTCTACTTCTCTAACATTTCCTTTTCTTCTAAAAAAAATCTTTATTTTTTTCGTCTTTTTTTCTTCTTAAAATTTCTTATTCATTTTTTTTAACTCTTCCTTCCTTCTTTCTTCTTCTTCTTCTTCCATACCCTCTCTCCTCCTTATTCTTCTCCGTCTTCTTCCTCTCCTTCTAATTGCAGGAAGTCTCGCGTGCATTCAGGAATAGTGACGGAGGGAGGCGGGAAAAAAATGGAGAATAATGGAGATGAAAATGAGAGAGTAAAGGAGGAAGTGGGAAAAGGAGGGAAAGGAGGGAGGAGGGCAAGGAGGGAAGATGAGAGAGGGGAGGGAGGGAGAAGAAGGAGGGGAAGGGAGGAAGGAGGAGGAGGAGGGGAAGAGAAAGAGAGGAGGGGAAGGAGGGAGGAAGAGAGGGAGGTGGAGGAAGAAATGAGGGAGAGAGAGCAAGGAGGAGAAGAGGAGGAGGAAGAAAGAAGGAGGGTACAGAGGAAGAGACGAGGGAAAACAAACGAGGAGAAAGAGGAAAGGAGAGGAGAGAAGGAGAGAGAGAATAGACATAAGAGAGGGGAGAGAAAGAAAAAGAAATTTGATGAGAAAATGAGTAAATGGAAAAATGGAGATAACGGAAGAAGATAAGAAGAAAACCAAAAAATAGCTGCAATAGAAAAAAAGAAAGAAAAAGAAACTATGAAACAAGAGGAAAGAAAATAGAGAAAAAAAATCAGGATAAAAAGAAGAACAAGTAGCAACTGATGAAAAAAGAAGACACAAGAGGAAGTGAACATAACGATAATGATAAGGAAGAAGAGGAGAGAGGGGGGAGGGAGGGAAGGAGGGGTGTGGGAGGTGTGGGGATGTGTAGCACGTGACCACTTCCTTCCTCCTCCACCACCCCCTCCCCCCTCCCCCTGCCCGCTACCAGATGTGCAGAGTGACCTGAGGCAAGACACGAGCGAGGTCATGCTCCTGCTGGCAGAGGATCAGCTGATAATCCGACCTTTTTGAGAACGGAGGTGTTGGAAGGGAGGGAAGGAGTGTTGTCAGCCTGCGCACGCGTTTCCTCCGGGACTTTAATGAGATTCGATTTAGGGAGGAAGAGGGGGAGAGGGAAGGGAGAGGGGATGGGGGGGGAAGGAAAGAAGTCAGGGACAGGGTGAGTAGGGTAAAGGGAAGGAGGGAGAAAGGGATGGGGAAAGAGAGGAAGGGAGAGAATGGGGTGGGAGGGAAGGGGGAGTAGGGTAAAGGTAAGGAGGGAGAAAGGGAAGGGTAAAGAGAGGAGGGGAGAGAGGATGGGGGGGAGGAGGGAAGGGTGAGTTTAGAGTGAAGGAGGGGTGGAGGAGGGAGGCAGAGAGGATGGGGGGGGGAGGAAGGGTAAGTATGGTAAAGCGAAGGGTAAAGAGAGGAAGGGAGAGTAGAATGG
>NW_020872019.1:360488-362988 GCF_003789085.1 Penaeus vannamei
AATATAGAGAATGAGAGAAATAGATAGACAGAGAGAGAGAGAGAGAGAGAGAGGAGAGAGAAGAGAGAGAGAGAGAGCGAGAGAAGAGAGAGATAGAGAGAGGAGAAAGAGAGAGAAGAGAGAGAGAGAGAGACGAGGAAGAGAGAGAGAGAGAGAGAGAGAGAGAGAGAGAGAGAGAGAGAGAAGAGAGAGAGAGAGAGAGAGAAGAAAAGGAAGAAAGAAAGAAATAGAAAGGATAAAACGCGGTGACGTAAAAGGGAGAGCTAGAGAAACGGGCGTAATTACGCGACGCGTCTCCCCTTTTCCTCCCGGCGCGACAATGATATCAATATCCTCCGATAATCCAGCCTTACTAACCATCAATTAAGTGATTAATCCAACGCGGCGCGGTCTGCGCATCCCACGCGAGGCGCTGCGGTCTCGCTCCCTCCGCCGCCTACCCCGGCCTCCGTATTGTCCCGCCAAGATAATCCTAGGTAATCAATCACCCTGTTCGCGCCCGGCCAGGCCACGCTGTACGGGCAACTCGGCCTTTTTTCTTGGGTGTTTTTACGCGCTTTTCGGCCGTCCGGGAAAGCACTGGGCGCCGCTGCTAGGAGAGTTTACGTCGAAGTGTAAAAAACTGTGTCGGATGTGTTTTCTGGGGCGGTCTTCCTCTGCGGGGTTGCTGTAACGATGTTCGGCCTGCTATTGTTGCGTTAAGGCGATAATTCCTGTATGTAGCACTTCAACTAATGAACCTTGGCGTCGATGCGCTTTTGGCGGGTTAAATATTCGCGTTGTGGAGATTATTTGCTTTGCGTATGAGAAGAGCACAGTTCCTTGACATGTATGCTGAGTTTCTTAGATTCATTTATCACGTAGGGAATAAGATCATTTATTTTCGCTGTCGAGTGCTAACTACATAACCAAGTGCTGTACGCTTGTCATTTCATAAGATTATATCCCCTTTTTCCCTTTCTTTTTGCTTTCCAGTTGAGGTGGAATCAAGTAATCTGTCCTTTTCTTGTCCGAGCTAAAGCCGGCTTGTCCTCCGCTGCGCCTGTGTTCTTACGGCCTTATTGCCAGTCCAGAAATCTTCATCTCGTCCCACTGCTTTCAGCCAACCTATTGCCTCCCCCTTACATTGATACATTGTCCCAGTCTTAAAAATAGGTGCTCATTCCCTACCTACCGCCAAATAAAGGAAAAGAAGAGAAATTTTTCGACGAGCAGAAAACACAACCGAAACCTAATTTTCAGTGGGTTCGAGATCCCTCCAAAAGAAGGACGAGCGAAACCCAAAGACATCCGGGGCCCCAGTGGCGTGTGACGCGCCGGGACAGAAGGGTGCAATGAACAATCGGATTTTGTGGAGAGATCTGCGCGGAGGAGAGAAGGTTCTGTGGGTGAGGCTGAGAGACTCGCCGCGGGACCATAGAGGACCAGATCACACGTAATATCTGGGGCTGGGGAGGAGGGACTGGGGTGAGGGGGAGGGAAGGGGAGGGGGGGGAGGGATGCGGAGGATGGTACTGGGTGAGGATGGGAGGGAAGGGAAGGGGAGGGGATGGTACTGGGTGAGGGGGGAGGGGAGGGAAAGGGGAGGGGAAGGAAAAGGGATAGGGAGGGGATGGTATTGGGGTGAAGAGGAAGGAAGGGGAAGGGGAGGGGGAACGGTAAGGGAAGGGGAGGGGATGGAAGGGATTGGGTGGAGGGAGGACACAGGGGTGAGGGAGAAGGGATAAGGATTGGGAGGGAAAGGAGTGGAGAGGGGAAGGAGGAAAAAGAGGAGAAGGTTATTTGGTGAGAGATGTATGAAGTGAAAAGAGGCGTGAGTCTTTGTCAACATGTGTGTGTTGTGTGAGTAAGAGTGTGTGTGTGTGTGTGTGTGCGTGTGTGTTATCTATCTATCTCCCTCTCTTTCTCTCTCCTTTTATGTCATCCCGTGTGAATGTGTGTGTGATGTGTCCTGTTTAATCCTTATTCCTGGAGACTCATATTGTGGATGATATTGTAATCCAATATGTACTTATGACTTATCACTGTAGGGGCTGAGGGTCGACTTGTGCTATTTTTTTCTAAAGAAAAAGGAAAGAAAGAAAGAAAAAGAGATTGTATGTGTATCTATGTAGGTACGATGTGGGTATAATGGTTATGTAAGTAGATCTGACTACATACAAATGATTTATCTCTCTCTCTCTCACACACACACACACACACACACACACACACACACACACACACACACACACACACCACAACACACACCACACACACACACACACACACCACACACACACACACACACACACACAGACAAGAGCTGAACCCCTCGCCTTCAGCCCCCAGTCTGCTCGTGAATTGTAAAGCTTCCACTCCAGAATGAATCATTTTGCTATTCTGTTCCGAGGCGTGGCTATTGGGCTATTGTGTGATTCAGCTCAGTAGTAGGCAATGCAAAATACTCTCATAAATATCAAGTTCTGTCGCTCGTTCAGTGATAAGGTTTTGTATATTC
>NW_020872019.1:367988-370488 GCF_003789085.1 Penaeus vannamei
AGATGAATCGTAAGTACCATTATTATCATCATACACACTATCATGGCATGTCCCATTAATGGGGAAAACCACACACATCATGGTCATCATAGTCAGGAGAAAATCATTCAGTTTACTTGTTACTGAGAGGAACAGCATCAACAGCCCTTCAACGATTCTTTTTTTCCCCGGTTCGAAAACTGGCTAAACCCTTAAAAAATAGAAATAAAATAAAATAGAAAATAAAAAAAAAAATGGAAAACAGCAACAATAGCAAAACGGTCTCTGGGGCTTTTGTTTCCAGGTCGTATACCGTCGATTGTCTGTGTCCTCCTCCCTCCCTCCCTCCCTCCCTCCCTCCCCTCCCCTCCCTCCCTCCCTCCCCTCCCTCCCTCCCTCCTCCCTCCTCTCTCTTCCCCTAAAATAGAGGTCCATAAAATGAATGTTTTAAATGTCATCAAACAACGGTAAGTGCACGTAACAGAGAACGGTCATTGATACAGCTAAAAGGTTTGCCAATCATTGTTTTTGTGCTATAGTATTTGATAGCCTGGGTGTGTATATATTTGTACATTTATCTTGATAAGCATACATACATATGCATTCACTCAAATACTGATGCCTGCACGCGTACATACATACACACATAAACACGTACAGACACACAAACTCCGACATAAACTCATAGGAATATACATGCTAAGACGCAGCGTAGTTGTAAGTTTTGAATCATGTTGTATCGGAAAAGCACATGAATTAACCCATAATGTAAATAATATTCAACTCATAAATCATTCATTAGCATACCAATTAGTGGACTGAATGCTCCGGCTCCCAAGTCTCGCTGGGACGAGTTCTTGCTGTTTCCTTCAATTTTTTTTTTCTTAACTCTTTTTCTTAAGATACTTCTTTTCTTAATTTTAATTTTTTCCTCTTTTTTTTTCTTTACTTTGCTTTCATTTCTTTCCCTTCCTTAAACGTTTTTATTTTCCTTAGATATCTTCCTTTCTACAAATCTTCGTCTTTCCTTTAAATTTTATATTTTTCTTTAAATATTCTTATTTCCTTTAAATCTTCTTCCTCTCTAGAGATATTCTTTTCTTTAAATCTTCTTCTTTTCAATAAAACTCCATTTTTTCGTTCATTTCTTTTTTTAATTATTTTCTTTACATCTGTTCAATAAAACTCCATTTTTTCGTTCATTTCTTTTTTAATTCTTTTCTTTAAATCTTCTCTCTATCCAAAAGTTAGCGTCCCATTCAGTTTAGCCATTCTGCGCGTGGCAGAGGAAGGAAAAAACAAACAAACAAACAAAAAAAGAAGAACAAAGCAGACATAAAAGAGAGAGTAAACACGAAAACCTCAATATGGTCAAGTATGTTCAGAAAAAGTGACGTCAGAGCATACCAAACTCAGGAGTGGAAGGCAAGAATCGAATAGACATCATATGAGGCGTAGTCATCACATAGTTCTTCGTACCTCATGTCTATATGCTGTTCGTGTGAAGGTCTGTGTTCCATGGCACTCTGTGATGTCGGTTCCAGCGTGGGCGTGGGCGAGCTTTGATGTATTTGATATATGTATTGTCTTGATAACTATCATATTATTTTGCGCAAAGAATTAAGGACAAATAGATATACCACCCAATGCGTTTGATGAAATAAGAACACTCACAAAACTCTATAAATCTTTATTCGTTATAATGCAATTTTCTCCTATGTTTACCATAAAGGGCAGCGGCAGAGGCATGATAGAATCAATCAGTGGCTATGGAATTATATCACGATGCAACATGACATGACGTAATTATATCTATCACACAGTCTTCTATCTATCAGTTCAAATCGATAAATAATCACAAAGTCTTCTATGTATCTATCAGTTCAAATCAGTGAGTATTCAGTAGTCTTCTAACAGTTCGAATCGATAAATAATCACACAGTCCTGTATCTATCAAGCAGTTCAAATTGATAGTTATTCACATTATCTTCTATGTATCTATCGATAGGTTCAAATCGATAAATATTCACACAGTCATCTATCTATCTAGCAGTTCAAATTGATAAATATTCACACAATCCTCTATCTATCCATCCGTTCAAATCGATAATTATCACATAGTCTTTTATCTATCTAGCAGTTCAAGTCGATAAATAATTACAGTCGTCTATCTATCTATCTAGCATTTCAAATTGATAAGTATTTTCGTTATCTTCTATCTATCAGTTCAAATTGATAAATATTCACATAATCTTCTATCTCAAATCGATAAATAATCACAGTCTTCTATCTACCAACGAAGCGCACATATGTGAAACGTGGCAATTTCGTTCCGTAGACTTCATCCCGAGCGCTGGCAGAGAACCCCAGCGCCGGCGATTGTTTCTCGTTGAAGAACCTCTGAGAAGAATTCATGGAGAACCTCTTTGCTTTCTTCCCGCCTTTATCTCTTTGATCTCTTCATCGCAAGCCAAGACGGGGTGAAAAGCGCTGCCTGTTGTTGTGGTTGTTGTTGTCTTCT
>NW_020872019.1:398656-403656 GCF_003789085.1 Penaeus vannamei
GATGGAGTAGTATGAAGAAACAGGGGAAATAGAGAGAAAAGGGAGGAGAAAGGGGAAATAGAGAGAAGAGAGAAGAGACGGGGTTGGTTATAAGGTTTAAACTCCCTCACCTGCACCTCATGAGGAAACGGAAGGAGACATGAAGGGAGGGGGGAGGGGGGGAACGAAGTCTGAACTCCCACCTGCACCTCATGGCACTGACATTAACTCTTCCACCTGACTACTCCTCCTTCCTCATGCCGCCTCATCTCACCTCATGCATGACACTCTCTCGAAAGACCATCGTCCCGTGAACTCTCCTCATGACACGATTCACCTCATGACACGATGCACCTCATCACCCTCATGACACGATGCACTCATTTCACCTCATGACACATGGCACCCTCATTCACCTCATGACACGATGCACCCTCATTCACCTCATGACTCATGTCAGTGGTTGAGATGGAGCCCCGCGATCTAGAACAACACGAATCATAAACAACAACAACAACAAAAATCCCAGACAACAAAGACAATCACGAACTCGCACTCACCAATTCTTGGACTGAAACCCAATTTCTTCGACTTCATCATCAGATCGGACTCTCACCTGCGAATAAAGATAAAAATATCATATTAACGTAAAAAAATAAGAAAAAAAATGATAACAAGTAATACTGAGAGAGAGAGAGAAAGAGAGAGAGAGAAAAGAGAGAGAGAGAGAGAGAGAGAGAGAAGAGAGAGAGAGAGAAAGAAGAGAAGAGAGAGGAGAAAGAGAGAAGAGAGAGAGAGAGAGATCAGATCAGAGAATCAAGAAAAGAAAACTAAGGAATAATAATAATAACAATAATAATAATCAAACATGATGATGATGAGATGACAGCAATAAAAAAAACAATTAATAATAACAATAATAATAATAAAAATATAATAATAATAATAATAATAATAATATAACAACAAAGCAATAACATTAAAAGAACAACAACAAAATCAATTTCAATAATAATAACAAACAAAATAATAACAATTATAAATAGAATAATAATAATAACAATAATAATAATAACAATGATGATGATAAAGATGACAGCAATAAAAAAACAATAATAATAATAATAATAATAATAATAATAATAATAATAATAATAATAATAATAATAATAATAATAATAATAATAATAATAATAATAATAATAAAACAACAAAGCAATAACATTAAAAGAACAGCAACAAAATCAATTTCAATAATAATAACAATAACAAAAATAATGATAATTAATAATAACAATTACTATAAAACTACTACTACTCCTACTATAGTATAGTAGTAATTAATAATAATAATAATAATAATAATAATAATAATAATAATAATAATAAAAATAATAATAATAATAATAATAATAATAATAATAATAATAAAAATAAATAAAAATGATAAATAAAACAACAAAAACACTACAAAAACAACAATCACAAGAAAAAAAAAAACACACACGAAATCTTTAAACACCGATCCAATCACGCACGCACGCACGCACACCCACCCCTAACCACCCACCCACCCACCCCCACACACCAAAATAAAACCAATTTTTCTTCCAAAAAGCCCGACCTCCTCTACCTTTCAAAATTAACAAAGAGGGCTCCCCCGGCAGGTACCAATTAACACCTGAATAAGCCATGCCCGCCCGAAATACCACGCCCGATCCAAGGCGCTGCTTTTGTCCGCCGGCCGGTGGGTGGCGATTGCAAAAGGACATTTTTAATTACGGTTTTAATTGCGATTTTAATTACCTTTCCATTATCGGGGAGGGAGAGGGAAGAGGGGGGAGAGGAAGGGAGAGGAGGAGGGGAGAGGGGAGAGGAGACAGAGAGGAAGGAGGAGGAGAGGAGAGGAGATGATGAGGGAGAGAGGAAGGAAGGGAGAAAGGAGAGAGAGGAGGAGAGGACGGGAGGAAAGGAAGAGGAGAGAGGAGGAGAGTGGATATAGAGCACGGGGAGGGGGAAGGGGATGAAGACGGTAGGAAAGATGGAGGGGAAGGGAGGGAGAGAGGGGAGTGAAAGAGAGAGTAGAGGGTGATGGAAGGTAATAAAGGGGGGTGGGGAAGGGAAGTATCAAGCCATCAATCAAAAATTCGATAATGACAAGTCTGGTGATCGAGAAACAAAGACGGACATTGGAGAGTGACAAGCGCGCCTGAAAATCACAATTATTATAAATCATTTATTTACAAAATATATATATAGAAAGAATGTCACACACTTTCCCAGACTGTTTGGGTGGGTGTGGGCGTGAGCGTGAAGGGAGAGGAGGAGGAAGAAAGAGCAGGTGGGAAAAAAGAGGAGGAGAAGGAGGAAGAGGAAGAAGAGAAAAAAAAGAAGAAAAGAAAGCGAATAAGCAGCCGAAAAGAAAAGAAAACAAAGGAAAAGGAGCAACACGAGAAACAATAACGGAAACGAAGAACAGATTTTTAAAAATAAGATTAAGAAGACGAAGAAGAAAACGAAAAAAAAACAGTACTTCGCTATTACATATTACATTTCTTGACATTTTCCACCTCAATCGGGCCGCCGCTGTCACCGCTGTCACCCTCTGCTTCCTTGACCGGCTGCCGGAGGAGGAGGGCCTGTCTGGAACACCTGAGCCCGAGGAGAGGAGGAGGAGGAGGAAGGTGGACGAGTAAGAGGAGGGACGAAGGAGGAGGGGAGGAAGGAGGGCGAGAAGACGAGGAAGAAGGAGGAGGAGGAGGGGAGGAAGCCAAAGGAGGAGGAGGAGGAGAAAGAGGAGTAAAAGGAGAAGGAAGAGGAAGATATAAGAGGAGAAATAGAAGAGGAAGAAAGATCTCGTTAACCCACCCTCCAACACCAAATCCAACACAAAACACCCAATAAATAGGCCTATTCTTATAAACGCCCCCCCCCTCCCCACTATACACACTTCCGGACAAGAACCTCCTACCTTTACCCTACACTTCACCCCCCCCCTCCTCCCCTCCTAGCTACCACCGCTTCCCAGCCTTCCTATCACTCATCTTCAAAATACTTTCTAAATATCTTCTAAATATTATGACGTCATGCATTATCGTTGTGCCGTCGACAATCTTTTAAATGGATCGCCTTTCACGTGTTATCTTCAATAAGAAAAAAATAAAAATAAAAGTCTAGTCACAAATACCCTAAATACTCTAAACGACGGATAGAAATAACCAAACGAATATGTAAACAAACAAACAAACAAATATATAGAAATATATACATCTGACGATGACGACGACGAGGACGATGATGATGGTGATAGCAAGTAATAATAGTAATATAATAAATAATAATAATAATAAATAATAATAATAATAATAATAATAATAATGATAATAATAAATAACAACAACAACAACAACAACAATAACATAGTAAATAATAATGATACTAATTACAATGATCATGATATTGATCATTATCATAATATTAATATTTATTATTACAATAACAATAACAATAACAACAACAATAATAATAATAATAAAATAATAATAATAATAATAATAATAAATAATAATAACAATAATGATAATAGTAACAATAATAATAACAATTATAATTATCATGATAGTGATAATCATCATCATCATAATGATAATAATAATAACAATAATATTAATAATAATAATAATAATAATAATACAATACAATAATAACAATAAGTTATAATAATTACAAAATAGTAATAATAATAACAATAATAATGATAATAATAATAATAATAACACTAACATCAACAACAACGGCTAATAATAATAATAATAATAATAATAATAATAATAATAATAATATAATAATAATATAATAATAATGAATAATAATAATATCATTAACAATAATAATAACAAAACAATAATAATAAATAATAATAAAAACAAAACATAATTAATATTATAATAAAATAATAACAATAATAACAACAACAGTAATAATAACATACTAACTAACTACTACTACTACTAACTACTACTAATAAATAAATATAATAATAATAATAATAGTAATAACAATAATAATAATAATAATAATAATAATAAAAAAAAATAATAATAATCAATCAACAATCAATCATACAATCATCATATAATAATATAATAATAACAATAATTAATAATAATAATACATAAAATATATTATTATTACTAATTAATAATGATAATGGTATAATAATAATATAATATAATAAATATAATAATAATAATAATAATAATAATATAACAACAACAGCAATAACAATAAAAATAATGATAAAAACAATAACAATAACTTTTATTATCATCATTATTTTAATTATAAATCATACTACTACTATAATAATAATAATAAGAGTTTTATTTATTATTATCATCATCATTATTATTATTATCATATCAACAATAATAATTATTATTAATATTTATTATAATTATACCATCAACAATAACAACAATAATAATAATCATCATCATCGCCATCATTATTATTATAATTATTATTATAATGATAAAAATAACAATAACAATAACAACAACACAACAATAATCAATCACATCAGTAACAATAATAATGAAAAAAAAATATCGTTAACAGCGACAGCATCACATACAGTAATTATAACAAACTCACCCAGCATTCCCACCCCCCCACCCCTCCCTCCCTCCTCCTGTCCCCCCCCCCCCACCCCCCAACCCCGTGAGAACCTCCATCTTACGTGACCTTTGTCTCTCGTTCGTCTGTTCGAATCGTTTTCCCAAAATCAAATTCGTAAAACCGTTCAAAAATCGTTATTAATCTTCCTTCCTTCCTTCCTCCCTCCCTGCCTCCCTTCGTCCTCCTCCCTCCTCCCTTCCTCCCTCCCCACCTCCTCGGTCGCTTCATTAATTTGTCATACCTTAATCATGAGACGCGAGTTGATTTGGGAAGCACGGAGAGGGAGGAGGGGAGGAGGAGGAAGAGGAGGAAAGGAGGAAAGAGGAGGAGGGGAGTAGGAG
>NW_020872019.1:408656-434975 GCF_003789085.1 Penaeus vannamei
TGGTCTAATAAAGTAGAAGAAGTTGTAATTTTACAAGAAGAAGAAGCCGAAGACGAGGAGGTTGTAATTTTAACAACACTGTACCTCGACCGCAGACAAGCACGGGTCATGAGAAACGTTTTCTCTCTGCGGCGGAGAGGCGAGGCGCAGACCCACGCGGAGGTAAACACACGCGCGCGCACAACACACACACATACACATACATACACACACACACACACACACACACGCACACACACACGCACACACACACGCGGCACACACACACACACACACACACACACACACACACCACACACACACACACACACAACACACACACACACACACACACAACACACACACACACACACCACACACAACACACACACGCACACACCTCTGTGGTAGTTTGTGTTAGCTGGTAAATATTTTTTTGAGTTTCGCGTTCAGAATACGTAGTGACCATTATGTACTACTTCCTTTCCTCCAGGCCAGTTCCTATAACTCCTCTTATATCTATTTTCAGTAGGGCTGTGTGGACATGGGGGTCGGTTCAGCTTGCCTTACTTAGATTTCTTGGTTACGGCGACTGGGTTGTTGGAGTGCTCGTTGCAGTATTGTTTGTCTTCATACTATTCTACATAGTGATGTGCACATAGTGCACTGTGGTGTGATGTCAGAGTGGTCTCAGACATTTGTCCACTATAAATAGGTTTGAGAGTGGCCTCCCTACTGCAGTCTCTTCGCTATTTGCTCTAGAGAGGCTTTTGTGCTATTTTTTGTTTTTAGAGTGTGATGGTTCCTATGCGAGTATACAAGTTATTGGCTGGTAGGCTCTATATGCTGTTCTGCGGTACAGCTCTGGTTTTATCTTCCTTCTCTTCTCTGTGTGTAGAAGTAGTAGATTTATTTGTTATGGTATAAGAGGTGTGAATAACCTTATTTAGAGTTTTAGGAGGTCTTGATGATTGTGAGATTTGCTAGGAAATCGCTGTCTCTGAAGAGGGAGCCCTGAGAGGGAGAGCCGTTCGGAGGGCGCTTTCGATTAGATGAGCTCTTATTGGAGTATAGTATATAAGTTCGGTGAAGTGATATTGATGTCTAACTTCTGTCGTTGGCGCGCTTATTCCAAGTATATATAGGAAGGAGAGCTTATTTTGGATATAGCCGTCAGGTTGTTTGTAGATATTGAAAGTATGTGTAAATGGCTATGGAGGGAGGATGCTGAGTGTGAAGATCGCTATCCATGGAGTGAATGTTGCTGGTAGTAAGAGAGGAAGGGGAAGTAAAAAGTGGTCAGGGAGAGATGTGTTGGAGAGAGCCGCAACATCCATGGTGTATGGTGGTATGAATGAGGCGTGAGCGAGAGTGTAGAGTATCTAATATGGAATGATGAGTGTGGAGGTCGTAGAGAGGAAAGTGATGTGGTATGAATCGATGGAGGATGGGTGTGAAGTGAGTGAACAGGAGGAGGTTATATGTGCGGACAGATTGAGTATATAAGGTTGGAGATGAACGGGGGGGGAAGGGTGAGGCTTGAGAAGTGCAGCATGAGAAGTCGCGCACTGAGGGGATCGCTTGAGTGGGATTAAAGATGCTGACAGGACTAAAGCTTCGCGCTAGCATTAATGGGTGATAAACTTGGCGGATAGACAGAGATGGAAAGCGACGATGAATAGAGAGATGAAGGACAGAGAGTAAAAGAGGGAAGGAAGGAAGGAAACGAAGATATAAGGAGAGGGGGGGCAAGTAGGGGAAGGAAGGGTTAAAAAAGAGAGGAGAAAGGATAAAAGGGACGAGCAAGGGCATACGGGGGAACCACGCACACAACCACACACAATCACTGACACACACACAACACACAATCACAACATACACACACAAAACACATACACACACACACACACATGGCAAAACCACACACAACAACTACCGCACACACCCACACACACAGAACACACAAGACAACACACAGCACAAACACACAAACAAACACACACGAACAATATTTCCTCGCCTTGACTCCAACCCCCTCACACCCCCCTGCCCACGTCCCCGTGCCGCAAAACCATGCATCATTTACGCCTGTTCCTAAGGAATAGGGATGGGGAGGGGAGAAGGGGATGGGAGGGGAGGGAGGGGGTGGGAAAGGGAGGGGGGGTGGGGTGGGAATGGGGAGAGAGGGGTGTGGGAAGGGGAGGGAGGGACATGGTGATTGGAGTTGGGGGGGTGGGGGGAGACACTGATTAACGAGGGTGAAATAGGAAGGGAAAAGGTAGCAGAAGGAAGAGGAGAATGGGGGGGGGGGGATGAGGGGGGAGGAAGAGGAGAAGGGGGAGGAAGAAGAGAAGGAGGAGGGGAGATGAGGAATCGAGGGAGGGGGAAGAAGAAGAGAGGAAGGAAGATGAGGAGGAGGGGAGAGGAGGAAGATGAGAGGAGGTGGGAGGAGATGGAGGAGGGAGGAGGAGGAGGAGGAGGAGGAGGGAGAGGAGGAGGGAGAAGAAGAGAAGAAGAAGAAGAAGAAGAAGAAGAAGAAGAAAGAAGAAGAAGAAGAGAAGAAGAAGAAGAAGAAGAAGAAGAAGCAAGAAGAAGAAGAAGAAGAAAAGAAGAAGAAGAAGAAGAAGAGAAAGAAGACGAAGAGGAGAAGAGAAGAGAGGAGAGTAGAAGAAGAAAAGGAAAAACGGGGAACTTTATAAGATAGAACGGTAAAACCGATGCAAGACAGAATAAATCATTCCCTTTTGGGTAAATGATCACCTTTTGCCGATATTCACACACCGATATCTTCGACGCGGTGGGAAAGAAAGGAGGGAGAGGCACGGACGACGATAATGAAGGAGAAGGGAGATTGCCGAGAGGTAATAAAGACGATGATTGTGATAATGCTGCAGGTAAACCATAAGGAGAAGAATGGTTGACGGTGAGATGAGAGAGAGAGAGAGAGAGAGAAGAGAGAGAGAGAGAGAGAGAGGAGAGAAGAGAGAGAGAGAGAGAGAGAGAGAGAGAGAGAGAGAGAGAGAGAGAGAGAGAGAGAGAGAGAGAGAGAGGAGAGAGAGAGAGAGAGAAAGAGAGAGAGAGAGAGAGAGAGAGGAGAGAGAGAGAAGAGAGAGAGAGAGAGAGAAAGAGAGAGAGACGAAGAGAAGAGAGAGAGAGAAGAGATCGAGAGAGAGAGAGAGAAGAGGAAGAGAGAGAGAGAGAGAGAGAGAGAGAGAGAGAGAGAGAGAGAGAGAGGAGAGAGAGAGAGACGAGAGTGAGAGAGAGAGAGAGAGAGAGAGAGAGAGAGAGAGAGAGAGAGAAGAGGAGAGAGAGGAAGAAGCTGTCACTGAGGGTCCGGCCGCCGCGTCTTCCTGTCATGTCACGTCATGTCAAGTCATGTCACTCCCAACTCACCAACTCCTCTAAGACCGTTACGGTGCGAAAAAAATGGGAAAAAAATAATGACGCTATAAAAGTGGGGAAAAAAATATAAAAAAGAAAATGGGGAAAAGATAACAAAAAATCTAAAAGACGAACAAGAGGTGAGAGAAAAACAAAATTGAAAGAAGAATTGCAAGGAGAGAAGGAAGTAAAGGAGTCAGAGAGAAAGAAGAAAATAGGGGAAGAGCCAAAGATAAAGGAGGAAAAAATAGAGAGACATAAGATGAAACAAACAGAAGACAGGAAATAGAGTAAAACAGTTAAAAGAATAAGAAAAAAATAAAAGATACAAATTTCACAGTTAAAAAAGTACGAAAAAGGTACGCAAAAATAACTGAAAAAATATAAATCATAATAAAAATAAGAACACATGAAAATGAAAACCATAGGAGAAAGAATGAGAAATAAAAAGGCAACCCATGTTTTCGGGAAAAAAAAAAAAAGAAAAGAAATAATAATAAAAACATCGAATGAAAGGCAAAACAAATAAGAAAAGGTAAAAGATGGAGATGAAGAAGAGTGAGAAGGAGAGAAGAAGAAGAGGAAGTAAAATACGAAAAAGAAGACGAAGAAGAAGAAGAAGAGAAGAAAAAATAGAGAAGAAAAGGAGTAGAAAAGAGAAAAAAGAAAGAAAAAACTACGAAAACTACGAAAGTACGAAGAAAAAAAGAAGCCGAAAACGAAGAAAAAAGGAAAGAAGACGGCAAGACAAAGAGCGAGAAGAAGAAAAAAAGAAGACAGCAGAGGAGGATGTAAGGAAGGGAACCTTGATGCCAGGTCAGAGGTTGTCCCCGACCGGAAATGAGTCGGAGGCGTCACCATCGCCATCGCCGCCGCTGCTACCTGTCGCGGCTTACTGAGATCGCCCCCCCCCTCGCCCCCTCTCTGTCTCCCTGTCTGTCCTGCCTCCTCTCTCTCTCTCTCTCTCTCTTCTCTCTCTCTCTCTCTCTCTCTCTCTCTCTCTCTCTCTCTCTCTCTCTCTCTCTTCTCTCTCTCTCTCTCTCTCTCTCTGCTGCCTCTCTCTCTTCTCTCTGGTGTCTCTGTTCTTGTCTCTCGCTCACTCGGTCGCTCTCTCTCACTTCCTTCCTCTTTCTTTCTCTCACTTTCTTTCTTTCTCTCTCTCTCTATCCCCTCCCCCTTCCTCTCTCTCTTCCTCTCTTCCCCCTTCTCTCCTTCCTCTCCCCTTCTTCCCCCTCTCTCCTTCTCCCTTCTCCTCCCCTCCTCTCCCCTCTCCTCTCCCCTCCCTTCCCACTCTCTCTCTCCTCCTTCCTCCCCCCCCCTCTCTCCCCTCCTCCCTTCCTATTCCCTTTTTTTCTCTTCTTTTTTTTCTTTTTCTTTCTTTTTTTTTTCGTCTCAGTCCGCCGATTGTCAAGACACGACCGCTTGTCACACGTTTGTCATTGTATGTGCGATTATTCGTTTTTTCTTTTTTCCTTCTCTTTCTCTATGCTATTCTCTCTATCTCTATCTCTTCTCTATCTCTATCTATCTTCTCTCTCTTCTCCTTCACAAGAAAGAGAGAATAATAGAGAGGAAGAGAGAGAGCTTCCGATACAATCAGAAAGCAAAAGACAAACACAAAAATCGGAAACAAACGATAGAGACACATCGTATAATGACAGTGAAGTGCGACTTGGAAGGAAGGAGGGAAAGGGGGGGGGGGGGAGGGAGTGTGTTTTGTGTGTGTGGTGTGTGTGTGTGTGTGTGTGTGTGTGTGTGTGTGTGGAGTGTGTGTGTGTGTGTGCGTGTGTTGTTGTGTGTGTGAGAGAGAGAGAGAGAGAGAGGAGAGAGAGAGAGAGAGAGAGAGAGAGAGAGAGAAGGAGAGGGAGAGGGAGGAGGGAGAGAGAGGGAGAGAGGAGAGGAGAGAGAGAGAGAGAGAGAGAGAGAGAGAGAGAGAGAGAGGAAGAGAGAGGGAGAAGAGAGAGAGAGAGAGGAGAGAGAGAGAGAGATGAGAGAGAGAGAGAAGAGAGAGAGAGAGAGAAGAGAGAGAGGAGGAGAAGAGAGAGAAGAGACAGATAGAGGATAGACAGATAGAGATAGTAGATGAGATAGATAGATAGATAGAGATAATGCGAATCGATTAGAGATAGATGATAGAATATGTAGATAGCATAGAGTAGATTAGATAGATAGATAGATAGATAAGATACTCGATCGTTGATAGATAGATTAGTAGATAGATAGATAGAAATAGATAGTGAGATAGAGATAGAGAATAGAGATAGAGAGAGAGAGAGAGAGAGAGGCGGAGAGGAAGAGGAGGAGAAGGAGAGAGAGAGAAGAGAGAGAGAGAGGGAGAGAGAGAGAGAGAGAGAGAGAAAGAGAGAGGGAGAAGAGAGAGGGATGTTGAGAAGGAGAGAGAGAGAAGAGGACAGGAGGTAGGGAGTAGGGGAGGAGGATCTTCCTTCTCCCGGCGGGTCCCAGGTACCCCACCACCCCATCCCCACCCCACCTCTTGAGTGACGCGTGGCCGAGACGTAACGACGTTCGCGCCTCGGGAGGGGGGGGGAGGTGGAGTAACCGTCACTTAGCTTAACCTACCCTCGCCAGGTATATCACCAATCTACCCTTACCCTAATGCCCCCTAATGCCCTCCCATTGTCCCCCCTCCCCCATACCTCCTCCCTCCAATATCCGTCCTTAACACCTCCTTCCTCTCCCTCCTTTTCCGTCCCTCCTCCGTTTCCCCTCTCCCACTTCATCTCCCTCTTCTATTTACGTCTCCCTTCCCTCTCCCTCTCCTTTCCCTTTACATGCCCTTCCCTTTTTCACACGCCTTACCTTTCCCTTCTTTTCCTTTGTACGGTTTCCTCCTCCCCGCCTGACTTATCCCCTTTAAACCTCATCCCCTCCCTTTCAAAACGCCCTCACCCTCCACCCATTCCGTTTACATCCCAGAACCACTTCGTTCTCCCTTCCCTCCTCCTCCTGCTCCCCTTCCCTCCTCCTCCTGTCTCCTCTTTAAACATCCCTCACCCATCTTGGCGCTTTAACCTCCCTTCTGACTTCCTACAATCCCTCCTCACCCCCCTTCCTTTACCCATCCCTTCCTCCTCGCTTCCCTCTACATAACCACTCTTCTCCCTCCCCTTGCCCTCCCCTTCCTCTCCTCCGTGACCTCCCTCTGAACCTCCGCCTACCCACCGGCGACGGCCGTCCCTTCCGCCCTCACCCAGCGGGGAGATCGAGTCGAAGAAAGTAATCCCAAATTTCATTTCCAAAATCACACAATCGATGCCTTCACTGTTGAACTCAGACATGCATGCACGCGCACACGCGCGCAAAAAAACACGAAAGAAGAAAATAGGGAGGGAGCGAGAGTGTCTGTGTGTGTGATTGTGTGTGTGTGATGTGTTGTGATTGTGTTTGTGCGTGATGTGTGTGTGTGTGATGTGTGCTGTGGTGATTGGTGTGTGTTGTGTTGTGATGTGATTGTGATTGTGATTGGTGTGTGTGTGTGTGTGTTGTTGTGGTGACTTGTGTGTGTGTGGGTGTGTGTGTGTGTGTGTGTGTGTGTGTGTGTGCGTGTGTGGTGTCGTGTGTTTGTGCATATATTATATATATATATATATATATATATATATATTATAATATATATATATATATATATGTATAACTTTATATATCATTCAATAAATGCATCACGCTATATATCTGTTATTGTACCTATCATTCTATCTATCATCTACCATCATTCAATCTACCTATCTATCTATCATATTCCATCAATTCAAGCAGCTAACATCTACCTATCTATCCATCCATCCATCCCCTATCCATCCACCTACCCATCTCCGGCTTATTCACAAACGCCTGCAACCCCCCCTCCCCTTTCCCACGCGTCGTGAATGGACAAGACAACAGCAAAATCTCTTGAGGTTTTCCCACGCGCCTTTCACATTTGCAATCACCGTCGTCCAAGGCTAATTAAAAAAACATCAAACAATCAAAAAATAAATTAATAAGTGAATAAATAAAGAGAGAGAGAAAAGCAAAAACAATGAAAAATAAATAGGTGAATAAATAAAATGAGACAAAAAAAGCAAAAACAAACAATCAAAAAATGAGTAAATAAATAGTGAATAATAATAAAAAGAAAAAATAAAAAAAAAACAACAAAAAATAAATAGGTGAATAAATAAAAAGACAAAAAATCAAAAACAAACATTCAAAAAACAAATAAATAGGTGAATAAATAAAGCGAGAAAAAAAGCAAAACAAAGAATCAAAAATAATGAGAGAGAAAAAAATATCGAACGAGGATGATAAAAAATGGAGGAAAACAATTAATAAAAAATAAATTGATAAATAGATATAAAGAGAGAAAAAAAGCTATCGAAGAGGATGATAAAAATGGGAAATAAACCCCATCATAAATAAACGAATAAATAGATTAAAAAAAGAGAAAAAAAATCGAAGATGATAAAAATGGGAAGGAAACCCCACCATAAATAAACGAATAAATAGATAAAAAAGAAAGAGAAAAAAAATCGAAGAGGATGATAAATATGGGAAGGAAAACACAGCTTGGTAAAATAAATATGAACGGATATCATACTGCAATGGCCACCGCTTTAACTGTTTCTCATCGGGTGTTGCAGAAGCTACAATGACCCAGGGATGGTTTGAAAAGACGAGAGGGGAGGGAGGGAGAGGGTTGGGGGCTGAGAAATAAATGAGTGAGGGCGAGGGAGGAGTGAGAAAAAATGAGTGAGAGAGGAGAGGGCGTGGGGGGGGAAGGAAATAAAATGAGTGAGGGAGAAGGAGAGGGCGTGGGGGTGAGAAAATAAAATGAGTGAGGGAGAGGGAGAGGGGCGTGGGGGGAGGTGAGAAATAAAATGAGTGAGGGAGAGGGAGAGGGCGTGGGGTGTGAGAATAAAATGAGTGAGGGAGAGGGAGAGGGCGTGGGGGTGAGAAATAAAATGAGTGAGGGAGAGGGACGAGGGCGTTGGAGTGTTGAGAAAATAAAATGAGTGATGGAGAGGAGAGGGACGTAAGGGGGAGAGGGTGAGAATTAAAATGAGTGAGGGAGAGGAGAGGGCGTGGGGTAGAAAATAAAATGACCAGGGAGAGGGAGAGGGTGGGGCGTGAGAAATAAAATGAGTGAATGAGTGGTGAATGAGTTGCGTGAGTCAGTGAGAGGATGAGTGAATGAGTGATGGGAGTGAGTGAGAGGAGAGAAGAGGAGAAGAGAGAGAGAGACGAGAGAAGAGAGGAGAGAAGAGAGGAGAAGAGAGAGAGACAGATGAGGAGAGAGAGAGGACAGAAAGAAGAGAGAGAGAGAGAGAGAGAGAGAGAGAGAGAGAGAGAGAGAGAGAGAGGAAGAGAGAGAGATAGAGTGGAAGTGAGAGAGTGAGAGAGTGAGAGAGTGATGAGAGAGAGAGAGAGAGAGAGAGAGAGAAGAGAGGAGAGAGAGAGAGAGAGAGAGAGCGAGAGAGAGAGATGAGAGAGAGAGAGAGAGAGAGTGATGAGAGAGAGCTAGAGAAGAGAGAGGAGAGAGTAAGAGATGAGAAGTGAGAGATAGAGTGAGATAGAGTGAGATAGAGAGAGATTAGAGTGAGAGAGTGAGAGAGTGAGTGAGAGTGGAGGCGAGAAAGAGACACCAACTCCGCGGGCACTTCTACCCTTGTTTCAAATACTGTTCGATCTTTGTCATTTCAACTTCCATTTCAAAATCCTATCAAAATCCTATTCAAAAAAAGAAAGAAAAGAAAGCAACGAAACTAGCAAGGAAGATGAGAGAAAATAAGGAAAATCAAACAAAGAAAGGAAAAAAAAAAAAAAAAAAGAAAAAAAATACGAAAAATAGAATAATAAAAAAAAAATCACCAAGAAACAACCCGCACCATCAAATACCTTTTTTGGCGGGAAAATTCAACCGGACAGACGCGCGGTTTCCTAAAACACATACATTTGATTGTCCGAATTCCAAATATTATTTTCCGGTTCCAATAATAAATCTCCATTCTGACGTGAATCAAAATTACAGACGCGAGAAAGCCTTAGACCGTCAAATAAAAATAAGACGGAATGCTTCCTGTCCCAGCGTAAAAAAAAAAAAATTGGCAAAACCAAAAGCATAAATCATAGCCAGGCAAGAGAGCAGGAGTCGAGATGTGAGATTGAAAGAAAATTTTGTGAGAACGAAAAAAAAGTACATGTGCGTGCATGCATGCGTGTGCATGCGTGTGTGTGTGTGTGTGTGTGTGTGTGTGTGTGTGTGTGTGTCGTGTGTGTGTGTGTGTGCGTGTGCGTGCGTGTTGGTGTGCGTGTGCGTGCGTGTGTGTGTGTGTGTGGTGTGTGTGTGTGTGCGCGCGCGCGGCGCGCGTGTGACCATATACACAGACAAACAGACAGGGCAGCAAGGAAATCCCCCCTCTTGTCGCAGTGCCAGGAGAGCGGGGGGGGGAGGGGGGGGGCGACGAAAAAAGTAGCTTCTTTCCCTCTCAAGCCTTCCCCCTTCATTTCCCAATCTTTCTCTCCCTCTCTCTCTTACTTCAATCCCCCCCTCTCCCCCTGCTCTGTCTCACTCATTTTCTTTTCTTTCCTCTTCCCTCTCCTTCTTCTCCTTCCCCTCCTCCTCCTCCTTCCCCACCTCCTCCTCCTTCCCCTCCTCCTCCTCCTTCCAACCTCCTCCTCCTCCTTCCCCTCCTCCTCCTCCTTCCTCCTCCTTCCTCCTCCCTTCCCTTCCTCCTCCTCCTTCTCCTCCTCCTCATTTTCTTTTTCTTTTTCTTTTTCTTCTTCTTCCTCCTCCTCCTCTTCTCCTTCGTCTTCCGCAATCCAGCGACGCTCCTCCACCCTGTACCGGTAACGCCACCTCCCGGTAAGACCTGTACTTCATGAGAACCTCCCCAGGTGGTCGCAGCTGGGGCCTCTAGACCGAGCTTTGACATACGATAAGTGGAAGGAGCCATTTTGAAAGAAAAAAAAAATGAGGAGGAAAAAAAACAGAAAGAAAGAAAAATCAAGTCGCTTTTGTTTCTTTGAGTTTCGTTCGTTCGTGTGCGCCTCGGATTTTGTTTTTTTTTTTTTGGAAGACCATAAATTCGATTATATTGTATGTATTTCCTGGGACCGATCCATGACTTGAAACTTCGAAGAGAAAAATGGAAGATTTGAGAACTGTAATCCTAGATAGATAGATAGATAGATAGATAGATAGATAGATAGATAGATAGATAGATAGATAGAAAGATAGATAGATATAGATATATTGCGCATTTCCCCCTGTGTTTCTTCACAAGAAATCGTTTAGCAATCATCAATTCCTTAAGAAAAAACAACTCATTGAAAATAACGTCTTTCATTCATCTCTTTCTATTTCTATTTCACTACAACACTACGCATAAAATCCCCCTCCCCCTCACCCTCCCACCCATAACCCCCAAGAAAAGAAAAGAAAAGAAAAGAAAAAAAAAGTCACAATTTCTCCTTTAACCTCCTTCACCTTAATGGCTCATGCGTTTTTATGTTAATTCGCACGTGCAAAAAGGCTTTCGGTTTCCCTCCAACATGTATTATCGTTACTATTACCCTTGTTATCATTATGATTACAGTATCATTATCATCATTATTGACACTATTTTCATGATTATCATCATTATCATAATCAATTCCATTTTAGTATCATGATTATCATAATCAATTCCATTTTAGTATCATGATTATCATTTCCATTATTATCAGGAACATTATCACCCTTATTATCATTATTCATATATATTCATCATCATCATCATCCTCATCCTCATGTCCTCATCCCATTCATTATCATCATCATCATCATCATCATCATCATCATCATCATCATCATCATCTTACACTACTACTACTACTACTACTACTACTACACTACTACTACTACTACTACTACTACTACTTACTACTACACTACTACTACTACTACTACTACTACTGCATTTTTACTATTATTATTATTATTACCGTCTCCATAATCATTATCATTGCCAATATTTATTCTTATCATTATCATACTTATCATTCTCGTCATTTTCTTCATCACTTTTTCTTCTCCTTCTCCTTTCTCCTTCTCCTTCTCCTCCTTCTCTTCTTCTTCTTCTTCTTCTTCTTCTTCTTCTTCTTCTTCTTCTTCTTCTTCTTCTTCTTCTTCTCTTCTTCTTTTCTCTTCTCTTCTTCTCCTTCTCCTTCTCCTTCTTCTCTTCTTCTTCTTCTTCTTCTTCTTCTTCTTCTTCTTCTTCTTTCTCTCTCCTCTCTTCTCTTCTTTCCTCTCCTTCTCCTTCTTCCTTCTCCTTCTCTTCTCCTTCTCCTTCTCCTTCTCCTTCTCTTCTTCTCCTCCCTTCTCCTTCTCCTTTATCCTTCTCCTTCTCTTCTACTCCTCTTCCTTCTCCTTCTTCTCCTTCTTCTCCTTCTCTTCTTCTCCCTCTCCTTCTCCTCATTTCTTCTCCTGTTCTCCTTCTCTCTCTCTCTTTCTTCTCCTTCTCCTTCTCTCATCTATCTCCTTCCTCCTTCTCCTTCTTCCTCTCTTCTCCTTCTCCTTCCTCTCTTCTCCTTCTCCTCCCTTCTTCTCCTTCTTCTGCCTTCTCTCCTTCTCTTCTCCTTCTTCCTACTTCTCTTCTTCTATCCTTCTCATTCTCCTTCTTCCTTCTTCTCCTTCTCCTCTCCTCTCCTTCTCCTTCTCCTTCTTCTTTCCCTTCTCCTTCTCCTTCTTCTTCTTCTCCTTCTCCTTCTCCTTCTTTCTCCTTCTCCTTCTTCTCCTTCTCCTTCTCCTTCTCCTTCTTTCTCCTTCTTCTCCTCCTCCTCCTTTATCCCTTTTTCATGCAATCTACTTTTTACCTTTCCCTACGATTAAACAGCGCTTTTTTCTTCCCTCCACTCCTCTCGGACCTTCATATGTAACTATTAATCAATACTCTCTCTTCTTCTATTCGTCATTACTTCTCTTTTTACACGTCCTGCTTCCTACTCGTTCTCTCGATGAAATTTCATTTGCCTTGATCTTCATCCTTACACTCGCTATCTACCTGTCTTGTCTGCCTTTTGGCTGCACCCGTCTTGTCTCATTCTCTCTCTCCCTTCTCTCTCTCCCTCCCTCCTTACTTCCGCTCTCCTTCCTTCCTTCTCCCTGTTTCCTTTCTTCCCCCTTTCCTTCCCTTCCTTCCTTCCTTCTTTGCTTTCACCACTTCTTCCTTCCTCCCTCCCTCCTTTTTTCCTCCCACCTTCTTTCTCTCTCTCCCACCCTCCCTCTTCCCTACCGCCACCAGCTACCCCTATCCTCACCCCCCCCCCCCACTCTCCTCAAAGCCCACCCCCTTTAACCCCAACCTATAAATGCAATCCCCAATTCCCCCCTTCGCTCCCCCTCTCTTCCCTTCGCTCACCCCCTCACTCACCTTCCCCCACCTCCTCCCTTCACCCTACAAAGGGAGACAAAAAAAGTAATGAGAAAAAGAGTGACAAATAAAGGAAGATGGAAAAAAACGTGGACTTTCCTTTGTCTCTCTCTGCACCACGACGCACATGTGTATGTACATATGTAAGTATGAAAGAATCATGTATGTATGCAAGTATGTATGTTTATATGTATATATGTATATGTATGCATGTATGAATGTATGTAAGTAGCATTAATTTATGTATGTATATAAAGTATGTATATTTTAACGTGTTATATATGTATGAGTAGGTGTGCATGTACTTTAAATATCATGTATGTATGTATGTATGTATGTATGTATGTATGTATGTATATGTATTATTATGTTATATGTATGTATACATGTATGTTTATATGTATAATTTATATATGTATGTTTATATGTATGTGCATTATATGTCTGTATGCATGTATGTCTGTAGCATGTATGTATTATGTATGTATGTTAATGTATGTAATGTATGTATGTATGTATGATATGTATGTATGTATGTATGTATGTTATGTATGTAATGTATGTATGTATGTATGTAGTATGGGTATAGCATGTATCGCAATTGTATACTTATATGTATGCATGCACGTATATACGTATCTATGTGTACATATGTGCGTATATGTGTAAATAAGTGCTCGCGGGGAACGTGTATGCGCAGCGAAATGTAAATAGACTGAAGAAAACCTTAAATTACCGGCGCTGCCAGCAAGAAAAATAATGAACCGAACGATTATAGTCGACGTCCCCCTCCTCCCCTCCCCTCTCCCCCCCTCTCATCTCGCTTCTCCTCTCCCACCCTCTCTCTCCCATTCTCCTCACTCCCCTCATCTCCTTCTCCCTCTTCTCCCTCTCCCCTCTCTCCTCCCCCTCTCCCCCTCTCTCTCCTTCTTCCGCTCCTCCCCCTCTCTCTCCTTAACCCTCTCCTCCCCTCTGCTCTCCTTCTCCCTCTTACCCCTCTCTCTCCTTTCTCCCTCACTCCCCCCTCTCTCCTCTCCCTCTCCCTTCTCTCTCCTTTCCTCCCTCTCCCCTTTCCTCTCCTCGCTTCTCCTTCCCCCTCAATCCTTCCCCCTTCTCACCCCTTCTCTCTCCTTTCTCCTCTCCCCTTTCTCATCCTTTCACCTTGCCCCTTCTATCTCCTTTCTCCTCATCCCCCCTCTCCTTATCCCTCTCCCCCTTCTCTCATTCTCCCATCCTACCTTCATCCTTCCCTCTCCCTTTCTCTCTTTTCACCTCTCACAACCACCTCTCATCCTTCTCCCCCTCCCCACTCTCCTTCTTCCTCTCCCCTCTCACCATCCTTCTCCCTCTCACTTCTCTCTTCTCACCTCTACACCCAATCTCACCTTCTCCCTCTCCCCTTTCTTCTCCTTCTCCTCTCCCCCTCTCTCCTTTTCCCTCTCCCCCTCTCTTTCCTTCTGCGCGTCTCCCCCCTCTCATCCTTCTCCCTCTCCCCCTTCTCCTCCTCTCCCTCTCCCCATGTCTCTCCTTCTCCCTCTCCCCCCTCTCTCCTCTCCTCTAACCCCACATACATCTCCTCCTTCTCCCTCACTCCCCCTCTCATACCTTCTCCCTCTCACCCCTCTCCTTCTCCATATCCCCCCATCTCTCCCTTCTCCTCTCGCCCTTCACCTCCTATCCCTCCATCCCCTCTCCTTCTGCCCTCACCCCCCACTCTAACGCTTTTAACCTTCTCCTTACGCCCTTCTTCCCCTTTATTCCTATTCACCTTACTCTTTTTGCCATCCCCTCTTACCTTCCACCTCTCATCCTTCTTTTCTTCTCATTACTTTTATTCTTCATTATTTCCTTATACGTTCATCTCTTGCTTCTTTTCCCCCCTTCTCTCTTTCTCCCTCTCCCACTCTCTCGCCTTTCATCTCCCCCCGTCTCCCTTCCTTCTCCCCTCTACCCCCTCTCTCTCCTTTCTCCCTCACTCCCCTCTCTCCTTCTCCCTCCCCCCTCTCTCCTTCTCCCCCCCCTCTATCCTCTCTCCCTCTCCCCTCCTCCTCCTCTCTCCATCTCCCTCCCTCTCATACCTCTCCTCTCCACCCCCTCTACGCTTTACCTTCTCCTTCTTACGCCTTCTTCTCCCTATTCCTTTCCCTTCTCTTTTTCCCCTCTTCCTTCCGCCTTCTCTCTTCTTCTCTTCTTCATACTTTTATTCTTTCATTTATTTCCTTGTTCCATCTCTTGCTTCTTTCCCTTCTTTTTTTTCTCTTACCTATTCCTTCCATTTCTTCACCTTCTTTCTACACTTCTCTTTCTCCTTCCATCTTCCCTACTCTCCTTCCCCATTCTACACCCGTATTAATCCACCTTCTCTTCCATTCCCCCTTCCCCGTCCACACTTCTTCCCCCTTCTCCTCTACCCCCCCTCTCTATTCCCCTCTTCCCACACCTTTTTCCTGTACCTCTTCCCCTCCTTTCCTCTATCTCCCTTCCCCCTCCTATTTCCTATTTCCCCTCTCTCTATCTCCTATCCCCTCTCTCCTACCTCCTTCCCCTATTCCTATACCCCCTTCCCACCTCCTGTCTCCCCATATCCATTCCCCCCACTATCCCTTCCCCATTCCCCCACTACCTATCCCCTTCCTCCTCTCTCCTATCCCGTCCATTCCCCACTCCCCTACCCCCATTCCCCATTATATACCCCCTCCTATCCCCCCCTTCCCCTATCCCTACCCCCTTCCCCATTTACCCCCCATCCCCTGCCTATAACTCCCCTCTCCCCTTCTACCTACCTCTCTCCTATCCCTTCCCCTTCCTATACCCCCATCCCCCCCCTATCCCCTCCCCTCCTATCTCCCTTCCCCTCCCCTCCCCCTACCCACCTCCCCTCCTTCCCGGCGGTGTTTTTGCCCCGCGCGCGCCGTCGTCCGGCCGAGCGAGCGAGGACGGCCGGCAAAAACAGCGCGCGGTCTCGTCGCTCGGTCGCTCGCTCCTCCGTTCTCCGCGGCCACCGCTCGTTTCGGTTTCTTTCTCGTGCTGATTCTTCCTTCTATTCTTCTTTTCTTCTTCTTCTCTTCTCGTTCTTCTTCTCTTCTACTTCTTCCTATCTTCTTCTTCTTCTTTCTTCTCTTCTTCTTCCTCCACTCTCTCCTTTTCGTCTTCTTCTTTTCTTCTTCTTCTCCTTCTCTTCTTCTTCCTTCTTCTCACCTCCTCGCTCCCTTTCGTCTTTTCTTCCTCGCCCTCCTTCCATCGTTTTTTCTTTCTGTATTCCTCCTATTCCGTTCTCTTTTCTCTCCCCCACCTTCGTTCCTATCTCTTTATTTCGTTCGTTTTCTTGTTCCGTTTCTCCCTTCCTCTAATTCTCCTTCCATTTTGTTCCTCTTACCCCTCTCCGTCTCTCCTTCCTTCTTTCTTTTCTCTTTCATTTACTTGCTCGTTCAATCGCTCATTCTATTTCTTTCTCTCGTTTTCCCCTACTTTACTCCCCTCCCCCTCTTCCCCTCTCCCTTCCCTACCTCCCCCCTCCTTCTCCATTCCCTCCCCCTCTCCCCACCTCTCNAATTGGTTTATGTTCGCAGAGGGAGATGTACTTTTATTTGATCCGAAACTTTGTGGAATTTAGTGTTCAGTGAGACTTTTTTTTTTCCTTACTGGAGCTCAGTGTAATCTCACTTATTTGTTTGTTGTTTCCTTTGTTGTGTGTGCGTGTGCGGCGTGTTGGTGTGCGTGTGCGTGCGTGCGTGCGAGTTTGTGTGTTGTGTGTGTGCGCATATGTACATTTACGTACGTATGCATATGTATGTACGCACGTTATCTATGCACGTATCCACGCACATACGCATGCAAACGGGGAACAGAGCCCAACACACGAGCCCGACGCGCGGAAACGAGCGTGGCGCCACACCCGCACGCCCGCAAAACGAGCCAGCGCACCTAAACAACGGAATGACCTCTGTACCGCCCTCTCTTCCCCCTCCCCCTCCCCCCCCTCCCGTCCCTGTCATCGGGCAGCGCCAACCACCATCAACCATTCGCCCCCTCCCCCCCACACCAACTACTCCTCTCCAATCTTTCGTTTTTTTTGTTTTCCCTTTTCTCCCCTTTTTTATATTTATTTATTTTTCTTTATATCGTTTTCATATTTTCTTTCCTTCTTCCTCTTTTTTATTGTCTTTTCTCTCGTCTCAGATTTTATGCTTCTCTCCCTCTCTTCCTCTTCTTCTTCCCCTCTTTTCCTCTATTCCTTTCCATCTCCGTCTTCTCCCGCTTTCTTCTACCTCTTTTCTTCCATTTCTATCTCCTCTTTACCCATTTTTCCACTTCCTCTCTTCCCATCTCCATCTCTCCTTTTCCCCTCCTTTTCCCTCTTCTCTCTTCCCTCTTCTCCATTCTCTTCCCCTCCTCCTTTCACTTGTCCCATTTCCCATCCCTTCTCCCCTCATCTCTGCACCTCTCTCCCCCTCCATCTTCTCCCCTAATTTACTCCCCCCCTCTCCTCTTCTCACTTGCCACATCTCCCTCCCTTCCTCCTTTCACTTCTCTCTCTCTCCCTCTGTCCCCTTCACTTCTTTTCCCCTTCTTCTTCCCTCATTTCTCCCCCCTTCCTCCTCTCAATTGCCCATCTCCCCCCCTCTTCCTCTCATTTACCCTATCTCCCCCCCCATTCCTCCCTACCTCTCCCTCTCCCCCATTTCAAACTCTCCCTCTCATCCCATCTCTCTCTCTCTCCCTCTCACCCCACCTCTCCCCTTCCCCCCCACGTCACCAAGACCATCGCAAATTTCCGATATTTACATGACAATCTTCCCTCCAACCCGGATGAGAAGAGGGGGAAGGAGAGGGGGAGGGGAGGAGAGAAGGGAGAAGGAGGGGGAGGAGGGGAGGGGGAGGAAGGAGGGGGAGGAGAGAAGGAGGGGGAGGGGGAGGGGAGGAGAGAAGGAGGAGGAGGGGGAGGGGGAGGAGAGGGGAAAGGGAGGAGAGGGAGAGGGGGAGATAATGGGGAAGGGGTAAAGCAAAGGGGAAGTAAGGGGAAACGAGAGAGAAGAGGAGAGTTCAGGAGAAAGGAGAAGGAAGGGAGGAGGAGATAAACGGGAGGTAAAGGAAGCAAGAAAGGGGGGGGAGGCAAACGAAAAGAGAATAAATAAGGAAAAAGTAGAAATAGAGGAATAGGTAAGGGGAAGGAGAAAAAAGATAAGGGAGGAGATAAAGCGAGAGTGATAAAAAGGGTGACAGACAAGCCAAAGGAAACGTGGGGAAGATGAAGGCAAGGAGAGGGGGGGTAAGGAAAAGCGGGGGGGGGGGGGTATGGAAGCAATTGAAGCCGATCCCTTTAACTATAAAACTTTATCGAAAAATATGAAAAAAAAAACCGTTGAGTCGCCAGGGAACGACATTTTTTCTTTCTTTTCTTTTCTCTCTTTCTTAACTTTTTTTTATTATCAACCTCTACTTCTCATCCCATTTACCACATCCATCCTAACTTTCAGACCATCCAGCTACTCATCCTTTCCTATCCACGTGGATCTTTCTCTCTCTCTCTCTCTTTGTTTCTCTTTTCTTCTCTTTCTCTTTCTCTTTCTCTCTCTTCATCCTCTCTCTTCTCTATCTATCTATCTTATCTATCTATCTATCTACTATCTACTTATCTATCTATATCTATCTATCTATCTATCTATCATATACTATCTATCTATCTATCTATCTACTATCTATCTATCTACTATCTATATTATTATATATTATTATATATATATTATATTAATATATATATATATACACCAATCTCTATCTCTACCAATCTCTATCTATCTCTATCTCTATCTATCTCACACACACACTTATTTAATACAAGCGTGTTCGGCAGACTCAGAACAGCGTAAATTAAAATGCATCATTATTATCTTTTTATTCCAACAATCATTATTTTTATCTTTATCATTTTTTACATGAAACTCGTAGCCACCGATTCAATACCTTCATGACAGTAATCAGATCCGGTTAATTATCTTATTTATTTACATTTTCTCATTCTCTCTTTTTAACAAGAATTTTTTTATAAGACTTTTTTTTCTGTTTTGACAAGACTATTCTGATATCCGGTACATGATTTTATTTGTTTACATTTTTTTCTCTTTCTCTCTTTTACATGAAACTTTTTTTTTCTTCCCTTTTTTTACAAGAAACTCGTACCCACCGATTCAACATCTCCGTGCCCAGTAGAACTCCTGAATCACTTGAGATCCGGCCACATTTATTTCATTTATTTACATTTCTTTTTCTCTCTCTCTCTCTCTCTCTTTTTCTTACAAGAAACTTTTTTTTTTTTTTTTTTTTTTATTTACTCTGAGGTCCTGTACATTAGTTTATTTATTTATATTTGTTTCTCTAATCTTTTACCAAGAAACTTTTTACACTTCTTTTACAAGAAACTTTTTTCCCCTTTTTTGACAAGAAACTCGTACCCACCGTGACCACTAGAACTCTGAGAACACTCTGAGATCCGGTGCATTATTTCATTTATTTACATTTTCTTTGCTCTCTCTCTCTCTCTCTCCCTCTTCTTTCTCATCCTCTTCCCCCTCCCCCCCCCTTCCCTCTCTCTTCTTTCTCCTTCTCTCTCTCTCTCTCTCATCTCTCTTCTCTCGCTCTCTCTCTCTCTCTCTCTCTCTCTCTCTCTCTCTCTCTCTCTCTGTCTTACAAGATTTTTTTTCTTTTTGACAAGCAATTCCCTCCGTGCCCCAGTCGAGCTTCGAGAACGTTTCTGAGTCCCGCCGCATAACCATTCCTTCCAGAACTTCGAGAAACACAACGGTCACTATATACTTCATCCAACCGCCGCCAGGGGAGCGCGCCATCCATCACGCGGTTCGCATGGGAACACGCCGGTTTCGACTACGATCAATGGCGCCCACTTAACTGTTCTGTCGTTTAACTTACTTTTTTTGGGGGGGGAGGATTGTTGTTCGTTATAATATATATATATATATAATATATATATATATATATATATATATATATATATAATATATACTGATGATGTTCATTACGAGTATTCATTGAAAGGGATTTGAAAAGTGAATTGAACACACACACTACACACGAGACACACCCACGCACAACACAACCACACAATCAACACACACACCACACACACAAACACACATGCACACACACACACACACACACACACACCCAGATACTTAAAGCCATGCAAGAAAACAAACTCAGATTCATAAAAATAAAAATAAATAAACAAAAATAAAGAAAGGGATATGAAAAAAAGACCCGAACAAATATACCCCCAAAAAAAAACATAATAAATAATAATAATAAATAAATAAATAAAAGACGAAACGAACAACGAACCGCTCCAAACTCTTCGAAACCTCCGAATCGTCCGAAGCGGAAGCCCGGGCCAGCGACACTCCCTCGGACGACGTTCCTCATCCCCTCGCGTTGCCGCCAACGACCCCGCTAACGCACCTTCAGTAATGAGTCTCACCTGACGCGGGAATTCGGCGGAGGAAACTCACCTGTCGGGAAAAAGAGAGAGAAATTGTAGACTTAAAAATTTCGTCTTGGCTGGAATTATTTATTAAGAGATGATAATGGGGATCGTGATGATAATAATGAGGATAATTCAGGATCGTTACTGGTAGATTTACTCTCGTTATCGGCATTATCTCATCATCAATTTTATTATCATATAATGCTCTAATAACCACCAAGACAACAACGATAAGAATAGCACCTTTGGGAACAACCATTACTAGAAATATTATCATTATAATCACTTTCTCTCACACCGATTTTGTCTACAAGTGTGCCACAGTGCAACATACAATTTCAACAATCAATATTACTTTACTCTTTATCTATATTTTCCTACAACACAAAAGAAAACATCATCGTCATGGTGATGGTGATGACGATGATGATGATGATGTAGTAGTAGTTGTATTTGTAATTGTAGTAGTAGTAATATAATTTAGTAATAGTAGTAGTTGTTGTTGTAGTGTAATAGTAGTATAGTAAGTATTGTTGTAGTTGTTAGTAGTAGTAGTAGTAAGTAATACAGTAGTAGTAGTAGTTTGTTGTTGTAGAAGCATAGTATTGCAGCAGTAGAGTAGCAACTTTTATCGCCTCTCTCTCCTCTCTCCTCCTCCCCCTCCCTCTCCCTCCCTCTCCCTCTCCCCTCCTCTCCCTTTCTCCCTCTCCTTTCCCCCTCTCCCTCTCCCTCCCCCTCTCCCCTCCCCCCTGCCTCCCTCTCCCTCCCTCCCTCCCCTCCCTCCTCTCCTCTCCCTCCCCCCTCCCCCTCCCCTCTCCCCTCCCTCCCTCTCCCCCCCCTCCCTCTCCCCTCCCCTCCCCCTCCCTCCTCCCCCTCTCCCATCCAACGTAAACATTCCTCTTCACATGTTAGTCGCGGTCACACCTCTCGCAGCGGGGGAGCATCAGATCAACGGCTAATCATTGCAATTATGTCCGAAAATGATGGGATGTGAAGGCAAGGGATTCCGGAGGGTAAATAAGACACTGATAATGACATGCAAATGAGGTCATTAATTGGCGTCATTTACTCGCGCGGTGGGAAGGTAGGTTGCAGAGGGAGTGATGGAGATAAGGGGAATTTCGGATAAAGAGAGGGAGATAGGAAGTGAGGGAGGGAAGGAGAAAGAGGAAGAGATGGAGGGAAAGGAAAGGGAGAGAATGAGGGTGATAGAGAGGGAGGAAGATAGGGAAGGAAAGAGAGGAGAGAGGGAGGGAGGAGGAAAGAAGGAGAATGAGAATTGAGAGAGAGAGAGAGCGAGAGAAGAGATTAAAGAGAGAGAGAGAGAGATTAAGAGAGGAAGAGCGAGAGAGAAGAGAGAGAGAGAGAGAGAGATCATAGCAACATCATGGAATGAATTCAAAACAATCTAACGAAAGAAATAAATAAAACAAAAAGAAAATACAACCACAAACAAATGATCCATAACAATAATAGATAAATGACACAATGATAAACAAAAAAGTACGAAAAACAACACAATAATTTAGCGACAATAGCAAATAACAGAAGTTTAAAATAAGGCTGGTAATGATCCTTTTTTCGGACAGAGAGAGAGAGAAGCAGAGAGAGAGAGAGAGAGAGAGAAGAGAGAGAGAGAGAGAGAGAGAGAGAGAGAGGAAGAAGAGAGAGAGAAGAGAGAAGAGAGAGAGGAGAGAGAGAGAGAAGAGAGAGAGAGAGAGAGAGAGAGAGAGAGAGAGAGAGAGAGAAGAGAGAGAAGAGAGAGAGAGAGAGAGAGAGAGAAGAAGAGAGAGAGAGAGAGAGAGAGAAGGAAGAGAGAGAGGAGAGAGAGAAGAGAGAAGAGAGAGAGAGAGAGAGAGAGAGGAGAGAGAGAGAGAGAAGGAGAGAGAGAAGAGAAGGGGGAGGGAGAGAGAGAGAGAGAGAGAGAGAAGAGAGAAGAGAGAGAGAGAGAGAAGAGAGAAGAGCGAAGTGAGAGAGAGAGAGAGAGAGAAGAGAGATAAGCGAAGGAAACGAAACGAGGAATAAAGAAACAGGAAATGAAATTATGTCTTTCTTCTCTTTCTTTGCTCCTCTGGTTTAAAATTGATCACCCCCGTCTTTCCTTCCGCTTCTTATTCTTCTCTCCCTCTCCCCTCTCCTTTCCAATGTCCTTATTACCCGCCCTTTTGGGACCTCTTCCTGCAACCCCCACCCCTTCCTAGTCCCTCCTCTCCCTTCCCCAACCCACCCTTTCCTTGCCCACCCTTCCCGTTTCCCCTACCCCAGCCACCCCTCCCCCTCCCAGCTCCTTCGCTTCCCTCAGTCCCTCCTAACTTCCATTCCTACCCACCCCTGACCCTTCCAGCCCTCCTCTCCCCCCTCTTTCCTCCCTAGTCTCCTCCTATCCCTCCCCCCGTTACCCCTCCACCCTCTCTTCCCCTCCCTCTTCCCTTTTGCCTCCCTGTCCCCTTCCTCCTCCTCCTCCTCCTCCTCCTCCTCCTCCGTCCCTTGCCCTCCCTCCTTCCTCCTCCTCCTCCTCCTCCTTCCTCCTTCGCTCCTCCTCTCCTCCTCCCTCCCCCCCTCCCCCCTATCACCTCATTAACAACCATCTGAGTTAAATGAAGCGTTTTTAACGGGGGATCTGTTTAAGCTCTCATTAAAAAATGTCGGCGCCAAAGAAATCAAGGGGGGGGAGGTGTGAAGCGGAGGAGGGGAGGAGGGGGAAGAGGAGGGGAAGGGGGCGCGGAGGGGAAGGAAGGAGGCAGGGGATGGGGAGGGGAGGGGGAAGGAGCGAGGGGAAGGAAGGGGGAAAGGGGGAGTGGGAAGGATGGAGGGAAGGGCGGGGAGGAGGGGGAGGGAGGAGGGGAAGGAGGGAGGGAAGGGGGGGATCGTGGTGAAGGAGGAGGGGAAGGGGAAGGAGGAGGGGAAGGGGGGGAGGGAAGGAGGACGGGAAAGGGGAGGAGGGGGGGGAGATATTCCTCGGGTGGACGCCCGTTCGGGTCTTCGGTCGCCGGGAAAAATGTCGACACTCATATGAATTTCGGACTCTCAATCTTTTCTTTTTTTTTCTCTTTTTTTAACCCTTTTCGTCTCTCTTCTGTTTGTTGGGTGGGTTCTATTATGTCTGTGTTTGGCTGACTGACTGACTGGCTGCTCTGTCTGTTCTGTCTGGTTGGCTGACTGGACTGACTGGCTGTCTGTCTGTCTGTCTGTTCTGGTTGGTTGGTTGGTTGGGCTGACTGACTGACTGACTGACTGAGCTGACTGGCTGAGACTGGCTGGCTGATGGTTGATTGACTTGACTGACTTGGCTGGCTCTGCTGACTGACTCTTCTGTCTGTCGTTTCCTTCTATCAGTCTGTCCGTGTGGTCTTTGTCGTTGTCTATTTTTTCTGTCATTTTGTTCCCCTGCTCTCTGTCCTGTCTCTCGCTTCGCTCCCTACTTCTGCCCTCTCCTCTCCCTCCCCCTCTCTCCCTCTCACTCCCCTCTTCCCTCTTCCTCCGCCCTCTTCGTCACTCTCCCTCTCCTCCTCCTCTGCCCCCCCCTCCTCCTCAATTATAATTTATTCCGAGTTATATACTTTTGATTCGATTTTTTTCTCTCTCTGTCTGTCTCTCCTTCGCATCCCTTCTCCTCTCCCTTCCCCTCCCCCCTCTCCGCCCTCTCCCTCATCCCTCCTCCTCCTCCCTCTTCTCCCTCTCCCTCCCCTCCTCCTCTCACCCCCTCGTCTCCTCTCAATTATATTTAATTCCATTGTATACCTTTGATTCGATTTTTTCCTACTTGCACAGCTAACTCATTAAACCCTTACCCCTTTCAACATAATCACTGTGCCAACAATTTGCAATCACAGGAAATCTATTAGCAAACTCTATTAGCGAAATCTATTGAATTCTCGTCCTCGCATATTTTAATGGCGTTTGTTCCTTTCTCTCCTAATTTTCAACTCGGTATTTCTCTCTCTCTTCTTCCGGATTTGATATGTTCAGTTTGTGAATTCCTTTTCATCCTAACCTTAATCATTTCCTTTTTTCAAATTTTCCCTGTCCATTCCATCCTACCTTATCCTCTTTATTCATCCTAATCCTCCCCCTCGTTTTATTCCATCCTATCTATCCCCCTCTTCATTCCGTCCCTCTCTATCCTCCTCTTTCATTCGGCCCTCTCTATCTCGCTCTTTCATTCCGTTCTCTCTATCCCCCTGCCTTCATTCCATCCTACCTATCTTCTCCGTTTTTTCATTTATCCTTTTCATCCCTTGCTTATAATGGGTTTTGTCCTATTTGTCCCATTCGTTATGTCCTCTCTCCCCTCTCCTTCCCTCACCCCACTCTCCTATCTATCTCTCTCTATCTCCCCTCCCCTCTCTTTCCATTCCCATCCATCCACCTAAAGAACTATTTCAACCACCGTTACTGAAAAAGCATCATCAACATCGTTTTCCACTCTCTCTCTCTCCGTTATCATCTTCTATCTATTCGTTTTATCCTCCTCCCCTTCCTTCATTTCATCCTATCTATCCTCCCCTTCCCTCATTCCATCCTCTCTCTTTCCCTTCTCCATCCCACCCCTACCTATCTTCCACTTCCTCCATCTCACCCTATCTATCCTCCTCCTTCTTCCACCCTATCTATCTTCCCCTTTCTTCAATCTATTCTATCTATCCTCCCCTTCCCTCATTCCATCCTATCCATCGACCAAAGGAGATTTCAACACCGCTCCCTAACAGGCTCTCTCTCCTCTCTCTCTCTCACTGCTCACTCATTACCTCTCTTCTCTCTTCTCTCTCTTCTCTCTCTCTCACTCCTCCTTCTTTCTCTCTCTCTCTCTCTCTTTCTCTTTCTCTTTCTCTTTCTCTCTTTCTCCTCTTCTCTCTCGTCTCTCTCTTCTCTTTCTCTTTCTCTTCTTTCTCTCTCTCTCTCTCTCTTCTCTCATCTCTCTCTCTCTCTCTCTCTTCTCTCTCTCTCTCTCTCTCTCTCTCTCTCTCTCTCTCTCTCTGCTCTCTCTCTCCCTCTCCCTCCCCTCTCCCTCTCCCTCTCCCTCTCCCTCTCCCCTCTCCCTCCCTCTCCCTCTCCCCTCTCCCCTCCCTCTCCCTCTCTCTCTTTCTCTCTCTCTTCGAAAAACATCATCAGCATCGTTTTCCACTCTCTCTCCATTTATTCATTCTATCTATTCCTTGTATCCTCCTTCCCTTCCTTCATTACATCCCTATCTATCTTCCCCTTCCTCCATCCCACCTTCATTCTATATCCTCCACTTCCCATTCCATCCATCCATCTCTATCATCCTATCTATTCATTCTATCCTTCTCCCCCCCCCCCATTCCATCCATCCTTTCCACCATCCTATCTATTCATTCTTCCTCCCTCCACTCCCCCCCACCTCCTCCACCACTCACGCTCCTCACACTTTTTTTTTCTTCTCGCTCCTCGAAAAGCATCATCAGCACCCCCACCCCACCCGTGTCCCCTCCCCCCCAGGCTGCACTTGATTCGGCCCTTTGTCAGAATTAGGCTTTGGGGATTAAGGATTAGGCGCCGAGGATTTACGAGGCCTAACAAGGGAAGGAGGGTGGGGGAGGGAGAAGAGAGGGGGGAGAAAGAGAGAAGAAAGGGGGAGGGAATGAAGAGGGTAGGGTGGAGAGGGAGAGGAAAAAGGGGAAGATAAGAAGGGAGGGTGCGGGAGAGAAGGAAGGAGGGTGGGGAGAGTTAGAGGGAGAGGAGATAGAGGGAGGGAGAAAAGAAGAGGAGAGAGAGAGAGAGAGAGAGAGAGAGAGAGAGAGAGAGAGAGAGAGGAGAGAGAGAGAGAGAGAGAGAGAGAGAGAGAGAGAAGAGAAGAGAGAGACAAAAGAGAGAGAGAGAAGAGAGAGAGAGAGAGAGAGAGAGAGAGAGAGAGAGAGAGAGAGAGAGAGAGAAGAGAGAGAGAGGATGAGAGAGCCGAGAGCGAGAGAGAGAAGGGGCCGCGGGGGGGGGGGAGGCAGGTCTATCAGGGATCATGGGTGAATTGTGTTCTCAATAAAAAGCGAAAATTCAAAACGATAGTAGTTCAATCTGATTGCTGCTAAATAATGA
>NW_020872019.1:436861-476861 GCF_003789085.1 Penaeus vannamei
GAACGTTAATAGATTATGATGTATGATATATATAATATATATATATATATATATATATATATAATATATATTATATATATATATATATATCTTAAACAATTCTTTCTCTCTCTCTCTCTCTCTCTCTCTCTCTCTCTCTCTCTCTCTCTCTCTCTCTCTCTCTCTCTCTCTCTCTCTCTCTCTCTCTCTCTCTCTCTCTTCTCTACACTCACTCACTCTCACTTTCATTCTTACTTTCTACATATGTTTGTAAATATAAATACACACACACACTCATATATATATATATATATATATATATATATATATATATATTATATATATATATTGAAACCCCAAAGACCTTCCGCCTCCGAACCGTCACCAACGAGCAAGCTTTGACACGAGCACAGTTTCCGACCCGTCCTTCGCAGTCAAAAAAAAAAAAAAAAAAAAAAAAAAAAAAAAAAAAAAAAAAAAAGAGGTCTCTCTTCTTTCGTCTCAGAGTCCGCATTACCGAAAGAGCAGAGAGAAAGAGCTCGGTGAACGTATCAGGAGACTCGGCGGGAACACGTTTAAAACATGAAAGGGATTTAGCCGTTAGAAAGGGCACCGCGGGTTTCCGTTGCAATTTCCCGCCATTTTGCCAATTCAAAATTCCGCTTTCATCCGTGTTGGCGGGACGGATGTATTTACTCATATTTTTGCATGGATTTCGCGCGTGGGTTTAATGCAACAAAGGCGTCGTAGAATTTTTGAACCCCTGAAAGAGAGAGAGAGAAAGAAGAGAGAGAGAGAGAGAGAGAGAGAGAGAGAGAGAGAAGAGAGAGAGAGAGAGAGAGAGAGAGAGAGAGAGAGAGAGAGAGAGAGAGAGAGAGAGAGGGGGGGGGGAAGGGAAAGAAAGAAGAGAACATACTTTTTGTAATCATAAACACAAAAATGGATGAACGACCCCCCCAAAAAAAAAAAAATAATAATATAAAAAATAAAAAAAAACGGGACCAACAGGAAAGTCGGGGCGTCTCTGAAGCCTCGGACTGAAAGTTTTTTTTTTTCTTTATCTACGTCTTGAAAATTTTCTTTCTTCTCTATCATCCTCTTTTTCTCTCCTTACTCCTACTTCGGCTTCTCCTTTTTCTTCTCTTTTTCTTTCTTGTTCTTGTGTTCTCTTGCTTCTCCTTCTCCTTCTCCTTCTCCTACTTCTTCTTCTCTTAGTCTCTCCTCTCTCCTCCTCCTCCTCCTCCTCCTCCTCCTCCTCTTCCTCTCCTCCTCCTCGCTCCTCCTCTCCTCCTCCTCCTCCCCTCTCCTCCTCCTCCTCCTCCCTCCTCCATCTCCTCCTCCTCTCCTCCTCCTCCTCCTCCTCCGCTCTAAATTCAGCGCCCAGGACCCGCATGTTGAGCTGTTCTCGGGAACTTAGATAAGTTTTCCAACGAGAGGACAGCGAAGTTCAGTCCTGGACGGTCAACTTTGCGCACACAAATATATATGTGTGTGTGTATTATGTATATGTATATATGTATATATGTATGTGTGTGTATATATATATATATATATATATATATATATATATATATATATATATGTGTGTGTGTGTGTGTGTGTGTGTTGTGTGTGTGTGTGTGTGTGTGGTGTGTGTTTGTGTGGTATTGTGCACACACACACACACACACACACACACACACACACACACACACACACACACACATATATATTATATATATATATATATATATATATATATATATATATTATATATATCGTCAGGAATCCAGTCCGACTTGACGGCCCTGCCTTCGTTCGATAAGAATTGAGCTCGAATAAACTTCATTTGAAAGAGTCCAGCTCGAGAATTTTCGAAAGGACTTCATTCGGAAAATAATCGAAAAATCGACCTCGAAAAAATAGTTAAAAAAAAGAGTCCACCTTGAAAGGACTTCACTCGAAAAGACTTCATTCAAAAAGAGAGTCCAACTTGTAAAAGACCAGTCGAAAAAAGAAGAAGAAAAAAAATATATATATATATATATATATATATATAATATTATATATATAATATATATAATATATATAAATATATATACATATATAATAAATTCGAGAAACTTCATTCGAAAAAAACATTCGAGAAACTTCACTCGAAAAACTATTATCCGAAAAAACTTTATTGGAAAAAAACACAATAAAAAAAAGTCAAAAGACACCATTCGTAAAAGAAAAACGCTCAGTGACGCCAAAAAAAATAATAATAAAAAAATAATAATAAAAGAAAAAAATAATAAGCGCATAATTTTTCAGAATTCCCCGTGACAATTTGTTTACACTGAAGCCCAGTGGCCGCGGGGGGGAGGGGGGTTATAACGCGCCGGGGGGGGCCTGGGTGGGGGAGAGGGGGGAGGGGGGTGATTGATGATCAGCCGGCTACAGAAAGGAAATAACTTACTTTTAAGAGGCAATTTAGGTGATTCTTCTTGCCGCGCGGGGGGGGGGGGTTGTGCATGATCGACCCATCAGTGTGTTGTTTCTTCTTGTATCCTTGTTTCTGTGTTTTTATTTTCTGGTTTTTCCTTATCTTACTTCTTTGTTTTGATCTCTTTTTCTTTTTCTTTTCTTTCTTTATTTCTTTCTTTCGTTTTTCTTTCTCTCTCTCCTCTCTCACTCTCTCCTCTTCATTCTCTTCTCCTCTACCCTCTTTCCCTCCCTCTCCCACCCTCCTTCCTCGCTCATCTCCCTCCTTCCTCTCCTTCCCCTCCCTCTTCTCCCATCCCCCCCCTTCTCTCTCTCTCTCTCTCTCTCTCTCTCTCTCTCTCTCTCTCTCTCTCTCTCTCTCTCTCTCTTCTCTCCCTCTCCTCTCCCTCTCTCTCCCTCTCCTCTCCCTCTCCCTCTCCCTCTCCCTTCTCCCTCTCCCTCTCCTCTCTCCTCTCCTCTCCCTCTCCCTCCCCTTTCCCTCTCCCTCTCCCTAAAAAAAAAAAACGAATAAAAAAGAAAAGAAAGAACGAAAGAGAGAGAAAAAAGGTCACCACGTGCCTACGACCTCACGCTTTGAGCCGCGCCACGAAAGGTCAACGAAGCCCTCGTTAAAGCCAAGATCAGTTACCCGTAATTAAGGCAGGAGTGATATTTAATTGGGTTAATGAGCTAGTCGAAATGAGGAAGTTTTTTTTTTTTTTTTTTTTTTTTTTTTTTTTTTTTTTTTTAGGATGGTTTTATTATTGGTATTTTCCCGAAATTTTCTTCTATTCATTGACTGTTATTGGAGGACGGAACACGCACATTTCTCGTTTCGCGATCAGTCACGTATAAGAAAAAAGAAAAGAAGAGAAGAAGAAGAAATCACCGACTTAATCTTGATTAGATTGGGAAGAAAAATAAGGACTGAGTTCCCCCCCCCCTCCCCCTCCCCCCATTTGTCCCCGTAAGAAGGAAAAGCTGAGTAATTCTCCAACAAAGGCATAGCAAAAAAAAAAAAATAAAAATAAAAAATAATAATATTTAAATAATAATAATAATACATAGAAATTAAACCCCTAAAAAGATAAAAAGAAACAAATGCAGGGAAGGTGTAACTCTCAGATGCTACGAAAAAGAAAAGTATAGATATTAATAGCTACGATGACTAAACGGCAGTCATCAACAGTCTTCAGAAAACTATTTTAAAGACGGTAAAAAATCCAACATCAATTTTCTCCATTTTCCAAAGAAGTAACCTTTTCTTCCTTTCTAAGCCGCCTCTGGAATCTTCAAGAACAATCTAGAGACGCTCTGTTGTTTAGAAGCTAATGATTGCCTCTCTTGTGTATCAGAATGGCAAACGTGCTTGATTTCCATTGTATAAATCTGATACATTAAAGCAGTTTAAATCTAGTCACACTATTACAACCGAACTTATCATAACAAACGTCTTCACTATTTGGGTTGGATGTGGTGACACGATTCACTATATCTACGTTGACTTGTTTACACTATAGCCTTTCTTTATCTAGTTCCTGTATCGAATAAATACGAATATTCGGAATTATTTCTCGAAATATAAGTTATATATATATATATGTTGATCTAAGTTACGAGTCTTGAGAATAATTTAGGAAATCACGAATGAATAATTTAGGAAAATCACAGAATAATTTAGGAAATCACAGAATAAATTTAGGAAATCACAGATAATTTAGGAAATCACAGAATAATTTAGGAAAATCACAGAATAATTTTGGGAAATCACAGACCAACTTAGAAAGGAGGAATTCAATGCAATTTCACCCTTTCTCGCTACTGATATCCTTGACACTTTTGATACACTGCAAATACACTTACTGATCGATATCATGATGTCTTTTGGTCTGACGTCTTCGGATAATGTGGGCGAGGAGCTAATAATTTGTGAAATCCAATCTGAGAAATTATATCATCTGAAATTATATTTCAGAAATTTTTTTTTAAATTAATCATACTTGAGAAAATATACTTTTTGAAATCATATCTGAGAAATTATATCTGAAATTATACTTGAGAAATTTTATTTTTTGAAATCATATTTGAGAAATTACATTACTTGAAATCATACCTGATAAATTATATTTTTTTGAAATGATATTTGAGAAACTACATCTGCAATCATATTTGAGATTTTACATCTGAAATTATATATGAGAAATTATATCATTTCATATTATATTACAATCAATATTTGAGAAATTCTAGCCCATTATACTTCTCTCGCCAAGGCCAGCGTCCTAAGCATCCTTCAGTTGTCTGTCGGAGCTTTCGCCGCATATCACACCTCCTAATTATGATAATGAGTCCCTCCTCGCCCTGCCTCCTTCCTCCTGGTGCCTCCTGTCCTCCTACCCCTTCGCATTTCCCTGTCCGTCCTCCTCGGGCCTCCTGTCTTCTTAGTCCCTCCCTCTTCCTGTCTCTTTCCTCCTACCGCCTCCTGTCCCCTAAGTCCTCCCTTCCTCTTTCTCCTCGGTCCTCCTGTTCTCTCTTTCCCTACTTCCCTCTCTCTCCCTCTCTTTCTCTTTCTCTTTCTCTTTCTCTTTTCTCTTTCTTTCTCTTTCTCTTCTCTTCTCTCTCTCTCTCTTCTCTCTCTTCTCTCTCTCTCTCTCTCTCTCTCTCTCTCTCTCTCTCTCTCTCTCTCTCTCCCTCTCTCTCCCTCCCTCTCCCTCTCCCTCTCCTCTCCTCTCCCTCTCCTCTCTCTCTCTCTCTCTCTCTCTCTCTCTCTCTCTCTCTCTCTCTCTCTCTCTCTCTCTTCTCCCTCCCTCTCCCTCTCCCTCTCCCTCTCCCTCTCCCTCTCCTCTCCTCTCCCTCTCCCTCCCTGTGACCTAGTTATGTTATATTCTAGATGTACTTTCATTGTGCTCTTTTTATTTACTTTTTTATGTCCCTGTTATTGCCTTGTTATGCCCTCGTTACACCCTTACCATCGTGTTCTTATGTTCTTGTTATGCGCTTGTTATACCCTAGTGGTTCCCTTTGCCATAACTTTTTTTATAGTCTTGATATGTCCTTATTATACCCACCCTTTGCCCTTGTCATAAACCTTACTATGCCTTTGTCATGCGCTTGACATGCCCTTCCCGACACGGGATTCGGCATCAACGTGACTCGGGGACTGGCCAGTGTCTCCTGACGGGATGACTCTGCGAGGAAGAATGATGACTGTTGAGTCATCTCGTCACACACTTGTTCAGGTTTGACGAATGACCTGAACAAGGGTGAGGGAGAGAAAGAGAGAGAGAAAAGAAAGAAAGAAAGGAGAGAGAGAGAGAGAGAGAGAGGGAGAGAGAGAGAGAGAGAGAGAGAGAGAGAGAGAGAGAGAGAGAGAAAGAAAGAAAGAGAGAAGAGGAAAAGAAAAAAAAAGAGAGAAAGAAAAGGAACCAACAGACCGAGACCAACCCTATCACCCCCCCACCACCCCCACCCCAACACTCACCCAACCCCACCCCCCACCCAACCACCTCCACCCCCACCCCAACCACCTCCACCCCCCCCCCACCCTCCACCCCACCCCTACCACACCACCACACCCCCCAGCGTGTGACAACAAGGTCGTAATTCCCGCGTCACGGAGATGTCGTAGATCCCCAGAATAGACCCGCCGCATCAGTGGATGGCCGCGACACGTATATTAACACCTGGAATTATCATCAGGTCGCCCCCCCCCCTTCCCCTCTCTCCTGGCGTGTCTCCTTTCTCTCTCCTCTCCTTCGCTTCTCTCTCCCTTCTTCTCTGTTTTCTCTCTATTCTATTCTCTTTCTTCTCCCTATCTCCTGGCGTTGTCTCCTCTTCTCCTCCTTCGCTTCTCTCTCCCTTTTCTCTGTTCTCTCTCTATTCTATTCTCTTTCTTCTCCCTCTCTCCTAGCGTTGTCTCCTCTCCTTCGCTTCTCTCTCCCTTCTTCTCTGTTCTCTCTATTCTCTTCTCTTTCCTCTTCCCTCTCCCTCTCTCCTGGCGTTGTCTCCTCTCTCTCCTCTCCTTCGCTTCTCTCTCCCTTCTTCTCTGTTCTCTCTATTCTCTCGCTATTCTATTCTCTTTCTTCTCCCTCTCTCCTGTCGTGTCTCCTCTCCCTCCTCTCCTTCGCTTCTCTCTCCCTTTTTCTCTATTCTCTTCTCTTCTCCCTATCTCCTGGCGTTGTCTCCTCTCTCTCCTCCACTTCGCTTCTCTCTCCCTTCTTCTCTATTCTCTTCTCTTTCCTCTTCCTTCTCCCTCTCTCCTGGCGTGTCTCCTCTCTCTCTTCTCCTTCGCTTCTCTCTCCCTTTTTCTCTATTCTCTCTCTATTCTCTTCTCTTCCTCTTCCCTCTCCCTCTCTCCTGATGTTGTCTCCTCTCCTTCGCTTCTCTCTCCCTTCTTCTCTGTTCTCTCTCTATTCTCTTCTCTTTCTTCTCCCTCCCTCCTGGCGTTGTCTCCTCTCTCTCCTCTCCTTCGCTTCTCTCTCCCTTCTTCTCTATTCTCTCTATTCTCTTCTCTTTCTTCTCCCTCCCTCCTGGCGTTGTCTCCTCCCTCTCTTCTCCTTCGCTTCTTTCTCTGCCCCTTCTTCTCTATTCTCTTCTCTCCCCTCTCTCCTGACGTTGTCTCTTCTCTTTCTCTTCTCCTTCGCTTCTCTCTCCCTTCTCTTTTCTCTTCTCTCATTTTCCTTATGCCTTCTCCCGTCTCCTCTTCCGCCTTTCCCGTTTTCCCTTCTTTCCTTTCCCCTTTGCCTCTCCCTTCTTTCCTTTCCTCTCCCCTTTTCCCTTTCCTCTTTCTCTCTTCTTGCCCCTCTCCTCCTCCCCCACCCCAATCCTCAAGAATTCCTCATCACGTCCTCATGACCCCCCCCATGAAACCGCCGAAGGGGGGGGGAGGAGGAGTAGGGAGAGAAGGGGGAGGGGGTGTGGCCTCGCAGGTGACGCTCCTCCCACATAAGCGCAATACAAGAAAAAGAGAAAAAATGTGAAGGAATATTTCTCTTCTTTCTTTTTCTTCACAATTTTCGCAGCTATTGTGTTCTATTCATGTTGCTGTGATTTAGGTGGGGGGGTAGTGGTAGATTGGGGGTGGGGGAGGTGGAAGGACATGAGGGGGGGAGGGAGAGGAAGAGTTCTTATGGTGAGTTTGTGTGTGTCTGGATGCAAGGATGCTGGAGATGAGATGTTGTTGTATGCTGTTATGCTGTTGATGTAATATGTAGGGAAAAAGGGGGTTCTGATGCTAGAGATGAGGCGCTGTTTTCTTATGTTGTTCTTAATGTTGGTGCGACATGTAGAAAAGGGTTCTGTTCTGTTATCTTTTAAATATGATTTTTTTTAATTTTATTTTTTTATTTATTATTATTTTTTATTATTATTTTATATTTTTTTTTTTTTTGGGGGTACGTATATTCCGTACGAGGAGTTAACCTCAAATCCTAAGTTTAAATAATTACGTAAATCACATAGCAATTTACAAAGAATCAATTATACTATTTCACTTTATCTCGCTAATTGATATCATGATGTCCTCTGGCCCGACGTCTTCAGAAAATGACGACAAGAATCAAATAATTACGGACATATTCGTGAAATCCTATTTGATGAATCATATCGTTTGGAAACAGATTTGATACATCTTGATAAATCTTGATACATCTTGATAAAATTTGAAATGACATCTTGATAAATTGATACATCTTGATAAATGATACATCTTGATAAATCTTGATACATCTTGATAAATGATACATCTTGATCTTGATACTCTTGATAACTCTTGATAAATCTTCTCATACTTGCATCTTGATACATCTTGATCTTGATAAATCTTGATACATCTTGATGATCATCGATATAAATCTTGATACATCTTAAATCTTGATAAATCTTGATACATCTTGATACATCTTGATAAATCATATTATTTGAAAATACATGTGATAAATCCTATCATCTGAAAATATATATTTGACAAATCCTATCACATTCGAGACACCATATAACTTGAAATTATATTTGATAAATCATATATTTGAGAAATCATATCTTATATTTGATAAATCATATCTTTTATATTTGAGAAATCTATCATTTTTTATATTTGATAATCATATCATTTTCTTATATTTGATAAATCATATCATATATTTCAGAAATCATATCATTTCCTATTCACATCATATAGTGGGAAATGTCATCTGCATGGCGGAGTGTCTGACCCTCCTATAAACATGTTCCTATAATGCAAGTATAAAGCAGTGGCCCATTGACATAGATAAATGATTAAATAAATAAATAAAGAAAGAAAGTATAAAAGAAAAAAAAGAAAGAAAGAAAGTCCCTGACCAGGACTCGAATCCCTGCCCCTTCAGGTATGACCCAGAATTTACTTATATTACATTCCTTAGTACTATATTATGGACCTTGTCGTAAATGATAATGCCTTAATAAAAAGTACTTGTACAAACCATAAGCAAAATAACTAAATTAACATCCTATGTTGTCTTCAAAACTCAAAACTCAAAAAATGAACACATATCCACACCGTAAAAAGATAGAAAGAAGAAAAAAAATAAGAAAAAGAAGAAGAAAAATAAAGAAAATAAAAAAATTAAAAAAAAAAAAATACATAATAAAATATAATATACATATATATATATATTATATATATATGTATATTATATATTATATATTATAAATATATATATTATATTATAATATATATATATATACCATTTCATCCTAATAAATTTGCAAATGTGACAAAACCAACGAAATCGAATCACAATTCATAATTCGCGCCCGCAACTCCCGGCCAGCGCGCGACATCCGGGACTTTGTCTGCGGCCACAAAGGGACGGCGCCGAGCAACAAGCCTCTTGCGAGTCTCATTCGAATCCTAATCCAATCCAAAACGCGTGGCCGAACACCATGCTGACCTGGGTGCTGTCTCGTCTTAACAAGGTGCTCGAGGGATTCTCTAATTAGCTCTCTCTCTCTTCTCTCCTCTCTCTCTCCTCTCTTCTCTCTCTCTTTTCTCTTCCTCTCTCCTCTCTCATTTTCTCTTTCCTTCTCTCTCTCTCTCTCCTCTTTCACCTCTCTCTCTCCTCTCTCTCTCTCTCTCTCTCTCTCTCTCTCTCTCCCTTTCTCCTCCTGCTCTCTCTCTCTTCTCTTTCTCTCTCTCTCTCTCTCTCTCTCTCTCTCTCTCTCTCTCTCACTCCATTCTTCTCCCTTTCCCTCCATTCTTCTCTCTCTCTCTCCATCCCTCCCTTCCTCCCCTTTCGTTCTTCCTTCCCTTCCTTCTTCCTACCTTCCTTCGCCGCTTCCGTCCTTCCTGATTTCTTTCCTGTCCAAGTTGCGGTTGACGTTGATAGACTGTGCGCGGGAAGGAAGGGGGGGAGGGGGGGTAGAAAATCGGTCTCTCACTTTCTGCTTGGTCTGCGTACGTTCATAATCTCTCTCTGTCTCTGTCTACCTCTTTACTTCTCTCGCACCCTCTCCCTCTCACTCCATTCTTCTCGCTCGCTCTCTCCATCCCTCCATCCCTTCCTCCATCACTTTCCATCCCTCCCTCTTCCTCCAGCCTACCTCCCACTCCCTCCCTTCCCTCCCTCTCCCTCCTCCCTCCCTATCCCTCCCTCCCTCCCCTATCCCTCCCCCTATCCCTCCCTCCCTCCCTCCCCCTTCCCTCCCTCTCCCCTATCCCTCCCTCCCTCCCTTTCCGCCACCCCCAAACACAACACGATTTCGAGCCGTCTTTTACCTGTCCGCATTGACATCCGCGTCTCGTCCCACAGGTGATAAATGTACGCTGGCCCCGCCCCCTTGTCAGCGAGAATGTCCAGCTGATATTTCCATGAGGAATCTCGTCTGCATTTATTGGCGGCGAGGGAGAAACTGTGTGTGTGTGTGTGTTTTTATTTATTCATTTTTGTGTGTGTGTTTGTTTGTTTGTTTGTTTTTTATTTGTTTGTTTATTTGTTTGTGTGTGTGTGTGTGTGTATCTGCGTAAGTGTGTGCGTGTGTTTGATTTTGTTTGCGTGTGTGTGTGTGTGTGTGTGGTGTGTGTGTGTGTGTGTGTTGTGTGTGTGTGTGTGTGTGTGTGTGTGTGTGTGTGTGTGTGTGTGTGTTGTGTGTGTGTGTTTTTTTTTTTTGTGTGTATGTGTTTGTTTGTTTTGTGTGTGTGTGTGTGTGTGTGTGTGTGTGTGTGTGTGTGTGTGTGTGTGTGTGTGTGTGTGTGTGTGTGTGTGTGTGTGTGTGTGTGTGTGTGTGTGTGTGTGTGTGTGTGTGTGTGTGTGTAGAGGGAAGGAGAGGAGAGGGGATTCTCTGTTATGATTCAGTGTACATGAAGGCGTGGTATGCGTGTGTGTGTGTGCAATGTTGATATTTAGATGGATAAAGCACGTGGAGGGAAAATACTTAGATAAATACAATATACATTATGGGGGGAGATGACATTTAAATAGATTTAGCATACACACAGGGTAGATACAGTATACACTAGGGAAAGAAATTTAGATAAATACAGTATAAAACGGGTCAAACATGATATTTAGATAAATACAGTATACACAGGGGAAAAATACATCTATATAGATACAATAGATACTCAATGGGGGAAGATAATAATATTCTGATAAATACAGTTTACATAAGGGAAAATATATATAGACAGATACAATAGATACTGAGAGGGAATGGGGGAAGATAATAATATTCTGATAAATACAGTTTACATAAGGGAAAATATATATAGACAGATACAATATACATAGGGAGAAATACATCAATATAAATACAATATACACGGGGAAGGGGTGGGGGAAATAAGATACAATATACATAGGGAGAAATACATCAATATAAATACAATATACACGGGGAATGGATAGGGGGGGGGGGGGAAGATAAAGATACCCAGACAGATACAGTATACATACGTGCGTGCGCTAGCAGGGGCGTGGGCGAGGCATAAACATAAAACGTGGGCGCATTGGAATATCACATTTTCTCGCGGTTCTCGACTCGGCCATTATTATCTCGCACAGGAGAGATTTTCCACGAGGAAACCGGGAGGATTATCCGGCGCACAATGCCCGGTTTTTGTGTCTGTTCGCACGTGTGGAAGGGGGGGGGGATGTTTGTGGGCGGGGTGGGGGGTGGGGGTGGGGGGAGAGTAGAATGTGTCTGTGTGGGGGGGGGGTGGGGAGGGAGAGTATGTGTCTGTGTGTGGGGGGGTGGGGGTGGGGGGCGGGGGTGGGGAGAGTATGTGTCTGTGTATGGGGGGGGTGTTTGTGGGCGGGGTGGGGAGAGTATTGTGTGTGTGTGTGTGTGTGTGTGTGTGTGTGTGTGTGTGTGTGTGTGTGTGTGTGTGTTGTGTGTGTGTGTGTGTGTGTGTGCGTGTGTGTGTTGTGCGTGCGTGGCGTGCGTGCGTGCGTGCGTGCGTGCGTGCGTGTGTGTGTGTGGTGTGTTCGCGCGCGTGTGTGCAAATATCCACACGAAATCACAAACAAATACGAATAAAACAAAAACAAACAAACAAACAAACACACGCAAAACCTCTCCCTTTTCCCTCAAACAAAAACAAACAATTAAAATGATGAAAGCGATAACGACTGCTAAGAACAACAATAAAACAGCTGTGATAATGATACCGACTTTTAATGATGTACAAAAACGAGTTGCGATCACGCACATGTTAATTTTTGCGTTTGCCTTTTCATAAAATATTTCATTTGTGATGAGAATAATGATAATGAAGATAATGAAGATAATTCTAATAATGATACTCATTATGATTAACACTATTATTGTTATTATCCTTATCATTATTATACTTTACTTCTTATTACTATCATTATTATGATTATTAGAATTACCATTGATATTATTATCATTAATGTTATTATTATAATAACAGATATTATGACACTTATTCTCATCATTTTCATTACCAATATTTTCATTATCATCATTATCATTATTACTATTAGCATAATCATCAAAAACATCATTTTTATCATCCTTCTATTATTAACGTCATTCTTATTTCCAGAATTTCCTTCTTTATTTTCTATTTCCTCTCTCTCTTCCCTCGTCTGTTTTGGCTACACATTATCATCGTTTATCAAGCTATTTCCGCCTCTTCCTTTTTTTGTTACCCTCTCTCCCTGCTGTCTGTCTGCCTGCCTGTCTGTCTGTCTGTCTGTCTCTCTCTCTCACCCCCCTTTCCCAACCCTCCTATCTCTCCCCCCCACCCCACATACATATCACGTGGATATATCTGTTGTCGCCTGTTTTTGTTATTATTATTATTATTATCATTTCTTCTTTTTTGTTTTTGTTATTATTATTATTATCATAATTTCTTCTTTTCCTTTTTTTCTCAATCATCCCATCTCCCATCTCTTTCTTTTTCTCTTTTCTAATTATCCCCAAAGACCGTTTCTTTCCTTCTTTTTTATTTTTTATTTATTTATTTCAAATCATCCCTACCCCCTTTTTCCACGTATTCTTTCTTTTTTAACCATCTCACTCCGTTTTACCCTTTATTTGTCTTTTTTTTTCATTTTTATTGCTGTCATTTTTTTAGTCTTTTTAATATTTTTTTTCTTACTTATTTTTACTACCCCATTTTTTCTTTTTTTTCATTTTAATTGCTCCCATTTTTTTTATTACTTATTCTTATCACCCCATTTTTTGTCTTTTTTATTACTTTTTTTTATTTTAATTGCTCCCTTTTTTTGGTCTTTTTTATTATTTTTATTACTTATTCTTATTACTCCACTTTTTTATTTTTTTCATTTTAATTGCTCCCATGTTTTGTCTTTTATTATTTTTAATATATCCTTATAACTACATCTTTTCATTTTTAAATCTTTTTTATTATTTTTTTTTCTTACTTTTTCCCCCCTAATAGATCACGGTTGTCCTCGCTGCCCGTCTGTCATGAATGGCGTGTCATGAATACTGCATGACTCATGGGAATCGTCGTTTGGAATCGCGGGCCGCTGGTGACGCGTGGACGTATCAGGGGGGGATGGGGATGGGAGGAGGGTAATGGCGACGAGGTGGTGAGGGGGGGAAGGGAGGGGGGGCGCGCGCGCCGTTGGCGGGGGTTGGAATGGGGCGGAGAGGTGGTAATGGCGAGAGGGTGCGTGAAGGGGGGGAGGAGACGAGGCGGACGAGGGCAGGGTACGGGAGTACCATAGGGCCCGACCGAGCGGTGTGTGAGGAGAGGAAGTTGGGGGTAGTGGGCAAGAACAGGGAGGTGGGGGATAGGTAGCTGAGAGGGGGGGAAGGCCGAGGAGGAAGTGAAGGGCGGTGGGAGAAGGGGTGGGAGGTAGGGGAGATGGCTGGCGGAAGGGAGGCAAAAGGGCGGAGGGGAGAGAAAGGGAGGGAGGGAGAGGAGAAGGGAAGAGTGATTCAGGTCGTAAGAGGGACGTTAGGGAGAGGAGAATTGGAACCAGCGGTTTAAAAGAGGGAGAGGAGGCGAGGAAGTGCTGCGAGGGAAGAACGATAACAGAGATCTGATGAAGAGAAATGGTAAAGTGGGCTGGTGCGGGGTGGGTGGGTGGCCAACGGTGAGGGAAAGAGATCATTTGAGAAAGAGAGCGATGAGAGGGGGGGGGCGTTGCAAAAAAAGGTGGGAAAATGATGCTTACGCCGAAAATCAGTTTCCNGTGGAGAGGCAGTGGGGACGGTAGTGAGGCGGGGGAAGGGAGGAGGAGTGAAGGGGGTGAGGAAGGGTGGGAGTAGGCGGAGAGGTTGTGGGAAGGGAGGGAAAGGGAGGGCGAAAGAGAAAAGGGAGGGAGGGGAGCGGAAAGGGGAAGCGGGATCTAGGGTGAGGGAAGGAGGAGGAGGGAGAAATTGGAAAACAGGGTAAAGAGGAGAGGGGAGAGAGAGTGGCGAGGTCGAGCAACAAACAGATACTGAGGAAAGAGAAATGGTCTAAATGGTGGTTGGGGGGGCGGGGGGGGCAAGGAGGGAAAGAGAATTGAGAAAAGAGAGAGAGAGGGGGGGCGTTTGCTAAAAAAAAGGTGGAATGATGCTTACGCGAAAATAGTTCTTATTGTTGGTAACGGATACTGATGGTTTGAATTTTCATTATTTTCTGCTATGTATCTCTCTTTTTTTTATCTTACTCCCTTTTCCCTCTCTTCATTTTCCTCTATATCGCATCCCACCTCCCTCTCCTCCTTTTCCTTTATCTTAATCTCTCTTCCTTTCTTCCCCCTTCCTCCTCCCTCCCCTATTCCTCTTTCCATCCCTCCCCCTTCCTCCTCCAATCTTCCTCTCCTTCCCTCCCTCCCCCTTCCTTCTCCAATCTTCCTCTCCTTCCTCCCTCCCCTTCCTCCTCCAATCTTCCTCCCTCCTTTCTTTATCCCTCCCCTTCCTCATCTCCCTTTCCTCCTCCCCCTTCCTCCTCCAATCTTCCTCTCCTTCCCTTCCCTTCCTCCTCCAATCTTCCTTCCCTCCTTTCTTTTATCTTCCCCTTCCTTCATTTCCCTTTTCCTCCCCTCCTCCCTCCTCCCCCGTAATTTATATTTCCCTCTCCTCATCTCCCTCCCCTTCCTCCTCCAAGTCTTCCCTCTTCCCTCGCGCTCCCTCCTTCCTCTCCAAATCTTCCTTCCCTCCTTTCTTTTTATCTCTCCCCTTCCTTCATTTCCCTTTTCCTCCCCGCTCCTCCCTCCTCCCCCGTAATTTATTTTCCCTCTCCTCATCTCCCTCCCCCTTCCTCCTCCAATCTTCCTCTCCTTCCCTCCCTCCCCCTTCCTCCTCCAATCTTCCTTCCCTCCTTTCTTTTTATCTCTCCCCTTCCTTTTTTCCCTTTTCCTCCCCGCTCTCCTCCTCCCGTAATTTATTTTCCCTCTCCTCATCTCCCACTTCGTCGAGCGCATTCGTCATTTCACGGTTCGCGGAACACGCATCTCTCCCGGCCAAGAGCTTTCGGACGACTGCCGTTGCACATGCAGGATGATGTGCATTATTTATCCTACTGTATCACCGGTGTCGATGGGATCCTTACTCCCCCCTCCCTCCCTCCCCTTCCGTTTCGGTCTCTCGCACCTGCCTCCCCCCCTCCTCCTCTCTCTTCTCTTCCCACCCTCCCCTCTTCGTCTCTCCTCCCCCCCCCTCTTCGTTCTCTCGTACCTGCCTCCCTACTCCTCTCTCCTCCTCTCTTCCCCCCCTCCCCTCTCCTCTCTTCTCTTCACTCGTTTCATTCTCTCACACCTGTCCCCTCTTCCCCTCCCCCCCTCTCTTCGTTCTCTCGCACCTGCCTCCCCTCCTCTCTCTCTTCCCCCCCTCCCCTCTCCTCTCTTCATTCGTTTCATTCTCTCACACCTGTCCCCTCTTCTCCTCCCTCCTCTTCGTTCTCTCGCACCTGCTTCCCCCTCCTTCCCTCCCTCCCCATTGCCCCAGTCCATCTTCCCCTCTTTTAACACCCCCTCCCCTCGCACTTTACCCCCTTCCTATATATATATCTTTATCAACTACATCTGCTTTCACCCGCTATTTCCTTCCCTCCACCACCCACACACATCTGCCCTCTCCCTCCCCCATCTCCCTTCTTCCCCATCCCCATCCAGACACACCAGGCCTCTCCCTCCCTATCTCCCTTCCCCATTCAGATACCTACCTCTCCCTCCCCCATCTCCCCTCCTCCTCTAGACATACCTACCCTCCCCCTTCCATCTCCTTTCCTGCCCCTCCCCATCCAGACACACTTACCCACCCCCTCCCTATCTCCCTTCCTGCCCCTCCCCATCCAGACACACCTAACCTCTCCCTCTCCATCTCCCTTCCTTCTAGACATACCTACCCTCCCCCCCATCTCCTGCCCTTCCCCATCCAGACACACCTACCCTCCCCCTCCCCATACCCCCACCCCCCTTCCTCCTCTAGATTCACCTTCCCCGCCCCTCCCAATCTCCCTCTTTGCCCATCTGCTTCGCCGCTGCACCCTCCCCCCCCGTCATGTCACTCGCAATGACTGACATGCTGCCACTTTGTCATCATCCTTCTTCCTAACTTTCTTAAAATCTTGGCTTTTAAGTTTTTCATAATTTTCAAATTTTCTCTCAAATCTATTTTTTTAATCTTTTAATTTCTTACTTTTATCTTATCTTAATTCATCTACTTGTATATTTTTCCTTCAACTTTGTCTTTCATAAACATGAAAATTTGGTTTAGTTTGCATTTAACTTATTTTCGTCGCATCTTAATTTATTTTTTTTCTCTTTTTTTCCTCTTTTCTTTTTTTTTCTCTTGATATTGAATTTGTTTTTATTCATATATAATGACATGTCTAACGGCCTTAATTGCTCTTAATTGGCTAACAATTTTCATCTGTGTCTCGTCTCTGTCTACATCTTTCTCTCTCTCTCTCTCTCTCTCTCTAACTGTTTGTGTCTGTCTGTCTGTCTCTCTGTCTCTCTCTCCCTCTCTCTCACTGTTTGTCTCTCTCTCTCTGTCTTTCTCTCTCACTGTTTCTCTTTCCCTCTCTCCCTCCCTTTCTCTCTGTCTCTGTCTCTCTCTCACTGTTTGTCTGTCTCTCTATCTCTCTCTTTGTCTCTGCCTCTCTCTCTCCCTCTATCTCCCCCTTACCCAGCCGTGGCGTATCTCTCGTAGAAGTAGGATGTGTTTACAGGACTCCTCAGGCGTGAGGTCCCCGAATCCTGTGTTTACCCGCCCCTATCTGACCTCGGACAGGGAGCGGGTCACCTCCTACCAAGGTATCCGCATGGCTAGTGTTGCTAGTGGAAGTGGATCCCGTACGAGGGTAAGAAGTGATGGAAGCGTGGACATGGGTAATGAGAATAGATGCGAGCGGGAGAAGAGGAGGAAGAACGACGGAAACGAAGCAGCAGCCCAGAATGTTGCCGGTGTGAACGGCAGGAAAAGACTGCTATTTCCACAGGACTGCGCCATGAGTTTCTTGGAAAGATTAAAGTGGGCCATGCAACTGGGCCGGACCGCGCTCATTTCGAGCCAGTGATGAAGGAAGGAAGAGGGAGGCCGTATCTCACGGTGCGGGCAGGCCAGGCGGTGCAGACGCTGACGACTCAGGGATACAAGACGACAGTGATGACTGTCCCAAAGGCCGGGGAAAAGTTCACTGTGATAATTTTCCGATATCCAACGATACTAAACCCAGACCCTACTGGACGACGAGAGATTTGTGTGGGTAAGGCGGCACACGTCCAGGGGCGAGGAGCGGAGACAGCTCGTTGCCCTTGTGAAGGGGAAGTGCCAGAGAAGGTATTCATCTCTGGAGCGGGGTACAGGAGGGTGGCACCGTATGTGGAGCCGCCAGTCATGTGCCTCAAGTGCTGCAGATGTGGACACAAGTCGTGGGCTTGTCAGCAGGACACATGACTCAAGGGTCTGCCGGGCCAAAATTGAAAATGGGGAAAGGATTACCCCTTGCTGCTGCAACTGCGGAGCCGCCACAATGCCGGGTCTCTCGCATGCAGGGCGAGACCTCAATTAAAGATTGTTTCGGCGGTCCCTAAGGAAGGAGTTGCAGAAAATGGAAAAGGGCCGGTCACCACGCAGCCAGAGGTGCCGAGGGAGGAGACAGCTGCAGTCCCCGATGCCTGGGTGCAGGGCCCTCCGCGGGCGGTGCCGTCGCCAATGGGCAAGGCAGACAGGTGCAGGAGGTGAAGGAAGTGTCGCGGAGAAGTGATGCGGATTTCGGAAATATCCGAAATTACCCGGATGCTGCAGACGCTGATGCAGAGAATGGACGTTATAGAAAAGAAATTGGCCCAAGTTACGATCGGAGAAATCGGAAAACAGAAAGAGGAGGAGGAGGCTATAAAAGAAACTCCCATTAAAGACTCAGAAATGGAACAAACATGTACTCCAGCAAAGGAGCAGGATTCAGAGCGTGAGATAATCATTAAGGGAAAGAAAAGAAAAATAACAGCGAGCGTAGTGGGAGACACAACCTCTGCGGCTTTCAGTTCCCACCTGCTGAAGTGCAACGACGAAGAAAAGGAAAAACTCTTGAATAAATGGGAATTTGTGCAGGACGAGTGGGCAAGCACTCAAGATATGCTGGAGAAATATAAGGACACGGTAAAGCATAGTGGAGAGCCTCATACCATCATTGTTTACATAACAGAGACAATTGGTTCCACTAAATGTGTACGACATAGAACAGTTCGTTTACACTATCCTCGTGCGCCTATGTGACTAGATAACACGGGGACGACCTGAGTGCCTGTCCTTCGCAAATAAACAGCTACACACACGGGTCGCCTACGGTACCTCACAGCCCATCTGCGAGTGCGTACGATCTTTCGCTTTCACAGACCATTGACTCTGATTATTTGTATCTTTGTATTTTATGTTGTTATATAGTAATACACCTATTATTCTTGTATGAGAACTGTGAGCCCACACAGGGACGTATCGAGATAAGGGTGAGGATAACCTACGTTCCCACATCCTTTTGAGATGTAATCTTTTGTCGCAATAAATTTGTCAGAGTCAATAGTCAAAGTCTCCCCTACCCTCTGCCTCTTCCCCTCCCTCCCTCCCTCTCTCCTCTCTCTCCCCTCTCCCTCTCTCTCTCTCTCTCTCTCTCTCTCTCTCTCTCTCTCTCCTCTCTCCTCTCTCTCTCTCTCTCTCTCTCTCTTCTCTCCCTTCCCTCTCACCCCTCCCCTTCCCTCTCCCTTCCCTTCTCCTCCTCTCCCCTTCCCCTCCCTCTTCCCTTCCCCTTCTCTCCCTCTCTCCCCCCCCTCTTCCCTTCCCTTCCCCCCCTTCCCTCTCCCCCTCTCCCCCTTCCCTCCAACGCCTCCCTCCTTAACCTCCACCCTCAACCCTTTCTCCGCGACCTCGATTAGCCGGGCAATCAAAAACACTCAGACAAATTACCTGCGCCCGACCCTTAATTACCACTCCATTTAGGTCGATTCTCCTATTCATTCCCCTGCTTTAAAAAAACTCTTTATGCAAACGCCATAAAAGATCATAATAGTAAAAAAAAAAAAGAAAAAAAAAATCGATGGTGACTATTCTCAGGAGGATTTTTATTCTTGTTCGTCCATTTTTTTTTTTTCGTTTTTCTTCTCTTATTTCATTTTATCTTTATTCTCTCTCCTTCTATTCTCAGGGGGATTTTTCTTTCTATTCGTCCCTTTTTTTCTATTTCATTTTTTTCTTTATTCTCTCTCCCTTCTTTTTTTCTACTTCATTTTATATTCATTCTCTCTCCTTTCCTTTTTCTATTTAATTTTTTATTTATTTTCTCTTCTTTCTTTTTTTTCCTTTTCACTTTTTCTTTATTCTCTCTCCCTTCTTTTTTCTATTTATTTTTTTTATTTATTCTCTCTCCCTTCTTTTTTTCTATTTCATTTTTTCTTTACTCTCTCTCCCTTCTTTTTTCTATTTCATTTTTTCTTTATTCTCTCTCCTTTCTTTTTTTCTATTTCATTTTTTCTTTACTCTCTCTCCCTTCTTTTTTTCTATTTCATTTTTCTTTATTCTCTCCCTTTTTTATTTCATTTTTCATTTATTCTCTCTCCTTTATTTCTTATTTATTCTCTCTCCTTTATTTCTTATTTATTCTCTCTCCTTTTTTTCTCTTCTTTCTTTCTCTCTTTTTTAAAAAATTCTTTCGGTCTAGAATGAGTGACATGAGGCCGGTAGATCCGCCAGGGGCTTTATAAACTACAAGCAAAATTAATCAATTTTGGTGCACAGGAGGAGGAGAGGAGGAGAGGGAGGAGAGGAGAATAATAAGCGAGACGAGCATACAAAATTAACCGAAGGAGGGGGAGGGAGGAGGAGGAAGGGGGATGCGAGAATGACAAGAGGAGGGAGGAAGACAAGAGAGGAGAGTAGAAGCAGAAGAGACAAAAAAATAAGAAGAAATGGGGTTTTCGCAAGGGATATGGGGGGTTGGGGGTGGGGGGAGGAGATGACATCACTGAATTCAAGGAACTGATATTGGGTTGGAGGAGGAGGGGAGGGAGGGAGGGAGGGAGGGGAAGGAGGGAGGGAGAGGAGAGAGAGAGGAGAGAGAGAGAGAGAGAGAGAGAGAGAGAGAGAGAGAGAGAGAAGAGAGAGAGAGAGAGAGAGAGAGAGAGAGAGAGAGAGAGAAAGAGAAAGAGAAAGTGAAAAGAGAGAGAGAGAGAGAGAGAGAGAGAGAGAGAGAGAGAGAGAGAGAGAGAGAGAGAGAGAGAGAAGAGAGAGAGAGAGAGAGAGAGGGGGGGGGGGGTCAGGGATCAAGTGGGAGGGGGAGAAGGAGGGAGGAAAATAGGAGAAATAGGAAGAAGGGAAAAGGAAAATCGGAGATAAGGGGCGGGAGGGACAAAACGAGAAAAGAGATGGCAAAATAAAGGAGATAAAGGTGAAATGATTATGAGGAAAAAGTTTAAGAGGGAAAAAAGTGAAATGGGAGAAGAGAGGAGAAGATAAAGAGGAAGTGAAAAGGGAAGAGAGAATGAGGAAGAAGTAGGAGAGCAGGAGAACGAAAAGGCAGAGTCGTACCGGAGAATGGGAAGGGAAACAGAAAGAAGAAAGAGGAGGAGAGAAGAGCAGTGGATAAGAAGAATAAGGAGAAAGTAGAAGTGAAAGAGAGTAAAAGGGGAGGAAAGAAAGGAAAAAGGGGATTGGATGAGAAAAGGGGAAGAGGAAGGGAGAAAGAAGGGGAAAAGTGACGTGAGGAGGAGAAGGGTGGAAGGAAGGGAAGGAGAGGAGAAAAAAATGAAAAAAGAGAAAGAAAATTAATAAAAGCAAGAAAGACAAGGAAATGAAAAAAGAATGAGAAGGAAATGAAAAGAAAATAGAAAAAAGAGAGAAAAAACGAAAGAAATAGAGAACAAAACACAAAGAAAGAGAAAAGTGAAAAGAAAAATGAAAAACAAAAGAATTAAATGAAAACAAAAAAAGAAGGAAGAGAAGGAACTTAAGAAAAAAAAAGAAAAAAGGAGAAAGAGAAAGAAGAAAAATAAATAAAAAAAGACGAAAAACAAGGAAACGAAAAGAAAAAAATAATAAAGAAAACGGGAGGAGAGGGCGGACTGCTCCATTCTTGCCCACCGAGTGTCTCCTTCCTCTAATAATTCACAAGAAGCTTTTCCGTGCCGCGCGTACCAAGTTCTGTTTGCTATTCAGATCATATTAATTAGAACCTCAGATGCACCAGAAGCTGTGACAGAGAGAGAGAGAGAGAGAAGGAGAGGGAAGGAGGGAGAGGGAGGGAGGGAAGGAGGAGGGAGGGAGGGAGGGAGGGAGGAAGGGAGGGAAGGGAGGAAGGAGGAAGGAGGGAGGGAGGGAGGGAGGGAGGGAGGGAGGGAGAGGGAGGGAGGGAGGGAGGGAGGGAGGGAGGGAGGGAAGGGAGGGAGGGAGGGAAGGAGGGAGGGAGGGAGGAGGGGGGAGAGAGAGAGAGACAGACAGACAGAGAGAGAGGAGAGAAAGAGAGAGAAGAAGAGATACCTAGGGGTCAGAATCTGCATTATCTTTTTCTGTCATAACATTAGATGCATTTTCGGGCTAATTAGCATAATGAACGAAAAAAAAGATTGATATAGACGTACAGATAAAGATATATACATAAGATACAAAAATCGGGCATATTTCCTTAGAGATATACTGTATATTTCTTATTGATTTTAACGGATACTGATGTCTTGAATTTTCATCATTCTATTCTAATTGTATCTCTCTTCTAATCTTATTTATTTGATTACGTTTCGAAAATCCTTCTCAATGGAAGTCAAACTCACAACAGCAGCCAGCACAATAATAGAAAGGTAACGATGACATTCCAGACCCACTTTGATTAATAAAGTCATCAGCGATGTCGACCTGCCGTCCATAGTAATGAGGGCAGTTGACTCTCCTGGTATTTGATGTAATTTCCTTTTTTTTTTTTTTTTTTTTTTTTTTTTTTTTTTTTTTTTTTTTTTTTTTTTTTTACTGTTTCGTGGACTGGGTCTAGTCCTTATGCGGGTATACATACATACGGAAAGACAGATATAAATACAGACAGCTAAACAGACATACATGCGTGTATATATACCGTACATAAATATATAGATCCATGCATACATACATATATACATACATACATACAAATATCCATCCATACATACATAAATACAGATATCATACATATACATACATACACATACACACACACACACACACACACACAAACACAAACACACACACACACAAACACAAACAAACACACACACACACACACACACACACACACACACACACACACACACACACACACACACACACACACACACACGCAAACACAACAAACACAAACACACACACACACAAATCCCTCACAGAGACAAACAGATCTGGGAACACCTACACCCAATACTCTCACTGTGTCCAAACTCTCACGCCCACGCACCCACGCGGGCGGTCGGCGTGCATATCGCGTGCAACGGAACCCTGACGTTGCACTAGATTGATCAGACGTAACGAACGACAACTTATCTCCTGCAACAACAACGGGACACGAGCTCTTAATAAAACCGGTTTGGGTTGTGATCCGTCCGGGCGGAGTGGGGAGGAGGGGGGTTGGTGTTGGTCGTGTTGTTGGTTGGTCTTTGTTGGTAGTGGTGTTGGCAGTGGTGTTGTGGTGGTGTTGTTGTAGTTGGTGTGATTGCCGTGGTTGGTGTTGTATTTGTTATTGTTGTCGTAGTTGGTGTTGTAGTTGTTATTGTTGTCGCAGTTGGTGTTGTTGTAGTTGTTGTTGCCGTAGTTGGTGTTACTGTCGTAGATGTTGATATTGTTGTTGTAGTTGGTGTTATTGTCGTTGGTGTTATTGTTGTCGTCGTCGTAGTTGTTGTTGTCGTAGATGTTGTTGTGATTGTTATTGCTGTTTCTGTTTCATTCATTGTTGTTATTATCATCAATGGTGTTTTGGTTCCATCATGACTGCGATTTACAATCACAATTTTTCTTAAGAATGTATTGTCATTTGCTCCACATTTATTGTGATTTACGATCATATTTCTTAACCGCTGTGTGTGTGTGAGTGTGAGTGTGTGTGTGTGTATGTATGTGTGCGTGTATGTATGTGTGCGTGTATGTATTGTTGCGTGTATGTGTATGTGTGCGTGTATGTGTATGTGTGCGTGTATGTGTATGTGTGCGTGTATGTGTATGTGTGCGTGTATGTGCGTGTGCGTGTATGTATGTGTGCGTATGTATGTATGTGTGCGTGTACGTGTGCGTGTGCGTGCGTGTGCGTGTGCGTGTGTGCGTGCGTGTATGTATGTGTGTGTGCTTGCGTGCGTGCGTCTAAGAGTCCAGGATTAATGTTGCCTCAAAGTGTTATGGAAGCCTCGCGTGCAGGAAACCATCGGCCGCTTGGACGAGCGCCTCAAGTTGCCTGCGGGAGATGCTGCACTTCCCTCGGGGAATCCTTTTTTTTATTTTTTATTCCTTTGTTTTTTATTGTTTTTTATATATTTTTTTCAATCCTCATACAGAAATCCATTTTTTCTGTTTTTATCTTTTTATATCTTATTGTTTTTTATAAAAAAAAAAATTATCCTCATGCAGAAATCCATTTTTTTGTTTTATCTTCTTATTTTTTATTGTTTTTTTTTTATCATCATTATTGTTTTTCAATCCTCATACAGAAATCCATTTTTTATTTCATCTTTTATTTTTTTTTATTTTTTTTTCTCATTGTTTTTTTTTATCATTATAATTATTATATTATTTTTATTTTTTTTTTTTTTTGCAACCCTCAGCAAATCCTCAAACTCGTGCAGGATATCTAAAAAGGGGGGGGGTAAGGGGGGGGCTATTACTCTCCATCGCCAACTTCTTTCGTTAAAAAACTTCCCGACCGTAGGAGATGGGGCTCGTTGGGAGAAGGGAAACGCGCCGAGAAGAAGGAAAAAAGGAAGAGAGAAAGAATGAAATGAGGAATTCTGAGAAAAAGGGAAAAGAATAGAGAGAGAAAAATCTGAAAATTAAAGGAAAAAAGAAAAGAAAAGAGAAAGAGCGAAGTAAATATTAAAAAAGAGAGAGAAAGAAAAAAAGATTGAAAGAGAAGAGAGAGAGAGAAAGTAGGTAGAAAAATAGAGAGAGAGAGAGAGAGAGAGAGAGAGAGAGAGAGAGAGAGAGAGAGAGAGAGAGAGAGAGAGAGAGAGAGAAAGAGAGAAAAGAGAGAGAGAGCGAGAAAGAAAGAGACAGAGATAGAAACAGACAAGAGACACCCAAACAGAGACAAAGACAGAAAAAATATAGATAAAGAGAGAAAAAAAAGAAAACCAAAGAAAAGAGAGAGGCAGACATAGAAAGAGAGAGAAAAAAAAAAACCGCCCCCCCCTTTTCCCTTTACGATTATTAGCCAGGGGGGCCATATGTTGTTAGCGAGGGACAGCCCTTCCACCAGTCGATACGGCCCACCAAGTTGGTTTTCCTCTCTCCTCCCCCCCCCCCCCCCCAACAGCTTCTGCTAACGGGGGGCGCGGCGGGGGGGGGGGGGGGGAGGGGAGGTTCTTCAGGGCTTCCTCTTGGAGAGGGGAGGGGGGGAAGGGGAGGTTTCTTCAAGGCTTCTCTTGAGGGGGGGCGTAGGGGGGGAAGGTTTCTTCGGGACTTCCTCTTGAGGGGGGAGGGGGGGGGGAGGGGGGAGGTTTTCTCTTCAGGGCTTCCTCTTGGGGGAGGTGGGGGGGGGGGGGGGTAAGGGGGGCGGTTTTCTTCAGGACTTCCTCCTCTTGAGGGGGGGGGACGTAGGGGGGGAGGTTTCTTCAGGATTCCTCTTGGCGGGGGGGGGGGGTAAAGGGAGGTTTCTCAGGACTTCCTCCTCTTGAGGGGGGGGGGCGTAGGGGGGAGGTTCTCACACTTCCCTCTTGAGGGGGGGGGGTAAGGGGAGGTTTTCTTCGGGACTTTCCTCTTGGCGGGGAGGGGGGGAAGGGGTAAGGGGGGGGGAAGGGAGGTTTCTTCAGGGCTTCCTCTTCCTCCTGTTGCGTGCGCTCTTGTCGTGTGACTGGTTCTGGCAGGCGCTGTGACGTGTTACCTGAGCTTCGCCGAAATGGAAAAGTTTTCTACTCGACTGAGGGTATTTCTCTCTCGCGCTTTGCTGATAAACTTTTTTTTTCATATATGTTTTGGTTAAAGTTTACTAATTCTTTCTTACTCTCTGTTTGTTGTCTCTCCTTCGCTTTCGTTGTTACTTTTTTTTTTTTTTTAATAGCAGACCTGGTGAATTCCGGATTATTTTTTCTCTTTCTAATTGTCTCTCCCTCGCCTTGTTATTATAATTATATCTTTGTTTTTCGTATATCGTCTCCCTTTCTCTCTTCATTCTTTCGCTTCCGTTAGTGTACATTCTTTTCTTTTCTTTTTTGTCATGCCGTTTAGGAGTAAAGTCTGCAGTTCTCTCTTTCTCTCTCTTTCCCTCTCTCCTTCGCTTAATTTTCCTCTCTCTCTTTGGCCAGTCCGTTTCTGGGCACCGTCTGCAAACCCTCTCTTCTCCTCTGCTTCCCCTCTCCTTCGCTCTCTTTCCTTCATTTTCCTCTCTGTTTCCCCTTCCTCTCTATCATATCTTCGTTTCTTTTTTTTCTTTTTCTGACAAGCTGTTTGCGTTTCCACGTAGCGCCAAGACTTCCTCGTAGAACCCGGACCTTTTGTGTTGAAACGGGTTAATGTGTGTACAGGAGATCGCTGGCGAGTTTGTAAATAATCCGACGCGTGTGTTTGCAGGCGAAGGGACTGTGTTGACGTTTGGTTCCGGGGATAACTATTTACTGCGCTATATACACTGTTTACTGTACGTCATTCGGCCGCGTTCGAATAATCCGTGGCGCGCCTTCCCAGAACGTGTCCGTTTCCTTGGCGCGAGAGTCGGCCGCGTTCGAATAATCCGTGGCGCGCCTTCCCAGAACGTGTCCGTTTCCTTGGCTCGAGAGTCGGCCGTGTTCGAATCCGTGGCGCGCCTTCTAAGAACGTGTTCGTTTCCCTGGCTTGAGAGTCTGCCGCGTTCAAAATCCGCGCCGCGCCTTCCGGAAACGCGTTCGTTTTCCTGAATTGAGAGTCGGCCGCGTTCGAATTCGTGGCGCGCCTTCCGAGAACGCGTTCGTTTCCCTGGCTGAGAGTCGGGGCAGGAGCCGGTCTCAAGGGCACTCAGGGCGGCGTTCGTTAGCCCAAATACATCTTACTTTGCTAAATGAGGCCAATTATTCCCCAGGTGCCGTAAATCAAGTGCCAAGCCTGCCTAATTGAAGGCGGATAATCAATGCCGCCAGAAAGAAATTAATTAGGCGCGCGCGAGGGAAAAGATTATATCCGCAAGCAAGCAAGCAAGCAAAAGGCGGCGAGGCAGAGGAGAAAGAGGACATAGAACAAAGAGGCAAAGAGAAAGGGCGGGCGGGGGGGGGATAATACCCACTAAAACTGGCCGACTCGCCAAGGCATGGGGCGTTGTCCAGGCCCCGGATGTAAACATTCCCACCGCCACCGCCTCTCCCCCTTCTCCTATCCTTCTCCTCTCTTTCCCTCCCCTTCGCTTCCTTTTCTTTCCTTCCCTTCCCTTTCTTTTCTTTCCTCCCTTTCTTTTTCCTTCACTTCACTTTCTTCCCCTCCCTTCTTTCCTTTCCTTCCTTCCCTTCTTTCTTCCTTTCCTTCCTTCCCTTCCCTTCCTTCCCTTCCCTTCCCTTCCCTTCCTTTCCTTCCCTTTCCCTTCCCTTCCCTTCCCCCCTTCCTTCCCCCTCCCCTTCCCTTCCCGTTCCTTCCCTTCCTTCCTTCCCTTCTTTCCCTTCTTCCCCTTTCTTTCCCTTCCCATCCCCTTTCCATCTACCAAAAGCAACCAAAAAGTTTTTTTGTTTTTTTTTCGTCGGAAAATGTATATACGTACATTCGACATTCTAACACCGAGTGGCTACGATCACAACCACAAGCCGTTTTTGCGGTAAGAGAAAAGCGCAAGATAAATTTGTTTTCATGCAACATCTGCCGTTGCACTTCAGGCTAGCCACACCCACGTCATAGACCTTGAGCCATCATATAGGAGAGAATAAGGTCTTTTCGGTTCATCATCTTTCTCGCCGTCTCTTTCACGATCTCTATCCCTGATGGATAGATGAATAAGTGAATAGATTAATCTATTTCATTCACTATCTTATGTCTGTCATTTCCCAACCCTACCAACTCCATGTATACCCCTCCCTTTCCCCTACCAACCTCATGTACCCCTTCCTCCCACCATCCCATGAACCCCTCCTCCCCCCCACCACCCATGTACCTCTTCCTCCCTCCACCTACGACCTCCTTCCCCCACCACCACCCCTACGTACCCCTCACCACCCTCCTACCCCTCCCTCCCCCACCGTACCCCATGTCCCCCTCCCCCACCACCCCCATGGTCCCCCTACCACCCCCATATACCCCTTCCTCCCCCACAATGTACCACCTCCCCCCTCCCTCCCCCTCCCTACCCCACCCACGTTCCAGCGTACCAAAGAAAGAGGGGACACAAAGGACTGGTACAAGAAGAATCTCAGTGGTATGGGCCTCGGCCAGTTAAAGATGGAATCCGGGTACGCTTCCCCCAGCCTCCCACACCCTAGTTGACATACCTTGCCCGTCCCTCTTGTCTCTCTCTTCATTTTGCGCATAGATAATTTTTGTCTGGTATTTCCACATCGATAGAACGCAACAAATTTGACTTAGTATGTCAATATTGCAAGAATGGTCACTATACTATATAAAAAAAAAAACTTTCTGTCTGTCTGTTCTGTCTGTCTGTCCTGTCTGTCTGTCTGTCTGTCTGTCTTCTGTCTGTCTGTCTGTCCTCTCCCTCTCCCTCTCCTCTCCCCTCCCTCTCCCTCTCCCTCTCCCTTTCCCCCCCCCTCCCCTCCCCCTCCCCTCCTCCTCTCCCTCTCCCTCTCCCTTTCTTAACTCTTTTCTTCGTGATTTCTCCCTTGTTTTCTTCTCTTTCACCCTTTTGGACGAAAAGAAAAAATGGCAGTTTCTTTCATTTCTCTTATTTTCCTCTCTGTGTGATTCCTAGATTTGGCCGCGAATATTCAGCTAATTAGGGTGATGTGTTAGAGGTGAAAGGTCACGGGTGAAGTATGAAGAATTAAGGGTGCAAGGTCAGATGACATAAAAAAAAAACTGGGTGATTAATTGGATGGAATAAAATTAGGGTGATTAACTGGATGACATAAAAAATAGGGTGATTAACTGGATGACATAATAGGGTATGGATGACATAAAAAACTAGGTGATTAATTGGATGGCATCACAATCTAGGGTGTATTGATAAGGGTGAAAAAGTCGGATGACATGACAAACTAGGGTGAAGACTCGAATAACATGACAAACTAGGTGGATGGTCGGATGACATGACAAACTAGGGTGAAGCGTCGAAATAACATGACAAACTAGGGTGGATGGTCGGATGACATGACAAACTAGGGTGAAGCCTCGAATAACATGCCAAATTAGGGTGAAAAGTCGTATGACATGACAATCTTGAGTTGAAGGAGAACGACCAGATGACACCCCAAAAACAAGGCTTACAAGTGACGGGTGACAGCCTCAGCCAACCCAATCTAGGGCGAACCTCCCCCTCCGATCGATAAAAAGCTCTTAGTCGATTGTCTACCATCTCGAGAATTTTTTTTTTTTTTCTTCTTCTTCTTTCTTCTTCTTCTTCTTCTTTTCCTCCTCCAGTTTTAAACGACTCTTATGCAAATTTCCGTTTCGGGCAATGGGCGGCGGGGGGGTGGGGGCTGGGGGGGGGTAGGGTGGCTTTTGTATCCCGGGAAGTGCTTGAACGCTTGCAGGAGGGGGGAGGGGGAGGGGGATAGGGGGGGGGGCGTCTAGGAATCCGCGTGATCAAGCACAGGTATGTGGATGTACTCCTGTATATTGTCTGTTTGTTTGTGCTGGGGTGTAAGTGTTTGTTTGTGTTTTGTGTGCGTGGTTGTGTCCTATTTGTGTTCGTGTTTGTGCTGTGTGTGTGTGTGTGGTGCGTGTGTGTGTGTTGTGTGTGTTTGTGTTGTGCGTGTGTGCTGTGTGGTTGTACGTGTGTACGTGTGTGTGTGCGTGTGTACGTGTGGGTAGCGTGGGTGTGTGGGTGTGTAATTTTCTGTCCGTCTTAAGCTTAATGATAGACCTTTGCCGCTGCCAGAACCGATAAGCAAGGACGGCTGCAACTTAAAGAAATAAAACAATAAAAACAAACAAAACAACAATAAAAAAACAATGAAAACAAACAAAATATAAAACAAAACAAAATAAAACAAAAAAACAATGAAAACAACAAAAATCAATAAAAAACAAAACAAAATAAACAAAAAAACAAAACAAAAAATCAATAAAAACAAAAACAAACAATCAATAAAAACAATAACAAACTAATAAAAACAAAACAAAAATCAATAAAACAAAACAAATAAATCAATAAAAACATAAAAACGTAAATAAAAACATGAGAAACAAAAAATCAATAAATCAATAAAAAATAACCGTAAAAAACAATAAAAACAACAAACAAAACAAGATAAAGAAACCCAACGCCAACTAAACGCAAGAAAAAAAAGAAATAAAAAAAGAAAAAAAAAATAAAAAAAAAAACACCGTATATCATTATAAAAATTATCCGCGCCTTCAAAAGTGCTCCGAAGGATAACGAAGAAGCAGGCGTAAGAGCCGAGGTCGGAGGGCTACAGGAGAAAGAGAAGAGAGAAAGAGAGGAGAAAGGAGAGGAGAGGGACAGGAAGGGAGGGAGAGAGGGAGTGGGAGAGAGGTGAGGGAGAGAGGGAGGGAGGGGAGAGAGAGTGGAGAGGGAGGGAGAGGGAGGAAGAGGGGGAAGGGAGAAACGAGAGGGAAGTGAGGGAGGGAGAGGAAGGGAAGGAGAGGGGGAGGAGGGAGAGAGAGAAGAGAGAGAGAGAGAGAGAGAGAGAGAGAGAGAGAGAAGAAGAGAGAGAGAGAGAGAGAGAGAGAGAGAGAGAGAAGAGAGAGAGAGAGAGAGGGAAGAGGAAGGAGGGACAAGAAAGGGGGAGAGGGAAGAAGGGAGAGGGAGAGGAGAGAAGAGAGAGGGAAGAGAGAAGAGAGAGAGAGAGAGAGAGAGAGAGAGATGAAGAGAGAGAGAGAGAGAGAGAGAGAGAGTAGAGAGAGAGAGACAGAGGAAATAAGATAGCAGGAACCAGACAGATTACAAACAATACCAGAGACACAAAAAGGGGAAGAGATAAAGAGAGACAGCACACCCCTCCCCCTTCCCCCCCCCTCCCCTCTCCGCACGATAATAAGCAGCTGCATCTTTTTCAATTGATTTTCCATTATTGATTTGGTCAGCGACCTCTTGTGAACTGTACTCCACCACGCCAAGTCCCTGATTGCTAAAGCTTACTGCAACAGGATAGACATACACGGCGAGGGGGACAGGTCACGCGTCCTACACATTTTCCCCTTAAAGGACTATATAAGGATTAATACTTCTCGTGTGCTTTATATTTTTCCTTATAACTTATAAAGGATTGATATTCTGGCGTTTCTATATATTCTTTTTAACTATATAAAGATTAATTTTTTGACGCTGTATATCTCTAAGGACCTATATAAAAGATTAATACTTTCCGCGTGCTATATATTTTCCCTTATAACTCTATGAAGATTAATTTCTGGCGAACTTCTATATATTCCTCTTAAAACGTAAGTAAAGATTAATTTTTGGCGTTTTCTATATTTTTTGCCTTAAAATGACTATTAAAGATAAAATTCTTTCCCGCGATGCATATATATTTCCCTATAACTCTGTCTATATAACGAAGATTAATTTTTGCGTCTTCTATATACTACTATAATTTTTTGCCTAAAACTATATATAAGATTAATACTTTCCGGTGTGCCATATACTTTTCCCTATAACTAATAAAAAAATTAGTTTTGACGTCTATATATTGCCTCTAAAAGATATAAAGATTAATTTGGCGGTTTCTGTACTTTTTCCCCTTAAAACGACTACATAAAGATTAATACTTTTGCGTGTTCTGTAAATTTCCACTTAAAAGTCTAAAAGATTATTTTTGACATTCTTATATTTCCTTCCTCTTTAAAAAGTAAAGATTAATTTTTTGGCGTTTTTCTATATTTTTTGCCTCTAGAACAATATAAAGATTATACTTTTACTTACTTTAAGAGAATATTATAAGACGCCAGAGAATTAAATCTTGCATAGAGTTATAAGGGAAAAATATAAAGCACGCGGAAGTAATTATCTTTTATATAGTCCGCTTTTAAGAAGAAATATACAGACGTCAATAAATTAAATCTTTATATAGTTTTAAGAGATATATAGATAGACATCAAAAATTAATTTCATATAGTTTTAAGGGAAATATATAGGCCGCGCAAAGTATTAATCTTTATATTGTCGTTTTTAAGCAAAAAATTATAGAAACGCCAAAATTAATCTTACTTTAAGAGGAAAATATATAGATGTCAAAAATTAATCTTTATAGACTTTTAAGTGGAAATATACAGAACACGGAAGTATTATCTTTAATGTAGTCGTTTTAAGGGGATAAAGTACAGAAACGCAAAAAATTAAAATCTTTAATATTATCGATATTAAGAGGCACTTCAGTATAGACGTCAAAACTAATTTTTTTTAAATAGTTATAAGGGAAAGTATATGGCAAGCACGGAAAAGTATTAATCTTTAATATAGTTTTAAAGGCAAAAAAATATAGTAGATATAAGAAGACGTAAAAATTAATCTTTAATATAGACAGAGTTATAAGGGAAAATATATAGCACGCGAAAGAATTTTATCTTTTAAATAGTCATTTTAAGGCAAAAAATATAGAAAACGCCAAAATTAATCTTTTAACTTTACTTTTAAGAGGAAATATATAGAAGTCGCCAGAAATTAATCTTCATAGAGTTATAAGGGAAAATATATAGCACGCGGAAAGTTATTAATCTTTTATAAGTCCGTTTTAAGAGAAATATACAGACGTCAAAAATTAATCTTTATATAGTTTTAAGGGAAATATTAGAAGACGCCAGAAAAATCAATCCTTAATAAAGTTATAAGGAAAAAATATAAAGCACACGGAAAGTATTAATCTTTATATAGTCCTTTTAAGGGGAAAATGTGTATGGAACACGTGACCTTCTGTCCCCTCGCCGTGTATGTTGCAGGTAAGCTTAGCAACAGAGACTGGCGTGGAGTTCAAGAGGTCGCTGCCAATCAATAATGGAAAATCAATTGAAAAGATGCAGCTGCTTTTATCGTGGGGAGGGGGGAGGGGGGGGAAGGGGAGGGTGTGTGTGCTCTCTTTATCTCTCCCTTTTTGTGTCTCGGTTTGGTTTTTGTCTGTCTGGTTCCTGCTATCTTATTCTTCTGCTCTCTCTCCTCTCTCTCTCTCTCTCTCTCCTCCTCTCTCTCTCTCTCTCGTCTCTCTCTCTCTCTCTCTCTCTCTGCTGCTCTCTCTCTCTCTCTCTCTCTACTCTCCCTCTCCCTCTCGCTCACCCTTCCTGTCCTCTCCTCTCTCTCTACTCTCTCTCTCTCTCTCTCTCTCTCCTCATCTCTCTCTCTCTCTCTCTCTCTCTCTCCTCTCTCTCTCCTCTCTCTCTCTCTCCTCTCTCCTTCCTCTCCTCCCTCCCTTCCTCTCCTCCTCTCCTTCCCTCTCGTTCTCCCTCCCCCTCTCCCGCCTCCCTCCCTCCCTCCCCTCTTCTCCTCCCTCCTCTCTCCCCCCTCTCTCCTCCCTCTCTCCTCCCTTCCTGTCCCTCTCCTCCTCCTCTCTTCCTCTCTTTCTCTCTTCTCTCTTTCTCCTGTAGCCCTCGCGACCTCGGCTCTTACGCCTGCTTCTTCGTTCCTTCGGGAGCACTTTCGAAGGCGCGGATAATTTTGATAATGATATCGGTGTTGCGTTTAGTTTGGGGTTGGGTTGTTTATCTTGTTTTTGTTTTTTGTTTTTATTGTTTTTTTACGGTTTTTTTTATGATTTTATGATTTTTTGTTTGTTTTTATTAGTTTTTATTGTTTTATTGATTTTTGTTTGTTTTTATTGTTTTTGTTGTTTTTATTTTTATTGTTTTTTTTTTTTTTTATTGATTTTTTGTTTTGTTTTTATTGAATTTTTGTTTTGTTTTTATTGTTATTGTTTGTTTTTAATTTTGTTTTGTTTTTGTTTTTTTTGTTTTATTTTTGTTTTGTTTATTATTTGTTGTTTCATTGTTTTATTGTTGTTTTGTTTGTTTTATTGTTTTATTTCTTTAAGTTGCAGCCGTCCTTGCTTATCGGTTCTGGCAGCGGCAAAGGTCTAATCATTAAGCTTAAGACGGACAGAAAATACACACACCACACACACGCACACACGTACACACGCACACACAACACGTACACACGTACACACACACACCACACGCACAAACACAAACACACACACACACACACACGCACACACACACACACACAAACAACACGAACAAAATAGACACAAACACACGCAACACAAACACAATAAACACTTACACCCAGCACAAACAAACAGACAATATACAGGAGTACATCCACATACCTGTGCTTGATCACGCGGATTCTAGACGCCCCCCCCCCATCCCCCCTCCCCCTCCCCCCTCGCAAGCGTTCAAGCACTTCCGGGATACAAAAGCCCCCTAACCCCCCCCCCCCCCACCCCCCGCCGCCCATTGCCCGAAACGGAAATTTGCATAAGAGTCGTTTAAACCTGGAGGAGGGAAAAAGAGAAGAGAAGAAGAAGAAGAAGAAGAAGAAAAAAAAAAAAAAAATTCTCGAGATGGTAAGACAATCGACTAAGAGCTTTTTATCGATCGGAGGGAAGGTTCGCCCTAGATTGGGGTTGGGCTGAGGCTGTCACCCGTCGCTTGTAAGCCTTGTTTTGGGGTGTCATCTGGTCGTTCTCCGTTCAACTCAAGATTGTCATGTCATACGACTTTTCACCCTAATTTGGCATGTTATTCGAGGCTTCACCCTAGTTTGTCATGTCATCCGACCATCCACCCTAGTTTGTCATGTTATTCGACGCTTCACCCTAGTTTGTCATGTCATCCGACCATCCACCTTAGTTTGTCATGTTATTCGAGTCTTCACCCTAGTTTGTCATGTCATCCGACTTTTCACCCTTATCAATACACCCTAGATTGTGATGCATCCAATTAATCACCCTAGTTTTTATGTCATCCAATTAATCACCCTAGTCCATCCAGTTAATCACCCTATTTTTTTATGTCATCCAGTTATCACCCTAATTTTTATTCATCCAATTAATCACCCAGTTTTTTTTTTATGTCATCTGACCTTGCACCCTTAATCCTTCATACTTCACCCGTGACCTTTCACCTCTAACACATCACCCTAATTAGCTGAATATTCGCGGCCAAATCTAGGAATCACACAGAGAGGAAAATAAAAGAAATGAAAGAAACTGCCATTTTTTCTTTTCGTCCAAAAGGGTGAAAGAGAAGAAAACAAGGGAGAAATCACGAAAAGAAAGAGTTAAGAAAGGGAGAGGGAGAGGGAGAGGAGGGAGGGGGGAGGGGGAGGGGGAGGGGGAGGGGGAAAGGGAGAGGGAGAGGAAGAGGGAGAAGGGAGAGGGAGAGGGAGAGGAGAGGACAGACAGACAGACAGACAGACAGACAGACAGACAGACAGACAGACAGACAGACAAGACAGACAGAGNCTCTCTCTCTTCCCCTCCTCCCTCTCTCTCTCTCTCTTCTCTCTCTTCTTCCACTCTTCTCTCTCTCTCTCTCTCTGCTCCTCTCTCTCTCTCTTTCTCTTCTCTTTCTCTCTCTCCCTCTCTCTCTCTTCTCTCTCTCTCTCACTCTCTCTCTCTCTCTCTCTCTCTCTCTCTCTCTCCCCTCTCTCGTCTTTACCTTTTATATTTTAATTTTTTTTTTTTCGCAAATTATCCAATTCGGTATTTCTTGTCCACTGACCGATCTCCGAAAGTAAATATATTACACAGCTAATATTTATCATACGGAATTTACGGATCATATCTTTACATAGAATATACAATCTTTTATTTCTCTTTTTACTTGTTTTTTCTCTTTTATTTACTTGTTTTTTCTTTTATTTTTATATTATGAGCATGAATTTGTCATTCACATCTGCGCGCCGAAGCTATAATTGTTAGATGATGAATGCGAATTGATATACATAAAAGAGAGAAAGAAAAATATACTTCTCGAAAAATTTTGGGAGTGAATTGAAATAAAAAGAAAACATACCACGAAAAAATATAAATGATAATACGTTCACTGAATTCAAGAAAATTATCAATTAGGCGCGACAGTAAATAGCTTATGAAAACATCATTCAGATTTAAGCTTGTCATCAAATAAGCTTTAAAATATTTGAAAAAAGGCGGGGAAAAAAAGGCGGGAAAAATTGGCGGGAAAAAATGGCGGCGGAAAAAATCTGTGACTGCAGATCAATTGTTTTCTTACTTTTATTTTTTGAATTTCATTGACGGCACTTAATCATCGCAGTTATGCTTCACAATGAATGCCTCAGAAAATGGAGGAATATTGGAAAAGTGTGATAAAAATAATAAGAGTTAAAAGAAAATGTATATAAGATAGATAGATAGATTACGAATTAACATAGATACGATAGATAGAGATAGACGAGAGGTAGTAGAGGGTAATTAGATTAGATAGATAGATTAGATAGATTTGATGAATAGATAGACAGAGATAGATAGATAGAATTGATGAATAGATAGACAGAATAGATAGATAGGTAGATTTAATAGATTAGAAAGAAAGAAAAAAATCAGACCCTATAAAAGACAAAAAAGGACAAAAACAAGAAAAAAAAACTTGGAAAACCCAGTTGATAAAAGACGATAATCTATGAACATTTGATTTTATGCGAACCACACTCCTGCACACACGCCACAACCTCTTTCTACCGTCTTCCTCATCACCTACAGCTGACCTTGGGGGGGGAGAGGGGGGGCCAACGCGGGCACGGGAGGGAGATGAGAACAAGAGGTAAGGGGAAAGACATAACTTTGAAGGGAATTTAAAGGACGATACCAACACCCCCCCCCCCCACACACACAACACACAATTACCTCTTCTTCTCTTCCTTACACCTCCTCCTTCCCCAACTTCTTTTCCTTTCTGCTTCCTCTTTTCCTCCCTCCTTCTCTCCCCCTATCCACTCGCCCTCCCTCTCCCATCCCCCTTTCCTCCCTACCCTCCCCTCTCTACCCTTCTCCACTCCCTTCGTCCCCACCCCCACATTTGCTCCCCCTCCCTCCTTCCCTACCCAACCCCCTCTCCTTACCACCATATATCCCTCCCCCATCCCCTCCCCATACGCCTCTTCTCCTCCCTCCAAAACCCCCTGCTACCCCTTCCCCTCCTCCTTCCCTCATCCTCCCACCTCCCTCCTATCCTCCCTCCACTTCTCAACCCCTCCCTAAACCCTCCCCCCACTCTCAAAAAAAAAAAAAAAAAAAAAAAAAAAAAACAGAGGACGCACGCCCCATTTTCTGCTGATGTCACCGCATGGGCAGTCCCTCCCGAGGTATGTGTAACTGAATAGCGTATCAGCCTTTGACGGGCGCCATATGGGAGGTTCTCGAGGGCCAGCTCCACCGGGCACTCGGCTGCTCGTCAACCACTTGGGTTAATCCACTTCGATCTATATCTTCCTTTCCGAACGGCTGTTGGGTTTGTGCTGGAAAAGGCAAGAAAGACGAAAAAAAACAGAAAAAAAGGAAACAAAAACAATTGGTCAGATCTTTTATTTAATTTATTTATTTAGTTATTATTTATTATCTGTATTATTATATATTTTTATGTTATTCATTATTATATTATTTTTTTATTTATTTATTATTTATATTTTATTCTATTATTACATTATATGATTATATATAATTCATCAATTATTAATTATTATAATTATATAATTATTATCATTATTATTTCTTATACTATTATTATCATATATTTTATTATTATTATTATTATTATTATATTATTATTATTCATTCATTAATTATTCATTTATATTATTATTATTATCTTTTATCTATTATTATTCATTATATTATCTATTCACCTCATTATTATCTTATTAATCTTATTATATATCATATTATTATTTGTATATATTATCGTTATTATCATAATTATTATTATTATTATTAATCTATTATTATTTTATTATTCATTATTATCATCATTATTGTTATCTATAATTGTTATTTATTTATTATAATATTATCATTATAACACTATTATTTCATTATCATTATATTCATTCATCATCATCATCAATATTCATTATTATTATTATCTTTCTCTGTATGGATTGTCCATTTATATCTATATTTTTATCATATATATATATATATATAATTCTTGGTCTGAATGAACTCGCTGGATGGACGGAAGTAGATAGAAAGATGGATAGGAGAGATAAGACAAGAAATAGATGTATAATAGACACAGATATGTATATATAGTATAGATAGGAATGATAGAAAACCAGATAGACAAAACTTATTCTTGAAATGAATGTTGGTTTTGATGATGGAGATGAAGAAATGAAAAAAAAAACACTATGAAAATATGAAAAAAAAAAAAAAAAACATGACCTTATTTTTTTCCTATTCATGGACTATTTATTTACTTTTTTTTTGTCCTGGATAGAAGGTTAGAAAAAGGAACGTTGTTTTCTTTTTATCTTTTTTAATTCTATTTACTTATTTTTGTCATGGATGATAGATAGGAGAAAAAAATGTTTCTTTTTTAAATCTTTAATTTTTTTATCATTATTTGTTTTTTTTTTTGAGTCCTGGATGGATGGATGGCAATGGATAGATAGGCAATAGATAGATAGGTGATAAGATAAGTAAGTGGATAGATAGATCAGATAGAAAAAAACATTCTTTTTTATCATATTTTTCTAATCATTATTTTTTATTTTTTTGTATGGACGTGGACTGGGTGGATGGCATAGCATGGATAGATAGATGGACAAGATAATATAGGTAGATAGATAAAAAGTGGATTAGATAGACTAGGGAGAAAAACATTGCCTTTTTAATACTTTATATTCTTTCACGATCATTATATTATTTTTTTTTTTTTTTCTGTCCTGGGGATGGATGGATGGATGGATAGAATGGATGAATAGATTAGACAGCATAGATAGGTAAGTAGATAGAATAAGTAAGTGCGATAGATAGATAGGGGAGAAAAAAACATTGCTTTTTTTATCTTTATTTTTAATCATTATTTTATTTTTTTTTGTCTGGGTGGATTGGATGGATAGAGATAGAATGGATGAATAGATCAGACAGATAGATAGGGTTAGATAAGATAGATATAGTGGATATAATAGATAGATTAGACAGATAGATAGGCAGATAGATAGATCGCTGGATTATATAAGATTAGATAGACAGATAGACAAAACAGATTGATAGACAGATAGATAAACATAACATAATATCTTGCCTTAAAACGATGCAGGTATTTAAGGAAACGGAGACAAGAAAAGATAATATCTGTTTTTATTTGATTTTCTTTATTTTTTCCTTTTTTTTTTTTTTTTTTTTTTTCTTTTTTTTCCCCTTTTTTTTTGTTTGCAGTGGTTGACTTCTCTGGATTTTCTCTGATCGAACTAGACTTAGATGATATATGGACAGATAGCAGATATAGATCAGATAGACCCCATAGTAACAGATATATGGATAGATATCGATAAACAGATATATGGATAGATAGATAAACAGATATATGGATAGATAGATAAACAGATATTATGGATAGATAGATAGATAGAAACAGATATTATGGATAGATATAGCGATAAAAAACATATGGATAGAATAGAGAAACCAGACTCTCTCGGATAGATATTGGATAAACAGATATATCGGAATAGATAGATAAACAATATATGGATAGATAGTATAAACAGATATATGGATAAGATAGATAGATATAAACCAACATATATGGATAGATATAGATAAACAGATATAGGATTAGACTTGATAAACATATCATGGAATAGATAGATAAACAGATATATGGATAGATAGATAAACATGGATAGATTATAAATGATTGATACATTAGAATAGCAAGATCAGACCAGGAATAGATAGACAGATAGATAGACACACCACGACACATATATAAAACATCTCCAGACAGTCAAACAGACATATAAAGACAGACAGACAGAAAAAATAGACAGGTCGACAGACAGACAGAAAAACAGACAGACCGACAGACAGACAGAAAAACAGACAGACCGACAGACAGACAGACAGACAGACCGACAGACAGAAAAAAAACAGACAGACCGACAGACAGACAGACAGACCAGACAGACAGAAAAAACAGACAGACAGACAGACAGATAGAAAAACAGACAGACCGACAGACAGAAAAACAGACAGACCGACAGACAGACAGAAAAACAGACAGACCGACAGACAGACAGAGAGAAAAACAGACAGACCGACAGAACAGACAGAAAAACAGACAGACCAGACGACAGACAGAAAAAACAGACAGACAGACCAGACAGACAGACAGACAGACA
>NW_020872019.1:481861-486861 GCF_003789085.1 Penaeus vannamei
AGGAGGAAGAAGGAGAGGGGGAGGGAGAGGGAGGAGAAGGAAAAGGAGGGAGGGGAGGGGAGGAAGAAGGAGATGGGGCAGAAGCGAGGGAGAAAAGAAGGAAGGGTGAGAAGGATAAGGAGTAGAAGTAGAGATAGATAGATAGAGATAGATAGATAGATGGAGATAGATAGATAGACAGATAGAGATAGGTGTGGTAAAGAGGATGAAGAGGAATAGGCAGGGAGAAATGGGAAGGAAAGAGGCGAGAAAGAAAGAGAGGGATAGAGCAAGAGAAAAATAAAGAGAGAGTTAGACAGAGATAGAAGAGAAATCCAAACAGAGCGACAAAAGAGAAATACAAACAAACAGAGAAAGAAAGGAGGTCGAGGAAGAGAGCGATAATAGAGAGAAAGAGAGGGAGCGGGGAAGAGAAAGATAATAGAGAAAAAGAGAAGGGGCGAGGAAGAGAAAGACAATAGAGAGGAAGAGAAAGATAATAGAAAGAAAGAGAGGGGGCGAGGAAGAGAAAGATAATTAGAGAGAAAGAGAAAGATAATAGAAAAAAGAGACGGAGCGAGAAAGAGAAAGATAATAAAGAGAAAGAGAAGTTGCGGTGAATAGAAAGATAATATAGAGAAAGAGAGGGAGCATGAGAGAGAAAGATAATAGAGAGAAAGAGAGAGAGCAAGAGAGAGAAAGATAATAGAGAGAAAGAGAAATACAATAGAGAGAAAAAGAAACATAATATAGAGAAAGAGAGGGAGCGAGGAATAGAAACATAATAGAGAGAAAGAGAAAGATAAACATAATATAGAGAAAGAAAGAGAGCAAGGAATAGAAAGATAATAGAGAGAAAGAGAAAGACAATAGAGAGAAAGAGAAACAATATAGAGAAAGAGAGAGAGCAAGAGAGAGAAACATAATATAGAGAAAGAGAGAGAGCGAGGAATAGAAAGATAATAGAGAGAAAAGAAGGAAGAAAAATGAAAACAGGCGTTCGGTTAGCGCGCCTCGACCAATGGCGTGAAAAAGGAGAGGCTCTGACAGAATTTTTTTTCTCTCTCTCTCTCTCTCTCTCTTCGTGTCTAAAGCACAAGTTTACATAATAAAAATAAAGAACACGGAGAGGTTAATCTGCAAAGTCACCGGCAAATCGGCGCTGGAGAGTAACGTCAAAAATCGTAATCCTGGAAGAAGTAAAAGAGTGGGAAGGACAAAAGAAACGAGGAGAGCGGATGGAGGAATAGGAGAAGGAGGAGGAGGAGGAGGAAATGGAGGAGAGAGCTAGGTGGTGGATAAACGGAGGAGGTAAGAGGAAGCAAAAGCAAAGTTAAGTAAAGTCTGCAGTCCTGGAGGGGGAGGGGGGTGGGGTGGGGTTAAGGAGAAGGAGAAGGAAGATTGTACGAACAAGAGAAACGAGGAGAGCGCGACGAATGGAGGAATAGGAGGAGAAGGAGAAGAAGGAAGAGGAGGAGAGCGAGAAGGAGGAGAAACAGAGGAGATAAGCAGAGGAATAAACGGAGGAATCAAGCAAAAGCCAAGCCAAGCCAAAGCAAATTCTGCACTGGGGAGGAGGAGAGAGAGGAGAGAGAGAGAGGAGGAGGAGGGAAGGGAGGGAGTCAAGGATAGAGCTCCGGCGGGCGTTGGCAGCGCTGGTCGAGTGACAGCGAGTGGCCCAAGCTCCGCCGCTTCGCACGTTTCCTTTGTTCATTTTGGCGCGAAACAATCGGCGGCGCTCACTCATTTTGGCGGGAAAAGGGCCTCGTCCTCGCGCGCTCCCTCTCCGGGCCCAGTTGACGAGCAGCTCCTGGAGGGCCCTCGACTCTCCTCGCTCGCCGCAGCAAATTGCCGGGAATGAGATGTAAATAATAATGATGGAAAAGCGGAGAGGGGCGGGACACACTAATGGAACGTGTGGAGGTCGGGCCCAGTGCCTGCTCGGGGGGAAATACGTGTGTGTTTTGTGTTTATGCATTGCGCACGTATTTCCTTAAACAGAACGGCAACGCACACACACACACACACCACACACACACACACACACACACACACACACAACACACACACACACACACACACACACACACACGCACGCACACGCACACACACGCACACAACACACACACACACACACACACACACACACACACACACACACACACACACACACACACACACACAAAGACACACACACAACGCACGCACGCACACATACCTAACTACTCATCATATAATCAAAATAATCATAATTATACAAAAATCACAGAAACATTATATTATATTAATATAATTATTCTAAGTTAAGTTAATATAATTATTTAGTATAATTATTCAATTATAATTATTTGAATAATTTAAATATAATTAATTATAATTTAAATGTAATTATTTAAGATACATTATTTAAGTTAATCTCGTATGAATTAATGATTGACAAGCAAATTAAAAAACTAAGTGATGGTTATTTCAGCAACGACATAATAATTATATGGGATAACTCTTTAATGATATCGTTATCATCAATAGAATTATAATTAATGGTATAATAACAGATAGCGTTATCATCAATTTCTCAAATTATGTTGTAACAAATTATTATAACAATTATAACAATATATAACAATTATAACATAACAATATCATAACAATTATAACAATTAAGTTATAACAATTAATATAACAATTATAACAAGTTATAACAATTAATATAACAATTATAACGTTATAACAATTAATATAACAATTATAACAAGTTATAACAATTAATATGACAATTATAACAATAATCATAAATTATTATAATAATTAGAACAAATTATGTTATCATCAATTTCTCTATTATCCATCATTATCATGAAACCTAAAATGAAATCAAGATAATAGCAATAACAGTTTTATTGCGCAATTACTATTACGGCCATTTATCAATTTATCAATCTACTGAACGATTAATTTCACACCAAAAGAGAATATATTTAATTGGTTTCGATTATATTTTCGTCGGAAATATACGTAATTCTGACGGAAAATTCTTGCTCTTATGAAAATTTATCTCATTTATACCTTTTGAATAATAGTGATATAAATGATAATACGTAAGTAGTAACAATAATGATGAAATTAATAATGAGGATGATGAAAAATGATAATGAAAGATATGATGATAATGGTAATGATAGTAATAGTAATGATAACAGTGATAACAATAATGATGATGATTATCATTGTTATTATTATTGTAATAATGATAATGATAATGATGATTATGATAATAGTAATATGCAATAATAACAATAATGATGATAATAATACCAATAATGGTAATGATTGTAATGATAGTGATTATAATAATAATAATGATAATAATAATAATAATGATGATAATATAATATGATGATAAATAATAATAATAATAATAATGATAATAATAATAATAATAATAATAATATAATAATAATAATAAATAATAATAATAATGATAATAATAATAATAATGAATATAAAATAATAATGAATAATGATAATAATAATATAATAATGATAATAATAATAATAATAATAATAATAATAATAATAAAATAATAATGATAATAATAATAATAATAATAATAATAATAATGATGAATAATAATAATAATAATAATAATAATAATAATAATAATAATAATAATAATAATAATAATAATAATAATAATTAAAATAATGAATAATGATAACAATGATTATATTAATAATGATAATAGTAATAATAACAATAATATGATAAGAAGATAAAGAATGATGATGATACCCGAAAACAAAAGAAATACCGATGATATTGATGATGATAATAATAACTATAATGATAATCATGGATATAATAATCATGATAATGATAATGTTGATTAATATGATAATGATGATGATAACAACGATAATAATGTTAAGGATAATAATAATGATTATTAAAAGGATATCAAAGTGATAATGATAAAAGTGATATAAGAACAATGTTGATGATGATTAAGATCATATTAGCAATGGTAAAAATAATAAATAAATAAATAAAAAAGAAGGCTTCAGAGAGCGCATACCTCCGCCGAGGCAATGGGGTCACTGATCTAAAAAAAGAAAGAAAGAAAGAAAGAAAGAAAGAAAGAAAAAAAATCACACCCAAGAATGAACCTAAGAAAGAAAAGAAAGAAAGAAAGTAAAGAAAAAAGAAAGAAAGAAAGAAAGAAAGAAAAAGAAAGAAAAAAGAAAGAAAAAAAAAAGAAAGAAAAAGAAAAAATTACACCCAAGATCGAACCTAAAAATCACCTTCTTTCTCAAGTACACTGCTGGCGTCCGTAACAAAATAATGATAATAATAAATAATTACCCCCTTTTTTATAGGTCTAACTAATGCAAATTATACAAAAAAAAAAAAAATAATAATAAAATAAAAATGAAAATAAATAGATAAATAAAAAAAAAAATCCTTTAGTTCGATCATGATCCAAGTCCGCCATCAAAATTTAATTTAATCTAACTGATAAAAAAAAAAAAATAAATAAATAAAAATGTATTCATAACTATTATCTTGTTAACAAACAGACAAACAAACTAACCAACGTTATCGAATACACGACATCCTTGGCGGAGGGAATAATAGTAACGATAATAATGATAGTAATGATAGCAATAATGATGATTGAAATAATGATAAGGAATAACGACAAGTGATTAGAAATAATGATAACAATGAATGATAATGATATAAAATAATGAATGAAAAATAATGATAACAATAATGATAATGATTAAAATAATGATAAAAATAATGATAGATGATTAAAATAATGATAACAATAATGATAATGATTAAAAATAATGATAACAATAATGATAATGATTAAAAATAAATGATAACAATAAATGATAATGATTAAAAATAATGATAACAATAAATAATAATGATTAAAAATAATGATAAAACAAATAATGATAAATGATTAAAACATGAATAACAATAATGGAATAATGATTAAAATAATTTG
>NW_020872019.1:499361-506861 GCF_003789085.1 Penaeus vannamei
AAAGAAAGAGAGGCGAAGAGCGAAAGAGAGAAAGCGCGAGAGAGAGAGAGAAGATGAGAGAGAGAGACGAACGCAGCCAACCACTCTCACCCACAGTACCTCCCTTTGAAAACAGAAGAAAATGCAGTTATCAAAAAATCGGCAAAGTTATATGACAAAACCTTTGCATAAGTGCATGTAATATTTCCAGCTTTATTTATAGAAGAGATCTCCTTGTTTACTTTATAGTCTCCTCAGAGGTACAATATGGCCTCTTTAAGAGCTTTGGCTTTTGTGTTATTGAAAATGTTCATCGAAGACTGAGGGACATGAGACGAGAACAACAAAGAAAGGAAGAAAGGAAGTAAAAAGGATGGAAGGGAGTGATTTTTTTTCTCTTTTCTTCCTTTCCCTCCTTTCTCTTTCTTTTCATCTCCCTTTTTTTATATCTATTCTATTTCGCGTCTTCATTTTCTCTCTCCTCCTCCTCCTCCCTCATCTTCCTTCCTCCCCCTCTTCCTCTTCCTCCTCCTTCTTCTTTTCCCCTTTTCTCTTTCTATCACAACTTATTCTTCTCTCCCTTCTCTTTCTTTCACTTCTTTTCCTCTTTCTCTTCTTCTTCCTCATTTTCCTCTTCCTTTCATGTTCTTCTCACCACTTCTTTTCCTCCTCCTCCTTCTCCTTCTCCTTTCTTGTTCTTCTTCTTACCCTTTGCTCATTGTTTAGCAGTATATGTTACCATAAGTGCAAAGATATGCGTGTGTGTATGTGTGTGTGTGTATAATCGTGTACATGCGTGTGTGTATGTCGTGTAACATGCGTGTGTGTATAAATGCGTGTTAGTGCGTGTGTGTTGTTCGTGTACATGCTGTGTGTATAATCGTGTACATGCGTGTGTGTGTGTTCGTGTACATGCGTGTGCGTATAACCGTGTACATGCGTGCATTCATGGCCTCGTTAGTATGTTTGTATGTGCGCGCCTCTCCTGAATCGATTTTCTTTTTTCCTCTCTATCTCTCTCTATCTCTCTCATTCTCTCTCTCTCATCATTCTCATCTCTCTCTCAATTCTCTCTCTCTCGTCTCTCTCTCTCTCCGTCATTCTCTCTCCTCTCTCATTCTCTCTCTTCTCCTCATTTCTTCTCTCTCTCATTGTCTCTCTCTCTCTCAGGATTCTTCCTTCTCTCTCATCTCTCTCTCCTCTCTTCATCTCTCTACTCTCGATTCATTCTCTCTCTCTCTTCAATTCTCTCATCCTCTCGTCATTCTCACTCTCTCCCTCATCATTCTCTCTCTCTCTCATTCTCTCTCTTCTCTCATTGGATCTCGATGCTCTCTCTCATTCTCTCTCTCCTCTCATTCCTCTCTCTCTCTCATTCTCTCTCTCTTCATTCTCTCTCTCTGATCCTCTCATTTCTCTCTCTCTCCCTCTCATTCTGCTCTCTCTCCCTCATTCTCTCTCTCTCTCAATTCTCTTCATCTCTCTCATTCTCATAAGTCTCGTCTCTCTCATCATTTCTCAGTCTCTCCGAGGGCTCATCTCTCCCTCCGTCTCTCATGATCTCTCTCTCACGTCTCATATCTCTCGTCTCTATTTTCTCGCCGTCTTTCTCTCTCTCATCTCTCCCTCTGGTCTCCTCTCTCTCGTCTCTCTCTTCTAACTCTCTCTTCTCCTCCCCTCTCTCTCATCTCATCCTTCCTCNACCTCTCTCGCTCTAGCTATCTAGTTCTACTCTTTTTCTCCAGTTCTGTGTCTCTGTCTCTCTCTCCTTCCCTTTTTTTTCCTTCTGTGTCTGCTACTCTATCTCTGCTCTCTCGCTCTCTATCTCTGCTCTCTCTCTTTCTCTCTCTATCTCTACTCTATCTCTACTCTATCTCTGCTCTCTCTCTTTCTCTATCTCTACTCTATCACTGCTCTATCTCTGCTCTCTCTCTTTCTCTCTCTCTCTCTCTATCTCTCTCTTTCTCTCTCTATCTCTACTCTATCACTGCTCTATCTCTGCTCTCTCGCTCTCTATCTCTGCTCTCTCTCTTTCTCTCTCTCTCTCTCTTACGCTGACCTTTTTTCTCTTCCTCTGCCCTCTCTTGCTTTGGCCTCCCTTTCCTTCTCTGACCTCTGATGTTATTTATTCATCTGAGGGTCATGGCTTTTAATCAGCCACAATAGGACGATAATTTATAACCGGCAAATGTTTCCATCTATGTTTTTTGTGTCGAATTTAATTAGTTGAAGCAGGATGAACCTAAAAGCAAGCACACACACATATATGTATGTATATATATGTATGTGTGCGCGTGTGTGTATATAACTACATGTATTTGTATATATGTATATATAAATAAGTATATATATGTTTGAACAAATTATATATATATATATATATCTTATACACATATATATATATATATATACATACATAAATATTCTACAAATGTATACATATGAATATATATATCATATATATATATATATATACATACATAAATATTCTACAAATGTATACATATGAATATATATATCATATATATATATATATATAAGTATATATATGTTTGAACAAATTATATATATATATATATATGTGTATAAGATATATATATATATATATACATACATAAATATTCTACAAATGTATACATATGAATATATATATCATATATATATATATATATAGATAGATAGATAGATAGACAGATAGATAGGATGGATAGATAGATAAATAGATAGGATGGACAGACAGACAGACAGATAAAGAGAGAGAAAGATAGAGGGAGAGAGAGAAAAGAGAGAGAGAGAGAGAGAGAAAGAGAGAGAGAAAGAGAGCGAGAGCGAGAGCGAGAGCGAGAGCGAGAGAGAAAGCGAAAGAGAGAGAGAGAGAGAGAAAGAGAGAGAGAGAGAGAGAAAGAGAAAGAGAAAGAGAAAGAGAGAGAGAAAGAGAGCGAGAGCGAGAGCGAGAGCGAGAGCGAGAGAGAGAGAGAGAGAGAGGAAGCGAGAGAGAGAGAGAGAGAGAAAGAGAGAGAGAGAGAAAGGAGGGAGAGGCATGAGACAATCACACAGCGGTAAAATGGAAAACCATGAAGCATAAAATAAGACAAAAGATATTTAGCTCATAAAAAGAAGACGAACGGGTTTCAGTGGCAGAGACAATCTCAACTTCAGGTAAACTAAGAAACCCGCATTTAACTTTTAAAGATATTTTCTTGATGATTCAACTTTTAAAAGATATAAGATATAAGATATATATATATTTTCGAATTTACATTGGCAGTATATGAGAAGAACTTTAATTCCTGAGGGAGTTTGAAATATGTATTCTAAAAGGAAAAACATTTTATGATATATTGAAGTTTCGTAGAATTTTTCATTTTTCATTTTTATTTTTTTGCTAATCTTAGATATTTGGATTTTTTGTATTGTATGATTCTTTAGATATATATTGTTTCTCTTTCCCACATATATGGGTCTCCACTAGTATTTTCCATTCCGTCTTATTGTATTCTTCAATGAAATAGATATATATTGTTTTTCTTTTCCAGATATAAGGATTTCCAATAGACTTTTCCATACACATAATAATTATTTGTCTTAGGTGAGTGTGTAAATGTTTATAGATTTTTTTTAAGGCGGTGTAGCGTGTGAGAATACAACTTGACCTGTTGTAGGGAAAGAGGGACAAGTGTGAGGTCAAAGGTCAAGTGTTTAGGAAATTAGGAAAGGATGCGATGAGGAACTTGTTATGCTTTATTGGTGATTTACATAAAGAAATTAAGGAAATGGTTTCGGAGTTTGGAGACTAGTATGTTGTGGTAGTAATGCAAAAGGAAAATATGGTAAATAAGAAAATTATGATCTTGGTGATATTGATGATGACGATAATAATGATGATAGTCATGATTATGATAATGATAACCCTGATAATGGTTATCACGATGGAATATATATATATATATATATATATATATATATATATATAAATTTAACTTTTGTATTCTTAACTGATAACATCGATATTTCTACTTACTTTGTTTATGCATATACTTAATCATATATTTAGTTATATAATCATACATTTTCTCATATTTTTTTAGAATTAACCTTAATATTGCCATAGCGGGATAGCTCTCACCCTCATAAGGCTTCCAGCGTCGATTGCAATGCAAATGCCATGGAAAAGAAAAATAGTAGTACTTTGGGATGTAAGGCTGCATGATTATCAATATCCGTTGCACTGACTTTATTCAAGATTGCAAAATGCATAGAGGTTAATGATGAAAATAGCTTTGTTTTGATTATTACCAAATAGATATACCTAATTGCAGCAGATAACTGTTACAAACAAGTATGTCGAAGTAAGAAAAAAAAAACAGGAGACCAATGACACATACCCTTTCAAACTCTATACTAATTTTATTATTCTTCTGTTACACAGGATGAAGTCAAGTAAACAAGCACAAAAAACAACAACTTTCCTTCGCGACCTTCAATCACCGTCTCAGTCTCTCTGGCTTTGTGCAGCCAAGAAAAGCAGCTCTGATGAACTTAGGATCCGGCGCGGTATAGAAGGGACGGCCATGTTTCGTCTCTGCAACGAGGGTTCTGCAAAACGCCTTCTCTTTTCCGGAAGGAAATCCTGGCCATTGAGGGGTTTCGTCCCCGGTGGTTTCCAAAGGCTTCTTGACTTTCGTCGTGTCCACGAAGGCGACAACAGTTAGGAAAAGAGGTTTCATTTTGAAATGACAACTGCGGAATTGAGTCTGATCAGCTTGATACACTCTGAACACTCAACTGAACAGCCTATGAACTCTGAACACTCAACTGAACAGCCTATGAACTCTGAACACTCAACTGAACAGCCTATGAACTCAGGACTCCCAACAGCTCAATGGTCTCTGAACTCTCAGCTGATTCTCAAGCTCTTTAAGGCTGAAAGGAAGAGAGTAAGTGAGGTAAACATCACGAGAAATCCTGGTTTATATGGTGCACCTGAGCCCCCTGCCCCCCCCTCCTCCTCCTCCTCCTCCTCCTCCTTATTTTCGGGTTCCTAATCCCCAGAGAATCCTTCCCGGATTAGATTTACCTCTTGAGATGAATGAAACTTTAAAATATTTAATTCGCATGTATTTTGTATTCTTAACTGATCATATTTCTGATGATAACGTTTGTTAAATATACCCTAGGTATTACTCGACTTCACATTCAAAAAGATAAAAAAAATAATTTCGTTATCCATACACCATAAAGGATATGTCATGGAGACAGGAAAAATGAATAATTTTTTTGATGATTATACTACTAATGTTTTATCTTTTATGAATTTACAATGGTGTCTATTATTTTCTTAACACTGTAATGTATGTGAGAAAACAGTAATCCATTTCTTTCTACTACTAAAATAATGAGATGACAGGAAACAAAAATTACAGCTGGGACAATACTTCAATGAGAATATTTGAAATCAGCTGAGACGACCGAGTTGAACAACATTTGTAACAATAAGTCTGAAGTAAAAAATATATAAGAAGATTAATTTTCATATTAACCAATCTGTACAGATGACAAGAATTTAAAGTTCTACATTCTCATGAATTAAGAAGAGTTTTTTTTTCAATATAGTTACGCATAAGATACTTTTATACTGTATGCGTGTACGAGTATTTATACATATATTGATATATGTATATATGTATACACACACAAACACATACACACACACACGCACACACACACACACACACACACACCCACACACACACACACACACACATATATATATATATATATATATATATGTGTATATATATAACGTAGGTATAATTTTTTTGTGCTAATCGATGTTGCAGCAACAAACACATTTTTTTTACCAATATACAGATAACACAAAATAAAGTTTATCTAATTCAAACCAGTGGAATACTTTATGGAACAAGCGAACCACTGGTAGTTAAGGAATTAGGAATCCTAGTGCGTTCCGTAATTCTTAGGAACAATAATATGACCTCAAACGAATTATCCTTAAGATCATGGAATTAGTGTTAACATGATCATGAAATTACTATCAATATGATCATATAATTACTATTAACATGATCATATAATTACTATTAACATGATCATGGAATTATTATCAACATGGCCATTGAATTATTATTAACATGGTCATTGAATTATTATTAACATGATCTAGGTGTTATAATAACATGAGCATTAAATTATTATTAACGAAAAGATCATACAGGAATATAACCTCCGTCGAAATATCATCAACAAAGAGGTCATACAGGAACAAGACTTCACTCAAATTAAAAGCAACATAATGATGGTCACAAAGCACTCTCTCTCCTTGTTTTTTTCCCCTAGCACTAAGCATCGCACAGCCAGCGATATAGGCCTGATTTTACCAAAGATTCCCGGAGTTGGACTTAAGGAGCATCTTCTCCTTTATTCTTTCTTGCGACAAACCAGTTTCTTAAAAGTTTCTTCTTCCTAGTCTTTCGTGTCTTTAACTTACAACGAAAACCCGTGGATACTGAGAATAGAAGAAAATTGGTGTAAATAGTATGTATTTCCCGTAACGAGTACTGCTTGCCCTATCGAAATATATATTAATGTAGAGCAAGATAGTAAGATGAACGTCAGTTACAATATTTACAAATTATTGAACTGTATAAGCAAACTCTTATCCTTCGAAAAATATAGTATCCAAATTTTTCACAGAGTGTATTGTGGCAGAAATAAATAAAGAGGAACATTCAGCAGTTCCTTTTGTTTGTACATGTACTGAATGGGATGTTTTTTTTTTTATATGATGAGCGAGAATATAAGCCTGGATTACAGAAGACAAGGAAAGATTACATAGTTAACTGTCAGGGAATTTTCTGGGCGTTAAGATTGAAACTTATTCTTTTGAACGAGAAAAAAGTATATTTTTTCCTCGCTCTGAAGTAAATCTGGGTAATTGGAGTGAACAATGAACAAACATATAAAAAATCAACCTTTCCCCAGTTAGTCTGTAGAGTAGANGATATATATATATATATATATATATAATATATATATATATATATATATATATATATAAATATATATATATTATCATTTATATGGTTTGAGTGACAATGGTTACGATGAAAACTGGTTCTAATCCCGCGTCTTAAAACGGCCGAACACTTCACACGAAAGACATAACAAATCATAACAGGGTAATAAAGATCATGGCGACTTCATAAGGATTTCTAAACTTTGTCCGAAATTCTAATTAAGATACGTAGGTCTTAAAAATCTTGAGGACTTATATGGCTTATATCACATTTCTGTTTGGTAATCTGCCATTATATGCTAACAGACGATAAAGTATCTGTAGATGATAGAAAGATGAATGGAAGATAAGAGTAAAAGAGAGATAAAGATAAAGAGTCACAGAGAGAGTTTGAAGAGATAGAGGGGAGGGAGAGAAAAAAAGAGAGAGAGAGAGAGAGAGAGAGAGAGAGGGAGGGGAAGGAAGAGAGGAGAGAGAGAGAGAGA
>NW_020872019.1:511861-516861 GCF_003789085.1 Penaeus vannamei
CAACTTATTTTTCTTACTGTCTTGACCTCCCCGTGTTCCCTCTCCTACCCCTCTCCTGCCCCCCCCCTCCCTCCCTCTGTCTTTTTCATACCCTCTTGCTCTTTCGCCAACGTCTTCCCTGCTCCTCCCCTCCCTCCCTTCCTTCCTCCTCTACCTCTCCCTCCCCTTCCCTTTGTCCCTTTATCCTCCCTCTTCCTTCCCTCATTTCCCCTCTCTCCCCTCTTTCATCCCTCCCTTCCCCTTATTCTCCCTCTCTCCTCTCTCCCGTCTTTCCTCATCCTCCCCCTCTTCCCCCTCCATCCCTCATCCTCCCCTCCTTCCCTCCTCCTCTATCACCCCTCCCTCCCCCCTCCCTTTGCCCCTCCCGTTTTCCTTCATCCTCCCTCCCTTCCCCCTCCTTCCCTCTGTCCCTCCGTTTTCCCTCATCCTCCCCCTCTCTTCCCCCTCCCTGTCGTCTTTCCTTCATCATCCCCGTCTTTCCCTCATCCTTCCCCTCCCCCCCTCTCTATCATCCCTCCCGTCTGTCCCTTATCTATCCCCTCCCTCCCCCTCCTTCCTTCCCTCTGCCCCTCCCATCTTTCCCTCACCCATCCCTCCCTTCCCCTCCCTCCTATATCCCTCCCGTCTTTCCCTCATCCATCCCTCCCCTTCCCCTCCCCCCTCTCCCTCTATCCTTCCCGTCTTTCCTTCACCCTCCCTCTCCTTCCCCCGTCCCTCCCTCCCTTTCTCCCTCCCCTCCCCCGCCCTTTTTCCATTCCCTCTTATGCCTCCGCGTCTCTGTCAAGTGTGACAAGACAGGCCTCTACGCCTGGGAGGCCGAGTGTCGTTGACAGATCACCTGACCCGATGTCTTGATATATATTTCTTCCTTGTGTCTTTCTGTTTTGATATGCTGGGACTTATTTTCCTTCTGTTATTGTTATTTATGTTATTGTTACTGTTATGGTTGCTGCTGGTGTTGGTAGAATTATCACTGTTGTTGTTGTTCTTATCACTATTATCTTTATCATCATCTATTACTGTTTATTATTGTTTTTTGTTATTACTTATTGTTATTTGTTGCTTACATGTCATCACCATTAACGTCATCATCATTATCATGTTATTGCTATCATAGTTGTTATTATCTTATCTATTATTATTATTGTTATTATTCGTTTTCGCTTTATCACATTTTCATATCATTTTCATTTTCTTCGTCTTTTTTATCATCATTTTCATCTGCTTTTACCTTTATATGACTTATTTGATCACTCTCTCTTATTTATTTTGCTCTTTCTTGCGTTTTCGTTATTTTTCATTCTTCAAATTCTTATGTGTAGAATCTTCGTTTTTTCTCTCTCTAATTTACGTTTTTTTTTCTTTCTTTCCCGGTTCCTTTTATTTCACGTCTCTGATCTTTTATCCTCCCATTCTCTCTCTCTTCTCCTTTTGTTAGGCTTAAAATCGAAATGGCTGAGATATGCAAATCAATCTTCTGTTCTTTTTTCAACCTCGAAAATTATCATCAACGAAAGGCCATCATTCACCATTTCTTCCTTTAATCCCTTGAACTCATCATCAGAGACTCATCATTATCATACATCACTCACGACTCATGATTCATCAGCTAAAAATGAGCGGTTGTGTCACGTGTCTCATTATGCCTTGACCTTCTTATATAATCGTTGTTATTGTTATTATCAGACAACTATTTTGTCATAATTAAGTTCGTTTAGAGTATATACGCTTCCAGATAGAGAAATTTGACATTTTAAGCTCGTTTCCCTTAAGCGTCTACGATGGTCTGAAACACGCGATGCCATTGGTCGATTTTAAAAAGTCGACGGTTGAGGCTGGGCCAATCAGAGAGGCCGCAAGCACGCCAAGAAGACATTAGGTCGGCCAATGTTTACCGAGATTGGCAAACGTGACTCCAAATTGAACGTTTTGGGGGGAAATTACTGCCCCCTCTTTCTCCCCCTTCTCTTCCTCTTCCCCTCTCTCCTTCCCCTCCCTCTCCCCTTCTCCCTTCCCTCTCCCCTTCTCCCCTTCTCTTCCTCTTCCCCCCTTCCCTCCCTCTCCCTCCTCTGCGTCTCTCTTGCATCGAACTCAAATGAAGAAGAAAAAACGAGGAGTAAATTGCAATCAAACTTCCAGAAATTTCGGGAAATTCTGAAAACATTTGAAAAAATATGCACAAATACGAAGAAATAATATATATATTATATATATATATATATATATATATATATATATATATATATATATATATATATATATATATATATATATATATATATATATATATATATATATATATATATATATATATATATATATATATATATATATATATATTATATATATATATATAATATATATATATATATATATATATATATATATATATATATATATATATATAATATATATATATATATATATATATATATATATATATATATATATATATATATATATATATATATATATATATATATATATATATATATATATATATATATATATATATATATATATATATATCAAAACCAAGTTGGTATTTCGCAAAGTCTGCCACACTGCACCACCAGCCTAACACATCATTAACAATGCTAATTCACGGATTCATTCAGAATTCACGAGATATGTAAGCAGGAATATTTTTCAGAAAACCTTTGTTCCATGACGATGACACTGATGCTGAAAAAGATCGCGATGTTTGCTATTGTTTTCATGATCATAATTACTTTTATTACTTTTAATATTATCATATCTCTTACCATTACTATCATAATGATATTTTAATAATGAAAATTATAATAATAGTAATGGTAATAGTAATAAGTATAACATTAATAGTGATGATATTGATAATGATCATTATTATAGTAATAATAATGATAATATTATTAATAATAATAATGATGATAATAGTAATGATAATAATAATAATCACAACAATAATAATGATAATAACAATAGGAATAACAATGATAATAATGACAGTAATAATGATAATGATAATGGTAATAATGATGTTTATGATGATCAAGATCATAATGATAATGATAATAACTAACAATGATAACAATAAAGATCATAACGATAATAATAATAACAATAATAATGATAATAATAACAATGAGAATAATAACGATATTTATAATAGTAATAATAATTATAAGAATGAAAATCACAATGCTGACAATCACAAAGTTAATGACAACAATAATGATAAAAATGGTTATAATAATAACAATGATAATGATGGTGATAATAGCCATCATAATAATAATAGTAATAATAATGAGGATGATGATAATAACAGTAATGATAATAATAATAATAATAATAAATATAATAATAATAATTATAATAATAATGATAATAGATATTGATAATAATGATGATGACAATAACGATAATAAGAATAATAACAACAATAATAATAGTGATGATAATAATAGCAAAAATGAGAATATAACAATAATAATAATAATAAAAACAGCAATAACAATGATAATAACAATAATAACAATAACAATACTGGCAATGGCAATAAAGACGATGGAAGCGGCAGCATGCAAATGGAACCGAGGGACAGCACACACCCAGCGCGCCGAGAGCCAGGGTCCCGAACACAAGCACACGACAATACATCAGAAACCGGAGGGACACATGTGGTCGCCCTCAGACATTCCTTGGGGGAGGGGGTAGAGAGGGGAAGGAGGAGGGAGGGAACGAGGATGGCGGGAGTAGAGGGGAGAGGGAGAGGGACGAGAGGGCTATGAGGGGTGGGGGTTGGCGGGGAGGGGGAGATGGAGAGGGGAGAGGGGAGAGGGGATGGGATGTCCTTAGACAAGGCGTCATTAGCGGGAGAGCCAATTTTGAGGGCCTCTCAGGCAGGCACCGCGGCACTCCGGTCGCGGTGCCACTCGGGGGAAGCCAGCTGGGAGCTCTCTCTCTCCTCTCGAGGGGGGGGGGGGTATTCGTTCTTTCTTTGATTTGATTAAGAGGATGGCTGGTGGATAATAAAGCACTCACGATATTGATGATTCAAGAGAAATCATAAAGACATCTTAGTAATTATGATACAATTATAGATACGACAAATAATATGAAGGTGGAATATCGGGTGACTAAATCATTCATAAACAAAACAATTTTTGACAAGAAAGTGAAACAGGCTAGGCTAGAGGACACGTTCATTGAGAATGTTACGGTTAATTAGAAAATTCTAGACAATGTCATGTAAAAGTATAAAACATCACATATCTATCACATTAAGGTCATGTACAAACAAATGAGAAAATCCCAAAAATAATAAAGGTGACATACGCAGTTAGACTCAATTGGAGGCTGCATATGTAAACTAGTAAAATAAGATTTGACCAAAGTATATCCAATTCATAATGAACAGAAAAAATGACTATTTTGCACCATAAAATTAGAATCCTAAAACTTCTATAGGTTGCTCATTACAACACATATGCAGGAAGGCCTAAAGGGTTAAGTATTGATGAATTTAGACCATTACTCACCATAGAATTAACCATTTTCCAAGGACAAAATGGTGCGCAGCAAGGAGGCACAAATCACACGACGCCAAGGGAGTAATGGGAAGGGACGGTTCTCTACAAGACTATGGGATCGATTGGCAGAAAGAAAACCAAGTACAAAGACCAACGAGGAGAGACTTTGATGATTTTACAGGCTAGAAAACTAGGATAATACTTGACTTTAGTGTTTATTTAAAATGTTCAATATCTGCAGGTTGAATATTCTTTTAGGATAAGCTTATCTCGTGAAATCGAATTGGGAGGAGTCCAAGATTTAAAATCTACTGTGGGAGAGAAGAGATCTGTTAAGTCAGGGAGATTTTTAATCGAAGATTTTGTTGGTCTTGTTGAGTCATAATCAGAATTCCTAAGTCCTTCAATACGCATGAAATGGTCGTGCAGTTTTCCTTATGTAAGTAGAATTGCAGTTCTGCGGGATTTGCAAATTTGAATCAA
>NW_020872019.1:521861-524361 GCF_003789085.1 Penaeus vannamei
CTCATTCGCCTTCCCCCTCTCCACCCTCCTCCCTCCGTCCTTCCTTTCTTCTCTCCCTCCCACCTTCCCCCCCTGCCTCCTTCCTTCCTTCCCTCCCTTCTCTTCCCTCCTCCTCCTCCTTTCCTCCTCCCCTTCCCTCCTCCCTCCCTCCTCCCCTCCTTCCTCCTTCCTCCCCTCCCCCCTTCCTCTCTCTCTTCCCTAAGCCGCATCTAGCGTGTCTCCGCCAAGCCGCTTAAGTCTTCCTAAATCCTCCTTAAGACAATCGAACATCGGTTTGCGCGCCTCCTTTGGCTCCGTCCGAGACGCCGGGGAGGCGAGCGAGGGAGCGAGGAAAAGGTCCGAGAATAGGACCGTTTCCCGCGTGTTGAAAAAACGGCGATTTGGGGAGAGAATCGATTTTTTGAGGATATTTTTTTCACTTTCCCTTCGGCTTCCTTCTAGTCGTGGCTTATATGTAGCTTTGTGTGAGTGCGTGTGTGTCTGTGCACACGGGAGTGATTGTGTGTCTCTGTGTATGCATATATGTTTTTACATAATGTGTGCACATATGTATCTATCAGACCTATGAATTGATCTCTCAAAATACACAGACACACCCACACATGTATATATATGTGTATATATATATATATATATATATATATATATATATATATATATATATATATATATATATATATATATATATATATATATATATATATATATATATGAATATATATATAATATATATATGTGTGTGTGTGCGTGTATTTTGTATGTATGTATGTGTGTGTGTGTGCATATATAGATAGAGATATACCTGCGTGTTTCAGAGCCTCGAAAAAGAACATTAAACATGCGAATCAAGTGTCTGAAAACATGTGAACACTTTCGTTCCTGAAAATGTATAAATATTTGAGAAGATTCGTGCGTAAAGGAATATTCTAGAAGGAACTTTAAGATAAGATGGAATGAGTAAAAGAGTAAACATGCGAAGCTAAAACATAAAAATGAAATGTTTATCTTAACAAAAACAAAAACAACGAAAAATGTTTTATGTTGGCGTTTGTCGTTTGTTTGTTTGCTTGTTTTCTTTTTCTTCTTTTTTTTTTTTTTTTTTTGCTTTTTTAGCTTTGCTTTTATTCCTAATATTTTTCTAATTTATATTCGTATCTACTTAGATTTCTGTTGGCATAGAGAACGGGAAAAAAGGAAGATGAGGAAAAGGAGGTGGAAAAGAAGAACAGGAAGCAGAAAGGACGAGGATAAGACGAGGGAAAGGCAATTCTCAATATGGAGATGTAGAAAAATGTAATAAAGGAGGGACAAAGTAAAAGAGAAAAAGGAGAAGAAGGACGAAAATAGAAGAGCGAAATGAGAAGGAACAAGAAAAGTATGAGGAAGAGAAAAGAGAGAAGGAGAACGTAAAAAAAGAGTGGAAGGAAGAAGAAGAAGAAGAAAGGGAGGAGGGGAGGGAGGAAGAGAAAGGAGATAGTAATCCTAAAGTTATGAGAAATATCTTGAGAAAAGGAATGGGGATCAGTTTAGGATGAAGGAGGAGAGAGAAGGGTGGAAAGAATGGGAAGGAAGGCGCTGAGGAAGGAGGTGCGAGACGGACAGATGCGAAGAGAGGAGGAGAGAAAGAATGGAAGGAAGGCGCTGAGGAAGGAGGCGCGAGACGGAGATGCGAAGAGAGAGTGAGGAAGGAGGCGCGAGACGGAGAGATGCGAGAGAGGAGGAGAAAAGACTGGATGCAGAGCTGGACAGGTAAAGACATACATGTGTGTGTATATATATATATATATATATATATATATATATATATATATATATATTATATATATATATATATATATATATATATATATATGTATGTATGGGTGTGTATATATATATATATTATATATATATAATATATATATATATATATATATACATATATATATATATATATATATATATATATATATATATATATATATATATATATATGTAGTATGTATGTATATGTATGTATTATATATATATATATATATATATATATATATATATATATATATATATATATATATATATATATATATATATACATATACATATATACATGTATATAGATGTATACATGTATACATATGTATATATGTACATACCACACACACACACATATGTGTGTGCGCATTAGTAGGTGGATGGAGAAAGACAGGTGGACAAGTAAACAGTCATATAAAGAGGCAGACAGACGAACAGAGACGGAGACAGAGAGAGCGACAGAGACTGAGAGCGAGACAGACAAATCTAGACAGAGAAAAAGAATAAAGGAAACAGAGAAAAAAAGAAGCAGGAACCACGCGAAAGATGCAAACGAAGGAGAGGAGAGAAAAAACAACGAATTGAAATAAGAAGTAGAAAAATCGATGAAAAAAAGAAATGCGTAAAGAGCGACGAAACAGAATGAAGAGGAGGAGGAGAAGAGGAGAAGGAGGGAAGGAGATCGCACTCGAAGCTTTCCCAAAGATCC
>NW_020872019.1:549361-551861 GCF_003789085.1 Penaeus vannamei
TTATCTACCTCTGTAACTCTCTCTATCTATCTATCTATTATCTATCTGTAACTCTCTATCTATCTATTTATCTATCTGCCTCTGTAACTCTCTCTATCTATCTATTTATCTATCAATCTACCTCTACAACATTTTCTATCTATCTAACTATCTTCTCTCTCTCTGCTCCCTCTCTCTCTCTCCCGGTCTCGTCTCTCCCTCTCTNAGATTCGACACCTCTTTCCAATCCCCGCTGGATCCCCGACAATCACCAATGAGCAAAGACGGCCCAGCAGATTGTGGATTGGCTGGTAATTAACGCTAATCAACGCTAATTATGTTGTTCTTCGACCTCCATCGGTGCGTGTGGAGGTGCCGTGTCATGCGATGTTCCGGGTGTCATGCAACTGTCATGAAAGAATTTCGTTGTCATAGGTGAGTCGAAGGCGTGAAAGAAAGGGGATGAGGGAGGAATAGGAGGTGGGGTAGGAGTGATAAATGGGAATAAGAAATAGGAAGAGAAATAGGAAGAGAAATAGGAGGTGAGTTAGGAAGAGAAATAGAGACAGAGACAGAGANCAGAGAGAGAGAAAGAAAAGAAAAAAGAAAGAAGGAGAGAGAAAAGCAAGAAAAAAAGAGAAGAAAGAAAAAAAAAAGAGAAGAAGAAAAGAGGCAAGAGAAATAGAAGAAAGAGAAGAGAAGAAAGAGAGAAAGAAGAGAAAGAGAATGAAGAAGAAAAGGAGAAAAAGAACAGAGAAGAAGAGAAGGAAGAGAAAGAAAAAACGGAAAGAAGAAGAAAAGAAAGCAAAAGAAGAAAAGAGATGAAAAAAAAAGAGAGAAAACACGTAAGAAGAAGGAAAGAAAGACAAAAAGAACCAAAGAAGAGGAAAAGCGAAAGAAAAGAAGACGCAAGATAAGAAGAGAATCAGGCAAGAAAGAAAGAAAGCAGAAGAGGAAGAGAAGAGAAGAAGAAGAAGTAAAGGGAAGAGAAAAAGGAGAAGAAGAAGAAACGCGAAAGACAGAGAAGCAAAAAAAAGAAGAAAGAAGAACAGAAGAAGGAGAAGAGAAGAAGGCAAGAGAAGAAAAAGAGAGAAGAAAGAAAAACAGGAAAAAAGGAGAAGAGCAAAGAGGGAAAGAAGAGAGAAAGCATCAAGAACAAGAAAAAGCAGAAAGCAAGAAAAGAGAAAAGAAGAGAGAGCGTTTGAGACCAAGAAGCCATGAGGAGAAAGAGAGAGAAAGAAAAGAAGAGCCAATTATGATGGCAGTAGAAAGAGAAGAAAAGAAGAAAGAAAGAAAGAGAGCAGGAAAGAAAGAAGAGAGAGAAGTAAGAGAAAGAAAGCAAGAAAGAAAGAGAGAAAGAGAAGAAGAAAAGAAGAGAAGAAGAAGAAGATAGAAGAAAGAAGAAGAGGGAGGAGGAGGAGCGAAGACTCGGTGAGGGTTTAGGTTTAGGGGGAGAGGAGGGAGGAGGAGGAAAGAAGAAGAGAAGAAGAAGCGAAGAGAAGAAAGAGAAAGGGAGAAAAGAGAAGAAAGAAAAGACAGTGAAAGAAGAAGAAGTAAGAAGAAAGAAGAAGAAAGAAGAAGAGAAAGACAGAAAATAATAGAAAGGAAGCAAAGAGCTAAAAAGAAGAGAGAAGAAAAAGAAGAGCAAGCAAGAGAGAAAGAAAAAAGAAACCAACAGAAAGAAAAAACAGAAGAGTACCTGCAGATCCCACAACTCAACAGAGAGAAAAAACAGAGAGAGGAGAGAAGAAAGACTCCCGCCGATTCTAACCGGAAAAGAGAAAGAAAAAAGACAGTTCTTACGTAATACAATAGGTACGAGGGGAATAGAAGATCACGAGAGAAGTAATGCCAGAAAGAGAAAAAACAAAGAAAAGAGAACGAGCATAGAAAGAAAAAGAAAGAAGAGAAAGAAAAAAAAAAAAGAAACAGACAGACGCAAAGAGAAAAGAAAGAAAAGAAGAAGAAGAAGAGAGAAGGAGGAGTGAAGAAGAAGCAGGAGGAAGGAAGGGGGAGGGTTAGGTTAGGGGGAGGAGGAGGAAGAAGAGGGGAAGGAGAGAAGAGGAAGAGGAAGGAAGAAGAAGAAGAAGAAGAAGAAGAAGAAGAAGAAGAAGAAGAAGAAGAAGAAGAAGAAGAAGAGGAGGAGGAGGAGGAAGAAAAGAGGAGGAGAGGAAGGGTGAGGGTTAGGTTTAGGGGAGGAAAGAGGAGGAGAATAGGAGGTTCTGCGCATGCGTCGAGGTCCTTCTCGGCGCGAAGTGAATGGAAAAATGACAAATGGAAAAGGAAGGTTCGAGAAGGAGGATGGCTAGAGCAGTAGCAACCCCAGGAGGGTGTCATGGCGTCTGTTTTAATGATCTTTTAATCGAAATATAACCCTAAAAATCATTATTTTCCATCCTTTTTGAAAATTGAAAAAGGCTAAAATGAATATTTAAGCCCATGTGCCTTTTCCAAAAAATAGAATCGCAACTTTTGTGACGTCATCAGAATCAGACGCCATGACACCTCGTGCTGCTACTGA
>NW_020872019.1:556861-559361 GCF_003789085.1 Penaeus vannamei
TGTTGTGTGAATTAGGGACTTTAAATTGGTAGTTAGGATAATAGGTTGTTTATATGAGTTAGATGAAGGGGTGAACTCGTGAACATAGGATTGGTTTTGATTATAAGATTGTAAAATAAGATTGTAAGATTGGGTGAATAGGAGATTAGGTTTAAGATTGTGAATATGTTGTGAAAAAATATCGTGTTTGAGAAAGGATAAGGAGGATATGTTTGTGAATGAGAGTGAAATGGAAAGGAAGAACAGATAAGAACAGTAAGAATTGATGAATGGGGGAATCACACGACAAATCGTTAAAAAGGGAGAAAGAAAAATAAGAAAGACTATTTCATTCATCGAAAATAAACCCATAATTTGTTGCAAAGTGTTATGTAAAACATGCACACAACTTGTATTTTGAATAAGCTAAAAAAAAAAAAAAAAAAAAAAAAAAAAAAATAATAATAATAATAATAATAATAATAATAATAATAATAAAAACGAAATTCAATTCCTCACCAAACTGGCTTTTGTGGCGTAACACTTTCTTGCTCAGATATTCCGCCGTCGATAAGTTCGATCGTCCCCTGTTGGAACTATAGGAATCTCGACCTTTTCTGACCTTTCTGGCGTCGAAAGGGTCGATCTCACATGGTTACCAGATAAGAAATGAAAAGAAAAATAAGAAAAAGAGGAAGAGGAGGAGGAGAAGAAGGAGGAAGAGAAGGGAGAGATTTAACTAGATAAAACGAGAAAGAAATTAGGATTTGACCGATCAGAAGGAGGAGGAAGAAAGAGAAGAAGAGGAAGAATTGGTAGAAGAAAGAACAAGAGAAGAGAGAAAGAGAAGAGAAGAGGAGAAGAATTGGTAGAAGAATAAGAACAAGAGAAAGAGAGAGGAGAGGAAGAGAAGAAGAAGAGATAAGGAGGAGAGAAAGAGGAAGAAGAATTGGTAGAAGAATAAAGAACAAGAGAAAGAAAGGAGAAAGAGAAGAAGGAAGAAAGGAAGAGAGAAATAGGAAAAATAGAAGAAGAAAAATAAGAACAAGAGAAAGAGGAGAAAGAACAAGAGAAAGAGGAAGAGGAGGAAGAAGAAGAATTAAGAACAGAGAATTGGTAGAAGAAGAACAATATTGGTAGAAGAATAAGACAGAACAATAAGAACAGAGAAAGAGAGAGGAGAGAGGAATAGAAGAATAAGAGACAGAGAAAGGGAGAAAGAGAAAGAGGAATAAGAGAAGAAGAACTGTAAGAATAGAAAGAATAGAAGATAAGAACAAGAAGGGAAGAGAAGAGAGATGAGAAAGAGGAAGAGGAAGAAGAACTGGTAGAAGAATAAGAACAATAGAAAGAGGAAGATCAACAGAAATTACGAAGAACTAAACAAAGAGAAAATCAAGAGATAGAGAGAATGAAGATTACACTGGCAATTGAAGGAAACGAAGATGGAGAAAGAGAAAAGATGAAGAGGAGTAGAATAAGGAAGAGGAAGAAAGAGGGGAAGTGATACATGTAGGAGAAAACTTGGAAGAGAAACTAGGAAGGGGAAACTGAAATAAAGAGACGAAGAACAGAAAGAAAGACAATGATAATAGAAAATAAAGATGAATAATAATAAAGGAATAACTGTAATAAAGATTAAAGGAAAAATAGAAAAAAAAATAAAGTCAGAGGAGGTAGAAAAAGAATTTTAAAAACTAAAGGAAAAAATGGAAGAAATAAAGACAAAAAAGGTAGAAATAATAATATAATAATAAGATGAATTTATAAGAACGAAGGAATAACTGTAATAAAGATCAAAAGAAAAAAAATAGAAAATATAAAGACAAAAAGGGTAGAAAAAGAAATAAACAAATGACATCAAAGAAGAAAAGATACAAAATATAACAAAGAACAGAAATAGATTCCCGAATGACGTCACACAAGTTAGTTTATAAATTTATAAATAAGATTTTTATAAGTTTATAAATAAGATTTTTCACATAATTAAGAACGATTAAATCCCAAGATAAATGACACATGACTTGACAACATTTCTGGCAGTTTATATCTCCATTTAGAACGGTTTTCTGTTGTCATTTTCTGTCATTCGCGTGTCGTGACATGGGCGAAATGAGGCTGTCATGTCATGTTCGTACAAGCTGAAGTGAGAAGGTTTATGTTGTGTGTGTGCGTGTTTTTTTAGGAGTGTATGTGTGTATGTACGTACATAGATATGCGAGGAGGAACTTTTATACACACGCGAGGGAACGTATACGCACATATACGCACATGTACACAGATACTTATGTACACGCGCACTCACATATATACATATTCTTACATAGGTACATATGCATATATACGCGTATACATATACATCCACCTACACACAGACACACACCACACACACACACACACACACACACACACACACACACACACACACACACACACACACACACACACACACACACACACACACACACACGCACGCACACACACGTACACACACACACACACAAATTCCCCTGTGTGCAAG
>NW_020872019.1:575873-578373 GCF_003789085.1 Penaeus vannamei
GTTGGTGAAGCTGTGAAACTTCCTGTGTTTCCTCTTCCTGCTGGTGATGCTGTGAAACTTGCTGTGTTTCTTCTACCTGTTTGTGAAGCTGTGAAATCCTGTGTTTCTTCCTCCTGCTGGTGAAGCTGTGAAACTTGTTGTTGGTGAAGCTGCGAAACTTCCTGTGTTTCCTCTTCCTGCTGGCGATGCTGTGAAACTTCTTGTGTTTCTTCTTGTTGGTGAAGCTGTGAAACTTCTGGTGTTTTCTTTTTCTTGTTTGTGAAGCTGTGAAACTTGCTGTGTTTCCTCTTCCTGTTGGTGAAGCTGTGAAACTTGATGATGTTGTGAAACTTCCTGTGTTTCTTCTTCCTGTTGGTGAAGCTGTGAAACTTGTTGTTGGTGAAGCTGTTGAAACTTCCTGTGTTTCCTCTTCCTGTTGGTGAAGCTGTGAAACTTGTTCGATTTCCTGCAGCAGCTCAACCTTGTCCTGGGGGTCGCGGCGTCCGATTCCGTAGCCGAGGGCGAGGCTCGGGAGAACCGCCAGCAGGAGAAGCGGCAAGAACCTGTGGGAGACGGTGTTCGATCGGTGAATGTTGTTGTCTTGCTCTTATTAACATTATCATTATTGTTTTGTTATTGCTATTATTGTTGTTGTTATTGTTGTTGTTATTATTATTGTTATCCTTATCATAATTATATTTATTATTATTATTATTAATTACATTTATTATTATTATTATTACTATTTTATTATTATTATTATTATTATTATTATATTATTATTATTATTATTATTATATTATTATTATATTATTATTATTATTATCAATATCATTATTATTATTATTATTATTATATTATTATTATTATTATTATTATATTATTATTATTATTATTATCATAATCATTATTATTATTATATTATTATATCCATTATCATTATTATTATCATTATCATTATCATTATCATTATCATTATCATTATCATTCATTAATTATTATTATATTATTATTATTATTATTATTATTATCATTACCATTATTATTATCATTGTTATTATTATTAATATTATTATTTATTATCATTTATTATTATTTTATATATATTATTATTATTATTATTATATTTATTATTATCATTACATTATTATTATCATTCTTTTATTATTAATATTATATTATTATTATTATCATTATTATCATTATTATTATAATTATTATTATTATTATCGTTATTATCATTATCATTATTACATCATTATCATTATTATTATCATTATCATTATTATTATCATTATTATTATTATCATTATTGTTAATATATTATTATTATCATTATTACTATTAATAAACTATAGACGCAGTTATAAATAGATACTGAGACCATTCCCTACAAAACGGGGTTGATAAGGTTGTGGGCAAGGTCTATCTTGTGAAATTTGTCCAATATGAAAATGGTCCAATGAACCGGCATTTAAAATTACTTAAGTATATGCTCACTTGCTACCGTTTTCTGTGATCTCCTTCCCACCCTACCATGCTCTAATCCCCCCCCACCCCTCCCCACCCGCTCTCAGTCTACGCCGCGTGACGTCATAGGCCTTACCACGAGACCTGTACTTATATAGACCTTGGTTGTGATGGCTTGGGAAGCACTTATTTGATTAACACTGTACTACCTGGACTTTGCTTAGCGTTCGGCGACTTCAAGGGAGCACAATCACGTTATAGGTTAAGTTGCATTTGTTTTGGGGTCGTGACAGTGTTGTGTTTCGGGAATCAGCATAAAGATCATAATTCTAGGAAACTGCTTCCCCTTTTTAAATGATAAAACTGGTTTTATCTTTTAAAATGGAACCTCTAAAATTTGAATTTGTAAAACCCAATGTTTATTGTGATTACCATTTTTCACTGTTTCATATTTTTACTCATGGCGCTGTGTCTGCACACACACACCACACACACACACACACACACACACACACACACACACACACACACACACACACACACACACACACACAAACACACAAGGACGCGAGCACAGCCAAGCAAAAAGAAAATCCAATATTCAACTTACTTCATAGTGGGATGTCGACCTCCTTCCCCAATCACTTTACCTTTACTTTCGTGGTTCTTGGGTTACTGAAGAAGCGACATCTCGTTCTGCCCTTTATATACCCTGCTGCTCACCTTCATCGTTGCCATACACTCCCTCCCTGTGGCTCTAGGAAATTCCCCCATTCTTAGACGCTGTTTTATAAAGTATATCTAGTCTACTTTATATCAGCTATAGCGAAAGGGAGAAAGAGTGTGGTTCACTGTATGTTCTTTGGCGGATCGAGGATATTTCAGGGGGGGGGGATTTAGGGGAGGGGGAAGGGGGGAGGATTGCAATAACGTGTATAGTGTTTGGTAAAAATGGCCGCCTGGTACTTTTCTTTAATAAGCAGTGAAGTTACATTTTTAGCACTTCTGAAGTTTTTGTCACCGATACAATTCAACTGAACCTAGAGCAACT
>NW_020872019.1:583373-588373 GCF_003789085.1 Penaeus vannamei
TAATTGTGTAGATTAACTTGTTTGATGTAACTTCATAAAAAACAAATATAGGAAAATGTACATTGCCATACATTGAAAGTGATAATTCTAATATAACTGATAATCTTAGGGACAAGGAAAACAAATGTAAACAAAACTGTTTATTAATTATTAAAACTATTTACATTCAAAACATATGCATATACATATCAACATGCATACATTATATATATTGTATATGTATGAATGGCTGTGTGTAGTGTGTGTGTCTGTGTGTTGTGTATGTTTGTGTGCGTCTGTGTATGTATACAAGGATGAGCATGTGTACGTGTAAGTCTGTATTGTGTTGTGTATCTGTATGTTTAAGTGTGTTAGAGTGCCTGTAGAGTGCATGTGTGTGATTATGTGCATGTGCGTGTGCATGTGAGTGTGCATGTGCATGTGAGTGTGCATGTGCATGTGAGTGTGCATGCGCATGTGAGTGTGCATGCATGAGTGTGCATGCGCATGGTGCATGTGCATGCGCATGTGCATGTGCATGTGCATGCGCATGTGCATGTGCATGCTCGTGTGCATGTGCATGCGCGTGTGCATGTGCACGTGTGCATGCGTGTACATGCGCGTGTGCTTGTACGTGTGCGTGTGCGTGTGTGTTAGTGTGTGCAAGTGGCAGATGGGTGCTTGGATATGTGCGGAGATGTATGTGATAGCGAAGTGTATTCATGTGTGAATTACATTCAATTTTTACATAAAATAATTAACAACAGACCAGAAATAAATCTTCACATGGCTACTCTGGTCCTCTTACTTCCTTACAAGTCAGACTAGATTTCCAGCATTTGTTTTGATTGTGAGAAAGACTTTTTTTAATATCTTTATTAGTTCCACTGGTAGTTTATGCAGCTTGACATCCACTACCTCGTGGCATTTGGTCTAGAGCAAACAGAAATGGTGCTTACAGTATACCTGGCTAGCTACAATGTTTCAGATCTGGACACAAGGTTCCTACTTGAAGTGCTTTTGAAACGAACACAAAGGCCTATTTCCTACTGCACCCGGCCACCGAGTCTAAACCAGCACTCTATCCTTATGCTTTATCATAAACAAAAACTATTATAGCCAAATACTTCAGGTTCTCCTATAACATGCATAAGAGCTACTTGATACCTGATAAAGAACACAGCTTATCAGTGTTTACCTGTATATACCTGTAATAAGACAAAATATTCAAGACAAGCTTGAAACACCACACCTATTAGTTCATTAATATCAATCTAAACTTTCTTCATCTGTGCACCAGAATTTCATTTGCTCTACTCCAGATGTTGTATTGTCACAAGTCAAACCAAATTGGTCAGATGCCTTTTCGTGGGCAATTTGTGCTGATTTAAACTGATTGTTTTTAAACTGATCTGAATATAACAATCAATCTACTGAAAATTCTGTAATTATTGCAATATAATACATCTACTCATTAACGCAGGTAATGTTTAAACCGTCAAGACCACCGAGTCTCAGACTTAAAATTGAGAAGGTGCCAGACATAAAGCTCCACTGAAGAGGTTAAGATATAAACCAAGAGACCCCTCATGAGTAAATGTACTCTGTGAGGATAGGAAAACTGGAGACACAGGAGACAGGAAAGTTATCATACACAAGAAGCAGAAAGATACCTGCAACATTACCCTCATGATTTCTTGTTATTTAGTATACTTTATGTCAAAAGATTATCTACATTACAAAAAGATAAGAAGAGAATAAAATAGAATGATTCTCAAACTCTGGTATGAATGAGTCTCTGAAAATATATATAAACTATTGCACTCTTAATAGTAACTTTTCCTTATTTGTACAATGTACACCTAAAAGCAGTTATGCTATGGGCAAGAAGTTACCAGTTCACTTAGCAACAGCAAAGAATGAATGGAAAAAACAGAATGGGCCTTCAAATGTACTACACTGCAAGGCAGGTTATATCTTTACAATTATAAGTATTATTACAAAGAATTAAACCAACAAAACAAATATCCATATATATCAACTGCACTGCTAAGTACACCTAAACATTACTATGAATATTATTTTTCAAACTGTATGTAATTACAATATCAAAAATAAATTAAACTCACAACCTATTTGGCTTCACACTCACAGCACAACTGTACCACAAATGCATTTTCATGACCAAAATAAATACATAAAAAAAATAACACTGGCCCATCAAAATATCTTGGAAGAACAGCTGATCACTTTGAAACACAATGGCAAAGGCAAAATTTGTATCTTTTAAAAGTATAGCCTATTTAGTTTCAGGTGGCCCCAGGTTGCTGTATTAAGTACCTATTATGATACCATTTTTTTCCCAAAGAAGAAAATGCACTGCTGTCAATTACCCTGTGTCTTAGCACCTAAAGGGCATGTACACAAGAGAAGTTCAACAGAATTTGCAATATCAAACAGGGTGAATTATGAGAACTCAAGCATGGTTTTATGCTCTTCAACAATATCAGTTCTGTACACTATGCTGATATCAATTCTGTACACTTCAATGATATTAAGTCTGTACACTGTTATACCTGCTTGACTCACAATTACATTAGTACTGACAAGTTTTTAAAATATACCTACAAAACCTGTAAACTGCAAGGGCTGTTCAATTCTCTCATGATTTCTTATATATAAATAGTAAATATCAAACTTATGAAGTAGGCAATATGAGAAAAATAGGATCATAAAAATATGAAAAAGACTAACAAATTCTCGAAATATGTATATAGGCAAGGATAAGTGGATATATATTATGTTTAATATAGCAAAATAAAACACAAGAACGTTATGTTGGATATAGGGACATAAGGCAAATATCCATAACTGTCAACACAACACAGCCATGTCTCAGCAGGTTTCAGAGTTCTGTTAACTTTTACTCTGTAATCCTATAAAGCCAAGTGAAAACATTGTAGTGGCATGTAGCTAAAGACTTCCATTCATCTGATATATATGCATATTTGTTGGCATTTCACAAGACTCAAAAAGTGGCAAGGACTGTACACTGCACATCGTGAGAAAACAACCATCATAGTCTACAGGTTACATAAAGGCAGTAATCATATCACCTGTACCATCTTCTGTGTTAGGAAATGCAGAATATTGTTCAAAGGCAGATTATCAGGCCATGTTGGAATGTGCATCTCTAATGTATATATCAAACATTTTGTTTACACTTACGGAAAAAAATCACACGATCTCACCATCTAATAAAGCAGGAGTTTTCCGTTCCTCTAGTCTACAGATTCTGCAGTTAATTTTCATTAGCCTACACATGGAAGTCCATGGTCCAGTAATTAATTTCAAGATGTCAGCTTTAAAAAAATGTAAAAAATTAACAAATCAATAATAAAAAATGATTGCTTTCTACTATTCTCCCTTCTATCAAAGTTCCTACAAATATACCTTTCTACACATCACATGGCACACAAACAGCATTACACACATCACATACAAAATTTTGTGGCATCAACTTTTAAAACAAATGATTACAAATAACGGTGCTGTAATGATCCCGAAGAACACCTTTCCTCTGAAATGAAACACCAGAGTGATGAGGAAAAAATCAACAAGTTCTTCAAGATCTTAAAGAGTTCTACAGCTTTCTTCCCTTGCACAGTCAGGTTTTTACTGGACAGTATGAACAAAACATTAAGCTACCATCAGTCATATTTCTCCACGACTGCCTACTGCAAAAAATGCGAACACAAATTCCACTACTTCCTACACAACAAAATATATCTACTAGATAAACATCTATCCTTAGTACTGTGACATTCAAGCTATTTGTACCTAGTCAACACCTGTTCTAAATGCCTCTGGCCAAGGGAAAGGTCTTAGTCACTCTCTTCAGCTTCTCGCAATCCTTCACTGACTCGAGTCTTGCCAATCATGTCCAGAAGAGCCTGTGCATCTGGGTTCTTGTCCAGTGCACTCCTTTGCCGAGTTCCCTCCTGTGGTTTGGGAAAAGAATTATGGTGTGAGGTTATATGGTTTTTGTTAATTGTGATGCACTTGGGTTTGAGAGAAAGAAAAAAAAAACAATTTACAAATGATAATATCAAAATAACTTTCAATCATGCCTAAGAAATATATGTATTAAGATATAGCTGTATAAATTCACCTATGTATATCTATATATCTATATATACCTATATCTATATATCTATGCTTATATATAAACATTTTTATGGTGTTATTTCACATGAAATAATTAAATTTTGTGGGGGCACAGTGATATTTTCCATGAATTAACAAAAAATACATTCTTAGCATCTCAGAATCATAGGTGAAATGCACTTCTATGGAACTTAACCCACAACCACTGGGGCTGGCATGTACATCCATGCCATGCCCACTGTGAGTTTAAATAATTTTTTTGTTTTTACACATTTATCTTATCTCTACGTTTCCAAGTCACCAATAATAAGTCAGTTACGAGTACCACCTGTCTCACCTGTTTACCCTTTTCCTTGATTCTCTAAAATATTTATGCATATCTTATATTGTTGTTAGTAATGGAAATAACCCTATAATAATCATAATGTAACAGCATCGATATTGATAGCATTAGCATAAAAAGTATCCTTAACACAAACTCATGGAAAGGTGAAATTGGGTGGCATCACAAGGTCTACTAATTGCCTCCTTTGTGGTTAAGCACTGGCAGAGCCATCTATGTGCAGAGAAATTTCACATAATAATACTACAGTGAAACATCATTTTCCTGCAGACTTTGGATTAACACTCCCAACTACTCACTTCATCCGAATCTTCCTCCTCTGGACCAACAGCCCACACTTCGATCCCTTGAATTTCTAGCTCTTGGTGGGGGGAGAGGGGAGGGCTACGGAAAGTGGTACAGGTGGGAGCCACAGTTCCCTTGCCGAAGTCATAATCAAGCCAGAATCCAAACAACTCTTCTCTGCCACCCATGCCCTGTAAACAGAAAAATAGGCCCATGATCAAGCCAG
>NW_020872019.1:595873-610873 GCF_003789085.1 Penaeus vannamei
GGTTGTATTACATTAAATGTATAGGCACCTCAGTGCGCCTACTGGCTCTCCAACCGCTTAATAATTAGTCGGATTCTATCGACCTGCTTATTTGACTTAATATACATACTTTAAATTCTCTCTCTTCTAGTTCTTTATTTTGTAATAGATTATTCGGAATTGCAATTTTACAATTGTATTTAAATAAGAAGTTTATTAGATTTCATTTAATCTAGTAATATGAATAATTATATATAATCAATTTAATTATTATTGTATATAATACATATCTTTCATATTAAAATATTACAGAGTTAACTTTTATAGTTACGAGTAAGTTACTTCTATTGGAGTTTAGATTTGATTTGATATATACAATATTAATCCGTAGTATATTTCATGACATATAGTAGTGAGTCAATCTATAAATTACTATTTAGTCTATGTAATCACGGTGCTAAATAATATAACTACACCTGTGTGACGTGCGTGTTAGATCAAGTGTGTATCAGAGTCATGTTAAAAATAATTTTCCTTCTATTGATTACTGTTTAATGAAGTTACCTGAGACGTTTACAAGAGAGCTGAGAACCTCGAGGTATGGCGCGGCATACAACCGCACAGGATCATTACGTAAGTAACCATCCTATATATGATGATATTTATATATATGGTTAGAGTGCAACTTATATAACATAAGTTATTTTTTTACAATAAGCTATACTTTATTTAATTATGCTTTTATAAACTAAAAAGTATTCTGTTTCATATATATATGCATCTTATTACCATTGTGTAATATTTTATAATGTGTGAATATAATATTAGTTATATATGTATAATTTTACTACATAAAAGTATATATGGTAATATAGTATGTAAACATATGATGTACTGTAGCTTACATACCCACTTATGTATATAAACGGATTGAGTAAATATACAGTAATTGTTTTACCTTATTTTATATGTCTTATGCCTATTATGACTTGTAGTATAGATATAATAGTGTTATATGAATTATTATAATCATATAATAATGTGAAGCATATTAGGATATATCCTACTACTAATAAATAGTATCACTATAGATTTACATCGTTGTATATATATATGTGTCATATTATATATTGTATTATAGTATGTAACATATATATGGTATATATAATTGGTGATATATATAATCTATATATTATATACAGTATTACATTACATATGTAATTAGTATACATATTATACTGTATAATGTATAGAAATGTATATGAGTTATATTGCGTTCAGATTTATGTTGATATGATATGGTATAATGGTCATATGTATATCGTTATGCTCACTTACGTATTCTGTAATACTTGTATATGTAGATGTACTACGTGGATTATAGATTATATTTGTATACTGTATATGTATTTATGTGATAACTGTAATATCGTAGTGATGTATAGTTATTATATGAGGTAATATTATGATTAGTTGAATAGATATGGATATGTATTATGTTATACTGCTGGTATGATTGTTATCATAGTGTTCGATATATGTATATTGACTATGTAATATGCTCTATGAGTGATTATATGTACTTAGGAGAGTCCACTATATACGATGATATATACCTGGTTCCTTAGGTACCTATACTATAGTACTATATATACGGGGTATAGTTATATAATTAGTATTATATATTATGAGTGTGTGTGTGTGTGCTCGGTGTGAGGTGTGTCTTATGGATTGTGTGTGTGTGTGGGCCGTGTGTGGTGTGTGTGTTGGGTGTGTGTGTGTTGTGGTGGTGTGTATAGTGCGTGTTGTATAGTTCATTCTATTATAATTGATAAATAATATTTATGGCTATATGCAATATCTATTGTAGACTATATACTATTGTATATATATGTATGTGGGTGATGTACTTAGGGTTATACTATATGTATTGTATTGTATGTAGTCGGCTAGTGGTAATCCAATGTGTAAGTCTTATTTTTATTATATATATTGTGTTATCATATGATATAAATATATTCATGTAATATATAATATGTATAAAGTGAGTAGTATATTTAGTAGCTAGTTATATAATATCTTGATTTATTCATATATATTATGTAGTGAGTGACTTAATATATGTTATTATATTTAATATTATATTAAGTTATTATTAATAGATATTAAACTATACATGTTATTATATATGTTATATTACTGGTACTATATATTATACATACAATATACTAGTGATAAATTAGTATGACTTTATATATATATAAAGCTAATAATAAAATATTAACTTATGCTGTATATATAATGGGGTTATGCGATACTCAAGATTAATATAGGTACTAGATAATTTAATATAATAGTGTATTTATTCTATGGTGTATAACAATATTATGTATATATGTGCTTATTATATAGAATAATGTATGTATAGTATATATGTATATTGTGTATATATATATATGATATGTATATATTATGTATCACTATAGTTATATGTATTATATGTGTATAATTATACGTTACTTCACTTAATAGACCTGTATTAGACTACTTCTATATATGTATGTATAGTATACGGTGAGTGTATTTATTATATCTGCTAGTATATAGTAAAATATTATTACTATCATAGTCTGTTAAAACTGACGGTAAGCTCCTACTACTATATCATACTAGACCGGATGTATCTATTCAATTACAGTATGGTATAATAATATTTGATAATAAATGGATGTAAAGGATTATATAGCTGCCCATAGTATAATATATATGTTACTTATATAAATTTGGATATCAATCATATGTTATGATATATACGCATAGGCTATATAAATTTAATGTAGTTTTGATTATAATTAAATTTATTGTATCGTTATTGTCTGTGGATGTTTTGAATGATAAATATTATCAACTAATACTATAGTACCAATATACATATGTAATACTAGCACATATAATATATTCTTATCTATTATATTAGTAATATGAGATGTAGTATGTCGGGTAATTTCTTATACCTATTATATATATGTATTATATATTATAATTGTGTATATGTATATATATAATTTGTATGTTATCCTTTATATGTATATATTATGATACCTATTAATATATGTATATATATATGATTATATATATGATGTATATAAATAATGATATTAATATGTATATAATGTATATGTATATGTATTATATATATGTAATGTTTATATCTTATAATGTCTGTTATAATATTATATGATATATTATTATGATGTATACTGGTTTATATATATATATATATGTAGATTATATATTATAATACTCATATATTCATATATATAATAGCTCCTATTTTATGGATTATATATGTATAATGTACTATATTTATGTATATATTATATGGATAAATATTTTTAACTATATATATAATATACTTAGTTGATGTATATTATATGTTTATATGTATAGTGCAACTATATATGTATATGTTAATATAGTATTAATATATGATATGTATTTGACTGATGCTATCATATGTATATATGTATATGTATAAATAGTACTTATATATAACAGTGTATTTATATAATTTATTCTTATACTTATGTTGTGGTATGTGTGGGCGGATTTCTTAAATATGGTATTTATATTTATGTATGATATAATATATACATATCTATCATACATATATGATTTATATATTACATTATTATATTATATTATAGTACCAGATATTATAATAATATCTATTGTGTACTAATATAATTAAGATACTATTAACATATATCGATCACTAAGCGTTTACCTAAGCTTATACTTAGTTCAATACATAATAATACATACGTTATTATATATATATATGAAGTATGATATAGTATTAGTATATTATATTAGTATAGAATATAGTATCTCATATAGTGATCAATAATATATATTTTATTAATATATGCAATATTATATATATCATTATATATATAATACTAGTGCAAGTAACTACTACTTATAGAATTAAATAATTTACTTATTATGGTTACATAGTCATATAATATATATATATATATATAATATATATATAAAAGTAATGTGTATAGGTATTATCAGTTATTATACAGTGTATAACTAATATATATTTATATAATATAATACATATTTAATATATGCCTTATATATATATATGTATATAAAGTATAACTTCATATTATGATGAATAATACTAAGTTTAATGATGTGACTTATATATATTAACATATCATATCCAACTTATGATAATATGATTACATTTATAATATATATAAGATATAATACATTTATAGTCACTAAGCTATTATAGATTTATAACTATAATATATTATGTGTTTGTAATATATATACATTATATAATTATTCATTAAATATTACTATTAATATATGATTATATAACTAGTACTATTAAAATATAATTATACTAATATCTATTTACCTAAGTGCTATAACAATATATATATACTATATACATTATGGATGTACTAACAATCTATTGTATGTATATTATCTAACATATCATATTAATATAAACCCCTGTACACTATTCCCATGTAATAGTACACACTCACATTGCATACGGAATGATAATATATGGTACTGTTGATTTTTTATACATGTTGTATAATTATATAATGTTGTTGTGTGCACTTCGTGTCTGTGTGTCCTGTCGGTGTGTGTGTGTCGTGTTGTGTGTCTGTGATTCCGCCTTCTATGCTGGTGTGCTGTGTCGTCGTGTGCTTGTGATGTGTGTGTTACGTGTGTGTGTAGGTGTGCGTATTGTGTGTGTGTGGTGGTGGTGTGTGTTGTGTGGTCTGGTGGGTGTGTTATATTATAATATAATTATATATATAGATAGTCACAGTAATATATTATATTAGTATATAACAGCCTTCTTTATATATGATATAAGGAGTAGATATCTCTTATAGTTTATATTATTAATAATATACTTCCCATCTATATATATCTATATTATTATATATGTACATACTGTATATACATGTATTATCATTTACACCACCACATCCACCTCACACACCGAACATAAGATATAAATATTACTCATATATATATTATATATAATTATAATATAGTACTTATTATATATTCATTAATTGATAAGATACTATATTACTGAGGAGTAATTTTACTATATATTTATTTATAAATACATATAATGTTGACTTATATTAGTAGAGATTATTATCATAGTATATATCTCATGATATATATATACTAATATACTGACACTACCATCACTAACTTAATGTATCATCTCACAACTACACTATTACTAGAAATCATAATAATCGTAATATATATATCTATATAAACATTATATCAATCACTATTACCATCGATACAATATTAGCTAATATACAATATCTCATAATGACTCTACTATACACACACTATCCCCACACCCACAAGCACCACACATACACACACAAGCACAACCACACACCACGACACACACACACTACACAAAACACCACAACACACACACCACACAAACTACAACACAAAAACACACACAGACACACAAACACAACTAACAAAACACACCCAAAACACAACAAGAGAGCAACACAACACCATTCAATATCAATTTAACAAACAAAATCATAAGAGAGAGCGAGAGCTACAACCACACCACACCACACCACACGACAACCACGCACAATTCATCACACACAGCACACACACCAACACGACTCACACAGTTCAATATCACAACTATCACCACCCACACACACTAAGCACGACACCAATGGACTGATAGTTCTTAACCCTACACTTTTTTAATTTTCATATATTTTATTATTAATAAATATTTATAATAACACATAATACTTATTGAGCTCTAATGAAAAAATATATTGTGCATAAATAAGACATTGCATAGTATAGTTAAATTAATCTTTCATAATCTATTCGTATATCTAGTATAAAATATATTATTCCTATCTTAAATATATTATTTCTCGCGTATATATTAATATATAATATTATATATTATATGATTATTATATATATATATATTTATTATATATTTATATTATTAATATATAATATGTATATTATTATATATACCAGTACTTACTTATATATTATTCAGTCTTATAACTGTAATTATTTAAGATTTATATAGATTATACTCTGTATATAATTTATTTATAATTTTATATCATAATATTATAAATAATTTTATTATGATTATAATTTAGTAAGTATATATAAAATATTAAAGTAATAGATTAAGTATATTTATAATAAATATACTATATAGGATATGGATAGTATTAAATTATTCAGATTTATTATATATATAGTTTAATATAATAATATAATATGGTATTAGTATATATCATTATATTATACTATATTAGACTTATATAATATTTTATTATGATTTATAATTTTATTTATATTATATTATTATATTATTATATATTATATTGTATATATTAACTATAATTAATATATATATGTATTATTATATATATCAGTATATTATGATATATCTATATATAATATATTACATAATATTAGTATATATATTTACTACTACTATAATATATTAATATATATTATCATTATGATTAGTATATATTCATATTAATGTTTTGATTTATAGTAATATAAATTTATTCAAATTTTCTATCATCTAAGTGTAAGCTCCTCTAAGCTACGTTTAAAGCAGATATAGAACGAATTAGTATTTCATAGACCGTGAGGACAATAAACACAACTCTAGAGATACCTATGATGAAAGTAAATATTATCTCATATTGATTATATGTCCATATTTAACAATTACCGTTATATTAAAATTGGATTATACTATAATATCCATGGTCACTTCATCATACTCTACATTTGAGATTGAGGTAGTATTTGACTTATTTATGCATCATAATTTATTATATTATTATCTATAGCTTACTCTATTATTATATTATTATTCAAAAGTCATATTAACGATATATATTAATTAGTTGAGTCTATAAATTAATTTATATTATAATATCTACATTTATACTATTACATATATATATTATAGTATTGTAATTATAATTACTACATGATCCATGTGCGTATCTACTAATCATCAATTCGCCACTAATATAAATAAATATATAACTATACTCATTATATTATTATATATTAGTTAGTACTATATTACTTTAATAATTATATATTATAAATAGCTAATATATATTATTTATAATATATATACTATATTGAAGTATAATATAAATATATATTATATATATATGATTAGATGAATATTTTTTTATATATATTATATATATAATATATATAGTATATGTTGATACATATGAACTTATTTAATGAGTTTTATTACTGATTACAATATTATATACGATCAGTAATTACTCTACTATATATATCTATCTCTCCTATTACTATACTTCATCTTATCAATATCAATAATAATTACTCATACGTAGCTACTATTAATTAATATAGTAAAGGAATAACATCACAACTCAGCTAATATATTCATATCCTATTATAGTATGTTCAATAAAATACTAATTATTATTTAAGATATTATTCTGTTTGTTACTATAATATTGTATTATTAGATTGAGTTATCATATTATTCCACCACTTGATAATATATAAATATTGTCAAATAGGATATCTCTGACTGATTCAACATTCTTACATTCCTAGACTGAGACTTTAATAGGAAAAAAACATTTATCACTATTTATAATGAGTACTGATACCATTAATATATGTCAATAGAAATAAAAATTATAATCCTTTAATACTATAAATTATTTTTTATATATGTATTATTAGTGGTATATCTTACTATTAATTGAAACATCTTTTATATATAGTGCGTGAATTAATATAATTTGCACTATTATGTGGTGGATTTATATTATGCTGTATCACATCGTGAATATTTGTATTACAAGACGTGGATAAAGCGGGTACTACAAGCATCTTTACTCTTTGAGTTGCTTTTGAAAAATCCTGCATGCTGTCATTAGCTATTGAGATATATTACAATTATGTATAGTTATAGAGTACTAGTAGATATATTACTAGTAATTAAACTATATTGAGTATATATACTACTTATTATAGATATATTAATATTATATATTATATGGTTGCTGGTTGTATGGATGGATGGAGGAGAGAGTGAAGATGATACTATTCAGTATATATACATTAGGTATACTATATTATAATAACTGTGTAGTATTATGTCTCAATAATATATTAGTAGTATTAATGGTATGTTAGTCTATGGACATATATACTCGTTATATATATAGTGATAATTATATATGGAATATTAGTGTGTATTATATGTGATGTGGTGTAATATTAGTATTATATGTTTGCGGGTGAGTGATAATGATATGGTGGTGATATAATATATGTGTGGTCGCTATTATAATATTATGGTATGTGTGTTATTTTGAGATATGGTCGTGTGGATGTATATATGGAGTGTATATAATGTATTGTATTTACTGTAGCGCTGGATTCGGAGAGAGATCTAGGTATTGAGAATCGGTTACTGATCTGCGAGTCTGACCGGCTTTACAAATGTCCCGGAAGAGTATTGAGAGATGAGATGGGTCGAGAGATGAGATAAGTTAGAGATACATCAGAAAGAGTTGGTCCGACAAGGACAGGAATCTTATACTATCACGCAAGATTGTCAACTTCTATACTTGACTGAATGATAAATGTTATCCTGTTATAAATCATCTTATCTGTACCTCGTTTACTTTTCTCTGGGCCTCTCCGTTATCGTATTTCTGTTTAGATTATATGAGTATAACTGGCAGATGTAGTTTACTTTCTTTACTTATTCTATTAACCTTAATTATGCAGACCTCGAATGGCTATAGAGTCAGAAGAAATGTACCAGTTAGTAACATACGTAGCTGGAGTATACGTATTCCGATGAGCAGAGTGTGATCTGTACTATTAGAAATGATGAAGAAATGAGAGGAGAGAATGAGAAGACAGGGCTGCCTCGACTCCTCATATGATAGAAGGAATGTATCTCACACGAGTATAGATAAGTTAAAATATAAGCTGACGATGCGGAGAGACGAAGGTAATTACGGGAAGAGAGAGATCGAGAGATGAGGACGCGAGCAGAGATCTGAGGAGGCAGATGAGACGAGATAAGTGAGAGAGATATGATGAGATATGACTAGTGATGTATGAGCGTAGAAGTGATTGACAGGAGATGGTGTAGATTGAAGAGAATCGACAGAGTATGAGACTATGCCGTAAACGAGAGAGACTCGATGCGACGGAGCTGGATGTATCAACCTAGCTGTCAATACGAGCTAGAGCGATATGTACTTGGGATGGAGCCACTCGAAAGAGTAGCATAACTACAACTATTCATGGAATGTAGACAGTTGAATGATATGTAATTAGGGATGATTAAATATATTTATATCTTACTGATGGACAGGACTATGCGAATATGTCGTATTACAAGGGTATCATCTATATACAATCCCAATAAACTCAAAAACCCGATAAACGATAAATACGTAAATAACTTATATGATTATTATTTACAGAATATGTTGTATGCTATATGATTGAATGACATCGGTAAATGTGGGTGATAAGATTTATACGATCGATACTCCGATCGATGTTGTGTGTGTGTGTGTGTAGTGTGGTAGTAGTGAATGGTGGATTGGTGGTGTTGGAGAGTGAGCGAGAGGTGAGAGAGTATAGCCAGTGGAGCTTGCTTGTTAGAGAGAGGCATCCCGGTTGGAGATGAGTCATACTCGACGAGAATGAATAACGTATGGGTCCGTAGGAGCTGCAGACATTGGATTGGAGTGGTATGTACAGTGGAGGTGAGGTGGTCAAGGCATAGTAGCTGATTGAAGATAATGTTGAATGACCTGTTAGATATGTCTGATGGGAGGTAGAACAATGTTGAGTGGAGAGTGGATGATGTGTGTAGTGTGTGTGTAGTGTGTGTATGTGTGTGTATGTGTGTGTATGTGTTACTGTATGTGTGGTATGTGTGTGTATGTGTGTATGTGTGTATGTGTGTATGTGTGTATGTGTGTATGTGTGTGTGCGTGCGTGTGTGGCTGCGTGTGTGCGTGCGTGCACGTATTCATTTTTTTGTTAATAGATTTGCCAGGCCGCTTGAACAAATCATTCACAATCAGAAAAAAAACATAAATAATGTAATATCTAAAATCAACTTCAATCATTTACAGAGTGGTGATCATTTTGCACACTCAATAATTTCTTAATCCATTACATTGTACACAAGTGTTATTGCTGTTCTTTGCCTTGACTCAGGTGCACAACAACAGCACAAGGTGTACACACACACAGTACCAGCAGTTGAACAACCAGTAAAATATGAAATGAACCTAAAAGAAAGATCTGACAGGTTTCGAAACAATATTTATTTGAACACTGTCTAAATCTTTCCCTAATACAGTCTTGTATTCTAGCTGTAGAATATGCCACTTCATTTTACTGTCATGGCAAAGTGATTTTATTTACAACTAGTATACATCCTATGCTGTGTAGTACTGATACCAACAAGAAAAACACCTAGGATAACCTGTTACAATCTGCTAATAATACTAGCATAACAAACAAAATCAACCGGCTATTGGCTTCTGATATTAACAAGAAGTCTCTGGCATGAAAATGTGATGTATGCCGATATGACTAGCAGGACATCTATTTTAAAGAGCTTATGCTTCAACTACCTGCAGCATTGTACCTAGGGTAAGAGGTCTTGTTGGGCTACATTATGCTTCCAAAACATCATAGCTTATATGCAAGTAATCAAATTACCATATACCAATAAGATTCACTTTCCCACAGAGAAAAGGATGAAAAAAAGACACAGTTACATGGATAGATTATAACACATGACAATGCAATGATACAGGATGATGTAAGAAATGACTTTTCACTCTATGAGAGACAAAGGGTATATGAAGTTTACACACACACACACACACACACACAAATTGATTCATTCATACACAGTGTGCTATATGTACTTATGAATAAAAAAGGAAAATAATAAAAGAAATTATATATATAAAGAAAAACATACTGTTCCATGGAAATGAACTACATCCAAAATGATTCAGATATATCTTATGCCTGGACGGGCAAGTTTTGATTAACGACCAGGATTATATTTGATGTTTTCACCTATCACAGCGATAAAATAAGTGCATGCATTTATTTCCAAATAGAAATTTAGACAAATTGCTTAACAACTATTCTTGTTCTTTTTTTTTTTAAATACAAAAAATTTATCTCATGGCCCTAATACAAAAAAAGGACTTGTATAAAGCTGCAGATCAATATAATGAAAATTACACTAATTTGCAGCATTAGTAAAGCAAAAGTAATAAACAGGATGATTACTCATAGATTTAAAAAGCTTCAATACAAACTACTGTACATTAATAAATAAAACAGAGTAATCCTACATAGGTCCAGACTCATGGCACACTAATTTTTGCATGGAAGGGACACCGGTCAAGGATAGATTCATAAGAACTATAATCCTTCACTTTTGTATATATATCAGTTTCAAACTTTTCAAAATACAAAACATGCTCAGTTAATTGGTGCACTCCAGGAAGAGGATGCTCTTCATTATCCTCAAGCAGTATCAATATCGACTGCTTTCTTACCTTCACCATGCACTTCCTTCACTTTATTACACAACTGTGAGAGTTGGTGACATACATGCATACATCATCCTTGCACACTTGTGCACAGGCACGTACACACACACACACACACACACCCACACACATGCACATGCACATGCACACGCACACAGATATATCTCCCTTGACTGAGATGTCTGATTGTTTCTATATTTGCAATTACTCATTCTTATTCTGATATGACTCACATCATGTAACTTATTCTTGGCCTCATGACTAAGCAAACAGTCTTGATATAAAAATTGGATTTTTCTTGTCACTGTGATTAGTCAGTCATCTTTACACATACTTTGTGACACTGTGAAACTTGTGGTGACCTTGTCCCCATTACTGTCAAACTGCAACACTGCAGCCACAGACAGCAAGGACCACATGCACATAACATCAATGATTCCTGATGGTGCTTTTAGTCTGTTCCACACCACTCCCTGATTCATCCTGGTTTCACCTTCACCAGGGTTTGAGCTACAAAATGGAGACATCCTTAGGCCAGAGACCCAAGAAACATTATGAAGGCTGGCAGCATGTAGATGGTGATGGCACGGGAGAGAGACATGGTTTCTTTGGCAGCAGCAGAGGGTGGCTGTTCAGGCACACCTGAAGGAATGTTATGGTTTGGAGGTGGGTGGGGTTTAACTGGCTTATAGGGATCATATGGAGAAGGCCTGTTTCCAACATTGGTCACATGCGTCCTCTTGGAACCTGATCCTTCCCTGTTATAATCTTCATAATCAAAACCACCACCTGAGCCAGGATAGGCATCTTCATCATCAGGGGGATAATGACCTGAAGAGTGCCAGCCACTGCCACTCCCTTCTTCTTCAGAGTCGCTATCATCATCTTGTTTGTTACCACTGCCTAACCAGGACTCTGTAAATGGATTTTTTTCCTCTTTTAGATAAGTTGTAGAACAAAAAAGTAAACTTCTAATAAAGTAACCTATTGCAAACACATCAATTTTTTATTTAAATATTATTCAAACTTCACAGAATAAACTTTCCATTCAATAATACTTAATATTATCATATTGGCTAGCTACAACCCACAATGCCCTACAACATTTCTTTATATGACTTAGTTATAGAATCTATACATTATTCATACCATCATCAATCCAAGACACATTACGACCATGGTAAGCCTCCTTCAACTTGCTTGTTATCACCTTCAGTCGCATAATTTGCTCATCCATGTCTGAGCTATGGTATGGCTCTGTGACATTCATGTTCTTCATTTCGTACCTTAAACAGAAGATAGTCTTGTTTAATATCAAATCAATAAATATTATTATGTCACTAAGAACTCTCACAACAGCAAACTAAGTTGACTTCCTCAGTACTTACTTGCCAAGTTTAGTGCCAGTCCAGCAGCTGGCAGCACTCTGGTGGACAGCATCCTTGCACATCTTGGTCGGCAATTCACCCCAGAAGTCTCGTGCATTCTTGATCTAATGAAGCAAAAGGAATTCTCACATTTCTGTAGTAACTCCAGGTGATATTGAGTCTGGATGTCTTGAACTTTATTATATCTTATTACATAGTTCTTGTATATGTCAGTATCTTCACTTTTCAGTAAAGTAACAACAAAAGAATAAGAAAGAGAAAAAAAGGAAAAAATACATAAAGTAAGGAAAAATATAAAACAAAGATGTGGCATACAAACAAATAAAAACAAAAAAAGGGACAGACAAAGTCTCATTCATCCTAAATGAAGCACCTGTTATTGAGAAAATTAAGGATGTCCATAAAGATGAAAAGAATAGTAATACAAACCTTGGTCTTGATCTCATGAACATGCCTGCTAATAGAGAAGTTTTCACTTTCTCTCTTTTCTTCGCGTTTGCCTCCACTAAAGTCTAAAAATTCCTGAGATAATTCTCCACGTCCCACAGCTGCTCTCTTGCGTCGTCCAAGTCGTGGTGATCCGCAGCCTTGAAACACCTGCAGAGAGAGTCTGATTTATAGAAGTACATCTTTTGGAACAAAAATTTTTCAAAGAAAAGAAAAAAATTAATAATGCTCTAGAAAGTAAATTTTCTATATCTTTCTGACTAAATGCCTGTAAATGGAAAATGTGGCAATTTTGAATTACATTCAGTTTTGATGCCTTTTGATATCAATGTTCTCTCATATACAAAGTATTCCCAGATTTTTAAGGAAAGGAGGATCAATTTGACAAAAACATTTTTTTTGTGTGTGTGTGAATAATGAGGATTATGGCTTTTTAACTATCAGAAAACGAGTGGACAGGATGTATTTATCAATAATTTCTTAAATTTTGCATATTTTTTCTCTTAAAAGTGAGAAAAACTATTTCAGTGAAATATCTTGAAAAGACAGTACATAAGTACAGAAACATAAAAATCTCTTTTCATGATTTTATAAAGCTATGCTATTAGAATAAGAACAAAACTAGAACAGACATGTCAAGACCACTGCTTCTCTGAGTAAAATGAGACTAGTTGCTCATAATAATACATAACCTTTGATACTTGTAACAGCTAGGAATAAATGGTTGAATAACAGAAATCAATACCCCTAAAAAATTGAAAATCAAAAGAAAACTTACGGAGTTTGCCAATAAAGAAAACAAATATAAATATTCTAACCTTATTGGATATATCATGGCCAGCCTCCTGGAAGTTCATAATGGCATCTGACACCTTGAAGTTGACAGGTTCTACAACATTTTCAATATTAAATGGGTTTTCTAGTCTCTCACCAACATCAACCATTGCATCTGAAATCAAATTTATACATAAATCTGAGAGATTGTTTAACGTCAATAAAGGACCAAAAAGTTTAAAAGGACTCCATGCAAAATGTATACATAAGCTGCCACAGAAAAAAATACTGAATGTCACAAGGCACTAACCAACATAAGCAATCCAGTAGGTAATAAGTGGCTGGTGGTGGGCTAGACAAAGGTTGATCACTTCCCTGCAGTATGGCAGGCAAGGGCGCACTCCCTGGTGACCATCACAGGTTGAACAATGAGTCATCCTCATGAGTTCATGGACACAGCTCACACTTGGGTTGACCTGAGTATCATGGAATAAATAAATGATAACAATAGGTAAATACATAAATCTTGTGATGCTATATAACAAGTGCATTTAATTTTACATATCATATTGGACCTTATGCTCATTTCAGAAAGTATTATGCTACTACTCATCAAAACCAAGAGACCTAAACTTTCACGACATAAATTCACCTTGAGGACATTTCGCACTACATCTCTCCCTGTGGCAAGG
>NW_020872019.1:615873-618373 GCF_003789085.1 Penaeus vannamei
AAATAGCTCCTTCCCCTCGAGCATTTTCCTTCCAAGTCCCTCGTCTCTTTCCGACTGCTCCTCCGACACCTCGCCCTCGACTCGAAGCTTGACTCGGACTCGAAGCTTGACCTTCGAACTCGAAGCTTGGGACCTCGCCTCCTTGACCTCGACTCGAAGACCTCGACTCGAAGCCCTCGTCGAAGCTTGACCTCGACTCCTAAGCTTGACCTCGACTCGAAGCTTGACCTCGACTCGAAGCTTGACCTCTGACTCGAAGCTTGACCTCGACTCAAGCTTGACCTTCGACTCGAAGCTTGACCTCGACTCGAAGCTTGACCTCGACTCGAAGCTTGACCTCGACTCGGAAGCTTGACCTCGACTCGAAGCTTCTTGAAGCTTGACCTCGACTCGAAGTCTTTTGACCTCCCGCCTCGCCCGGTCTAGGGTCGTGACTGGGAATGACCTTGCGACCTCTTAATGTCTCTCTCTCTCCCTTCCCCCCTCCGCCTCCCATCTTCTTCCTCGCCTCTCCTTCTCTCCTCCGTTCGCTCCGTTGCTTATTCTTTCTTTTTTTTTTCTCTCTCTCTTCCTTCTCTTTTTCTTCCTTTATACTCCTCTTCTTTCTTTCTCTCTCCCTATTCTCTCTACATCTTGTTTCTTCCCTTCTACTCAATTCCCTTTTTCTTCTTTTCTTCTACCTTTCTTTCCCTCTCCTTCTTTTCTTCTATCCCTCTCATTCTCTCCCTCTCTGGCCCTTCCCTCTTCCTCTCTTTCACTCTCTTCTTCTTCTCCCCGTGTGTCCGCCTCGATCTCTTCTCCCCCATTCCTTCCTCCCCATTCTTCTTCTCTCCCCCATTCTCCCCTCTCCTCCTCTCCTTCTCTCCCATTCCCTCTCCTCCCCTCCTCTTCTTCTATCCCATTCCCTCTCCCTCTCTTTTCCTCCCCTCTCCCCCCTCTCTTCCTCCAGCTCTCCCCCTCTCCCCCACTACTTCTCTCCCATTCCCTCTCCCCCTCCCCTCCCCCCCCTTCTATTTCTCTCCCTTCTTCTCCCCCCCTCCCCCTCTACGTCTCTCCCATTCCCCTCTCCCCTCTTCCTTCAACCCCTCCCCCCCTCCCCTGTCTCCTCCCCCCCACCTCCATAAACTACAATACCATTCATGTTTCTAACATGTAATGCTTCGACGGCTCTCAGAAAGTAAACAAAAATCTGATTTTACAGATGTTAAAATAATAATAAAAAAATAATATTAATAATTATCGAATTCTGGTCCTGTCTTAGTTACAGATTCGTTCTACATGAGAGAATTAATAGATTTTTTGTCCCGATTTAGGCAAAGATTCGATTGGCTTGATTGGATAAGGATAGTAAGGATGATAAGAAAAATATAAACTGCGATAACTTCTTCGACTCTTGATAAGTTTTAAAAACGTCAGCTAACATCTTTTTCTTAAGTAATTAGCTGACTTTCTTTTTTTTCATTCTCTCTTAGCTGTATCTTGACCTGCACTGAAATCTTTGTATAAATCTCGATTTTTTCAGTGTGGCTCATTATATAGCTTAATATAATAATAATAATAATAATAATAATAATAATAATAATAATAATGATTGATGATGATGATGATGATGATGATGATGATGATTGATTGATGATGATGATGATGATGATGATGATGATGAATGATGGATAATAATTAATGGTAAATACACTTGCAATCCTTTCATTGTCACTGGAAAATTATTAATATGAAAAGCGGAAATAAGGGGAGGGGGGACATAGGAGGGAGGAGAGGGAAGTGGGAAGAGGGGGAGAAGTGAGAGGAAGAGAAGGGAGGGAGGAAGGATGGGGGGGAGGATGGGAGGGAGGTGAGGGAAAAGGAAGAGGGGGATAAAGTAAGGAGAAGGAAGGAGGAGGAGAGGGGGAAGTAGAGGAAGAGAGGGAAGGAGAAAGGGGGGATAAGTAGAGAGGAGAAGGGAGGAAGGAAGGAGGAAGAGGGGAACATAGAGGGAGGAGAGGGAAAGGGAGAGGGGGAAGATAAGTGAGAGGAAAAAGGGAGGAAGGAGGGAAGGAGGGAGAGGGGGGCATAGGAGGGAGGAGAGGGAAAAGGGAGAGAGGAATAAGTGGAGAGGAGGAGAAGGGAGGAAGGAAGGAGGCGAGGGGTGGGAGAGGGAGGTAGGAGTAGAGAAACAAGGGGGATAAAGGAAAGAAGGAGAGGGAGAGGGGATAACAAGAGAGGATAAGAGGGAGAAAAGGAGAATAAGAGGAGGAGGTAAGAAGGTGAGAAGAGGGAAAAGAAAGAGAAGCAGAGCGAGAGAAAAAGGAGAGGAGAATAGGGGGGGATAGGAGGAAAGAGGAAGAAAAGGAGATAAGAGGAGAGAGAAGGTGAGAAGACGGAAAAGAAGAAGCAGAGCGAGAGAGAAGGGGAGGGAGAAAGGGGAAGAGAGGAAAAAGAAAAGGAAAAACAGACAGATGAGAGAAGATGAGAAGGAAATGAAGAGAAGAAACAGAGCGAAAGA
>NW_020872020.1:0-7500 GCF_003789085.1 Penaeus vannamei
CTCCTATTACCTTTTTATTTATACTACCTCTTCCTAGCATGGAAAAGAAAGAAGGAAGAAGGAGAAGAAAAAGAAGAAAGAAACAAAAACAAGAAGGGGAGAAAGTAGGAAATGGAAAGGAAGGATGGGGAGAGGGGTAGGGGGCGAGGGGAAAGGGGGGGTTATTAATATTAGGCGTTTTAAGAAAGCATTGTGCGAGTTTAAGTATAGGGAAGGAAGGGATAAAATAGGGGATTACAGTTACATAGAGATATAATGATAGTTGATGAATAATAGTAAATGCGGGGTTAAGGGGAAGGATGAGGAAGAGAAAGAGAAGAGAGAGAGTATTGAATTTAAATGAGAGAGAGAGAGAGAGAAGATAATGAGAAGTAATTATGAATAATGAAGAGAGAGATATAAGATTAATTATAGTTATAGAGAGAGAGGAGATGAGTAAATAGTATAATATTGAAAGGAATACAAGATGGAAGAGATGTAAGGAGAAAGAGAGAGTAAGCAGAGTATACACGATAGAAAGAAGAGGAAGAGAAATATATAATATAATAGTATAGAAGTAATAGATGAGAAGTATATACGGTTTATATTATTACTTTATATATATATACCCTCTCCTATACTCTTCTATACACACCGCATACTATAGCTAACTATACTTAACAGTCTATGTGATATCTATATGTATCCATGATACTTGATATACCAACTCATATATCTAATATATATATAATATACCTATACATATGTCTCAGTATACATAACTGTACTCACTCACGTATAAGCAATATATATATATATATATAGCTATCCTCGACCTATATATATATACTCGTACTTATTCACGAAGATTACTCACGTACCGAGGGTAGAGTCACGAGTGAAAATGATCAAAATCACTACCCTACCCCATATCACAGCTCATAACCTATCATCAACTACTATAACACTACCGTATAAACGTAGCACCTATATTATAGACATTAACTACACTATCCATCGACTAGCTCAGTTACTGGATATCTCGCCTAGAGCTCTACTATAAATATATATCACTACACATATATTTAATAGTCAGAAACAATTGCTATTATATATACGTACTTACTAATATTAATCCTCTTATATAATACCACTAATACGGTAGCGGTGGCTCTAGGTAAAGTCGTTATATATATAGTCACGGGATCAGTTTATTTAATTTATATACTTTAGATCTAATACTTATTTATATTATTTTACTAAATTTATTTTAGACATTTACATTATACTAACCTATATTTACAATTCATATATTCATCTATTTCTCCATATATTACTATCTCTTATACTCTACTATTCCATTACTTCATTTTATCATCATAATAATTATGGGATATAAAATTAATATAATCTCACCATAACTTATTACCTATAGGGTATTAGAAATAACTTATTATAAATAAGATTAGCGGGCTATGTAGGGTTAAAGTATATAAACGTTATCAACAATTAAGGACTTATAAAAAATTTATTATTTCAAAAATAGAATTAAATAACTTATTAATGGGTCCTATCATAAATGGCACTAGAGAATACTATTATGAGATGAGTATTAATCCGCGAATAAAAAAAAAGAGAGTTATAGTTAAGTCTCATTAACGTAGAGGTGTTCTTATATAATAATCGTATATATATGATATATATAGTATATACACAACGTTTCTAATTTACTATATACTATATATATAGTCTATATAGATATATATATATAACATATATATATATATATATATATATATATATATATATATATATATATATTATATATATGTCTTATATATATAGCCCATACATATATTAATAATATATATATATAATATATAGCCTAAGAAGTAAAGAATGATAGTAAAATGTTACATGTAGTTATGATATATACTAAAGTATATACATATAAATAATAGCTATATAATATTCTTTACTCTGTCTTTACATACGTATAATATTAATTAATATATAATAACTTTATAGGCAAGGAGTATATATTTACACACATCACACACATCACGCTTTCTCCAGTTCGTTACAACAGGCACTCAACACTCATCACACAAATCGTCCGCTTTTATGTTCACGACAAAAGTAATTCATCCAGCACAGCCCACCACCAATATATACTATATAATAATACCACATACCTATAACATTACTAATACATAAAGCTACAAATATATATATATAATATACTGACATAATTTATTATAATACTAAATACTAAACACATCATACACACACACACACAACACAAACCAGCCGCACATGACGCAACATAATCACACTAGCACACACAACCACACAGAACACATATAACAACACAACACGCACCACACACACACACACCACCACACACACCACAACCAACACACGCACACACACAACACTCAACACCACAACACAGCACCACACACACACGTTTTAATGATAATATAACAACACACAACAACACACAACACACATACAAACACAGACACATGACAAGCAACACACCATCCCACACCACCCACCAACACACCACACACACACATATATATAATTACCCACACACAACGCAATAACCATTTACTATATTACATATTATATAGTCACACACTAATATTAATTAATTATTAATAAAGTATTTATAAGTTATAATATATATTACTAGTCAATTATTCACCATTGTTACATCAACAATTACATTACACATTACATAAATAACAAAACATACTACATACAGGGGAAACATACATTATACCATGACATATACACTACATAAGTGATATAACATTAATTAAAAACAATGACATATATCATACCATATTGATAACCCGAATGTTATATAATAATATCTTATTTATACGTACCTTACCTTTCTATTATCACTTAAAAGTTATATAATGTAATAAAGAAAGAAAAGAAATAAAAAGAAAAACGTATTGAATATATAGGATAATTATTATCGAAATGTAAGCCTGCTTAAGTACTACTATATAAAATATATATATATATATATATATATATATACATATATTATATAGTGGTATATCGCCAATATTTATATATATACTTCATTTAATTATCCATTTATTCTTTAATTAGCTTACCTTGTATATATTGATACATACGATTTATACCTATCTATTGATATTCCAGAGTATTTATATTATATATATTTATTCTCTGCATATATTATTTAATTACTTTATTATATATCATTCTCACTTATCGGTCCTCGTTATATGTCAAAATTATAATAATATATATATATATATATAGATATTTTTGTTTTAGGTTATATACATTATAAAAATTATTATATATATGTGTCTGGCTTAGTTATTGGTATAGTAAGGTAGCATAGACAGAAGTAAATTAGTAATTTTACTATTTATGTACCTATAATATCTATAAAAAAATATTCTTGTAGTCGTTATTTAAGAGTCCTATCATGTACTCTATTATTATATATTATATACTTATTTATTATTACTCAATACTATATATGTACTATATCTTTCTCTCTAATGTGCGTAATATTAATCTTATCTAAAAAATTTATACTTTCTTAACTAATCTATTATATATCTGCTCTATTACTATATTATTAAGTACTATCATATCTATTCCTGTGAATCTATCTGCTCTCAGTTACAAATTTATAATTCATTTACCTATCACTTAGTCTCATTATTGACACTTTGGTTAGTACTCATATTAATTCTTGTTTATCTTCTCTATCTTTGCCGCCCCTCTCTTCTCATAACTTTCTGTATACATCTTCTTGCTGTATATTCTTTTTCACTATATATTCATACTTATATATGCTCCACCTTTTATATATATCACTATCTATATATGACTAGCTCTATCTGCTCTTACTCTTTACTATATATTTACATATCTATATCTTACTTATAATAATTACTATCCATATATTTTGTGTGTTAGCTCAAGTTATATTATATATTTCTACTATATATTATATACTACATCATATATTAATATCTTTCTCGTATATATATATTTCTCCATGTCTCTCCGCGTCTCAATCTTTTTATATAATCTATATATTATATAAATGGTGTCGTATATATATATAGTATATATTAAGTATATTTATATTATTATTTATACGTATAGAGTATATAGTGTTCATTGGAGTGTAGGTTGAGTTGTATATGATTATATTAATATATATTTGTATACATATCATGAATCATACAGTTATATGTATATATATTACTCTTTATATATTATATTATTATTATCACTATTGTATTTTCGTAGTATATTTATCTTATTTAACATACTATACTCTATTATAGAGGTATTAGTTTTGTATATCTATATATATTATTTATCAATACTAATTTATTATTATACTACTTGATATTGGGTAGTCTTATATAATTATTCTCTTGTGTTATATAGTATTATATTAAGTATTAAAGTTACTATATTATACCTTGATTTGATATGAGTAACCGTTACTAAAGTTTCCTGTTACACATATTAGTAGTACTATTACAATTGAGTTCTACTCTATCGCCTTGCCTTTTTTCTTTTTGGTTTGGAGGCTTTTATATGTCCTTAATCTTAGGCCATTTCTCTCCTCAATTTTTGTTTGTTACATTATGTATATTTAATCATTAGCTTTATTATTTACATTTCATCATCATTTCCAACACACAAACGAGCCATTACACATTGAGTATCATGACTACATATATTTCATACACATTGTCACACATATACATATTACATCCTTAACATATATTGAGACACATACATCATTGCTATGAGAGATTTTATTTTACATTGTATTTAATTAACTAGGGGTCATTAGGATTTAATTTATTATTCTTGGTTTATTTCATATGATATATGTATTATCTTATAGCCTTGTATATTATAATTTCTGTTAGTAATCTCTATATTGTAATAGTTATTCTTCATTTTATTTTCTATATTATTGTTGTAGTGTGTTACTTATATATTATTCCCTTGTATTACTCTATATGTATAGGCTATATATTTAATATATAGCTATTCTATCTATTATATATATGTTTCTTCTGTACTGATCTTATAATATTTGTTAATATAAATATGTTCTATATTGATATATTCATAGTGTATCTGTTCGTATATATAATATCTGTAGCTACTGTATATCTCTGTTATCTACTATACTCTCGTATTATATCATCTCTACATTCCTCCCCTACCTTATATGTTATTACCTATATTCGCTCTATAATCTATCTATGTTCTTCTATTACTGGCTATTCAACTCTCTTTTCTCTTTTCCCCCCACCCCCACTACTGTTATTACGTATATATATATATATGTATATTATATTCTGTACTCATCTATAATATCTGGTCACATATAATTATTTACATATTGGCTAGTGTATTATATCATGTATATTATATTAATATCTATAACATATATACATATACACTGTATTATATAACTATTATATACTGTATGTGGTATAATATATCTGTATATCTATCTAATAATCTGTGATTCATAACATGTGGTATAATATATGTATAATGGTATTCATATCGTATGTATATGTAATAATATTCATGTCACTACTCTTACTATCTGCTATCTTTAAATATGTAAACACTTATCACTATGTATTACTATAGTATATTATATGTATAATATATATGTATATATATATATATATGTAATATATATGTCTGTTGTGCGTATATTACATCTCTATATTACTATATCTCATCTTATCTCCTCAATATATATATCATATATGTATATTAATTACTGTATTATCTCAATTATCTCTCTATCTGTCATATAAAAATTCTCTTAAATAAATCTTCTTACTCTGTATCTACTATATTATATCTTGTAGATATATCTTGATGTCATAAATACTATGTAATATCTTATACTCTATGTACAGTCATATATATATATTACTATTACTGTATATCTTCTCTCTCTCTCTCTATATTATATATCTCAACTTACTATTACTATTCATCTTATATATAATTTATTACTCTACTAATATGTACTTATCATCTATTTATATATCCCTCTCTATTATTATATTATACCATTAATCTTAAATTTAAGCCATCACGATCAGGAAAACACACTTTAATAAAATCTACATTTTAATGGTAAGTATGGTAAGTTGGAAATATTAAGGCACTACCATAAAGCCGTAAGAGTTGTCGGGAACCAAAGCGTCCGGCAGAGGGTGTTTTCAGGTAGAAATGGTAAATCTAATCAATGAAAAATTTCTCTCTCCTCTCTTCCTCCTCTGCGCTCTCTCTTCCTCTCCTCTCTCTGCTCTCTCTCTCCTCTTCTCTCTCTCTCTCTCTCCTCTCCTCTCTCTCTCTCCTCTCTCCTTCTCTCTCTCTCCTCTCTCTCTCTCTCTCTCTCTCTCTCTCTTTCTCTCTCTCTTCTCTTTCTCTCTCTTTTTCTCTCTCTCTTGCTATTTTTCTGTCTCCTCGCTATCTCCTCTCTTTTTTTCTCTCTCTCTCTTGTGTTGTCATTTTCCCCCATTTTCTTCTCTTCTTTCGCCCATCGCTGTTTGTCTGTGCGCAATATTCTTGGAACAATCTCTCGCCTTTTTCCATTTTCCTTCTCTCTATTAGTTAAATTTTTAGTCCACCTCTTCCTTTTTATTTTCTTCTATTCCATTTACTTCTTTTCTTTGTTCTTCCTCTGTCTCTTTATCCCCATTTTATTATTCACTTTCTTTCTTTCTCCTTTCTCTTGGTCTTATCTTCCTTCTCTTCCTATTTACTGCATTGCTTCTTATGTTTCCTTCTTTCTTCCTTTTCTCTACCTCCTTTCATTGCCTCTCTCCCACCGACCCTCTTATCCTCTCTCTTTCTTTCACTTTTTTATTCTTTACTCTCTTCTTCTCTCTTTCCTTCCCTCTTCCTCCACCACTCTTTCCCTCCCACCTCCCTCTTTCCTCCCTCTGTCTCTTTCCTTTCCTCTTGCTGTGCACCCTCTCATTCCCTCACTCCCTATTTCTCTTTCGTTTCCCCCCTTATCCTTCTCTTTATTCTCCCCTCTCTTTATTCTCCCCTCTCTTTATTCTCCCCTCTCTTTTTTCCCCTCTCTTTATCTCCCCTCTCTTATTCTCCCCTCTCTTCCCCCTCTTTCCCCATCCTTGCCTGCCTCCAGTCCACCCTCCCCTCCCTCCCCCCTCCCTCTCGGCCTTTCCTCCACTGACGTCATGCAACCACGTCACTGCATGAAATCAATAGAGTTTACACGAACGAAAAGCTGTGTAATTTTCGTTATCGCCAGCAAAGTCGCATGACCAATCTCACCTACACGTCGATGCTACTTAAAATTTTCAAAGATAGATATAAAAAAAAAAGAAAAGAGTAGAGTTCTTCCCCATGCTCATTAATTCATCCAGACGTTAATTAAATCATGCACATGGATGATATGCATAGCACTCTTCAGAATGCATG
>NW_020872020.1:12500-17500 GCF_003789085.1 Penaeus vannamei
AGAAAGGGAAGAGAGAGAAAGGGGGAAGAGAGAGAAAGAGATAGAGAAAAGAGAGAAGAAATATCAGAGAAAGAAGAGGGACAAGAGAGAGAAAATAGAAAAAGAGAGATGAGGGAGAAAGAAAGAGAGAAAAGAGAGAAGAAAGGAAAGAGAGAGAAAAGGGGGAAAAGAGAGAAAAAATAGAAAAGAGTGAAAAAAGAAGAAAGGAAACAGAGAAAAACAGCAAAAGAGACAAGAGAACCAAGACAGAAACAAGAAAGCGAGAGAGAGAAAGAGAAAAGAGAAGCCAGAGAGAGAGAGAATACAAGGAGAGGGGACATGGGGAATGGAGGGGAGGGGGGAGGGAGAGGGGGGAGGGGAGAGGGGAGGGGAGAAAAGAGAGCCAGAGAGAGAGAAAATACAAGGAGAGGGGACATGGGGGGAGGGGAGAGGGGGTAGGGGGGAGAGGGGGAGGGGAGAGGGGGAGGGGAGAAAAAGAGAAGCCAGAAGAGAGAGAAAATACAAAGGAGAGGGACATGGGGAAGGAGGGGAAAGGGGGGGGAGAGGGGGAGTCCAACGTACTATCGTCACGGCTCCGTGGCTTACTCGGCGACGCCTACACTGCTCTGCACAGTTCAGCTGTTCAGTGATTCTCTCTCTTTGCATGTCGCGTCGAACTTTCTACATGACGTGTTATTTGACGGGGGAAGAAGAGGAGGAGGGAAGAGAGAGGAAGGGAAGGAAGGAGGAGGAGGAGGAGGAGGAGGAGGAGGGGGGGGGAGGAGGGAAGGGAGGGGGAGGAGGAGGAAGAGAGGAGGGGAGGGGGAGGAGGGGGAGGAGGGAGGGAGGAGGGGAGGGGAAGGGGAGGAAGAGGAGGAAGGGGAGGAGAAGGAGAAGAAGGAACAGGGAGAGAAGACGAAAGAATAGAAGAAGAGGAGATGAAGAGAAAAAAAGAAGAAAAGGAGGAGGAGACGAAGAAGAAGAAAAGAGAAAAAAGAGACGAGGAAGAAAGAAGAAAGGAGAGGAGAAAAAGAAGAAAGATAAGGTAAAAATGAAGAAGGGAAAAGAGAATAAAACGAAAAAGGAAAAAAGAAAATAAGAAAAGAAGAAGAAGAGAAGAAGAGGCATTGTAGTCGCAAGCTCGAGAATCAAAGTGGATATTGATGAATGATGAAGCAGTAAAAAGGAAAAGAAGAATACAAAGAGAAGATAAGGCGGAGAAGAAAAAGGAGAATGAAAAGCTTTCAAAGAAGGAAGATGAGGAGAGAGAGCAATAGACAGAGAGAGAGAGAGAGAGAGTACAGTCTTACAGTTGAAAACACATTCACACAAATCCTTTTTCTATCTCTTCTTTCTTTCCTCCTCTTCTCTCTCTCTCTCTCTCTCTCTCTCTCTCTCTCTCTCTCTCTCTCTCTCTCTCTCTCTCTCTCTCTCTCTCTCTCTCGCTCTCTCTCTCTCTCTCTCTCTCTCTCCCTCCTCTCCCTTCCTCTCTCTCTCTCGTCTCTCTCTCTCTCTATATGGTGCAGCGGCGAGCATCGTTCGCTCTCGATCAGTACGAAAACATGACGCGGAAACAAGTGCTGTAGAAAGTGACTTCAAAGGAGATCAGGCTTGACGATGGCTCCCCTCCCCTCCTCTCTCTCTCCCCTTCCTCTTTCTCTCCCCTCTCCTCTCTCTCTCCTCTTCCTCTCTCTCCACTCCCTCCCTCTCTTCCTCCCCTCCTTCTCTCTTCTTCCCTCTCTTTCCCCCTCCTCTCCCCTCCTCCTCTCTCTCTCCCCCTTCTCTCTCCCCCTCTCCTCTCCTCTCTCCTCCTCCCTCCTCTCTCTCTCCTCCCTCTCTCCCCCTCCCCCCTCTCTCCCCTTCCTTCCTCTCTCTCTCCTCCTCCTCCTCTCTCTCTCCTCTCTTCCTCCTCTCTTCTCCTCCCCCTCTCTCCTCTCCTCCTTCTCTCCCTCCTCTCCCTCCTCCTCCCTCTCTTCCCACCTCTCTCTCCCCTCCTCCTCTCTTCTCCCCCCCTTCTCTCTCCACTCCTCCTCCCCCTCTCCTCTTCTTCCTTCCTTCTCTTTTCGTTTAACACTTCCTTCTTCCTATTTGTTGTCTTCTTTCCTCGGTTCAATTTTTTCCAGTTTTCATGTATACATACATACATACACAACACACACACACACACGCATATGTGTGTGTGCAGTGTGTGTAGTGTGCGTGCGTGTGATATCAGAAATGCGAACGAAGGTTGCCGTTAACCACGTGCAGTGGTGCGACTTTCGAAAAAAAAAATCGGTTTGTTTTGGTCCGTCAGCTGACTGAAGTTGCCAAGCGTCGCCAGCCGAGATAACACGAACATAAAACGCCTTTGGCACCATTACAAACGTTTTTCTTATTGTTGTTTTTGCTGTTGTTGTTAAGATCATTATTTTCATCATCATTAATATCATTGTCATCGCTCTTATTATCATTATTATTATTAGTAGTAGTAATAATAGTAGTCTCATTATCAATATCATGATAATGATATGTTTTATCCTTTTCATTATTGTTATGATTATTATAATTGACATGATTACGATCATTAAGTTGTTGTTATTTTCATCATTATTATAACCCTAATCATTGTTATTACTATTATTTTCATAACTGTTATTAATATAATAATGATTATTATCATTGTCATTATCATTATCATTAGCAGTAGTATCATTATTATCATCGATATCATCTTTATCATTAACATTATCTGTGTTATCATTAGTATTACTGCTATCATTATCATTATTATAATTATTTGTTCATTTTTTCATTATCATTATTATTATCATCATTATCACTACTAGTATTAGCATTATCATGATTATTGCTGTTGCTGTTGTTCCTATATCTTTAGAATAGACAAACAAATCAGTAAGGACAAGAATAGATAACGAAAATAAAAGCACATACATAAATGTAATATGCTGAAAGAAAAGATAAGAAATAAGCAATAAAAGATTTTAAAAAAAATATCCTAAGCTGTGTGTGTATGGGTGTTGTATGTGTGTTGTTGTATCCAGTATGTGTGTGTGTGAGTGTTTGTCTGTGTGTGTATATATGTGTGTGTATTTATGAATGTGTGTGTTTGTGTGTTTATGTTTATGTGTGTGTTTATATATGTGTGTGTTTATGTGTGCTTATGTTTATGTATGTGTGTGCTTGTCTATCTATCTATCTATCCACACCCACACACATACATCCACCATACACACCACACACACACACACACACACACACACACACACACACACACACACACACACACAACACACACACACACCACACACCAGCACACACACACAGACTAACGAATCTCTTTTGTATCATTATACATTTAATTAATTCTAAGTCACACCTCAGAATACCCATAAAAAAACCTGACCTACGTCAATATATATATTTTTGGATGGGTGATCACGTGTGTGTACATGAACAGAACACACATCGTTATTGTTATCGTTTTCTCACTCACACTTTGTATAGCTGATAAGGTTAAAACATATATACATTTTTTTAACAAAGTATATATGTATTTTTTTAAAGGTTAATATTTTTTAACAAAGTATTTATGTATTTTTTTAAAGGTTAATATTTTTTAACAAAGTATATATGTATTTTTTTAAAGTTAATATTTTTAACTATATATATTCTTTTTTTTTAAGGTTAGTAGATTTATTTATTATCTCCATTTATCATTATTGTTGTTATTGTCACTATATTTTTCATCAAGGTCCCGATGTCAGTAAATGTAATTATCTTCATCATCATCATCATCATAATCATTATCATCTTCATTAGGTCGTTATCCTCCATTGATACTTCCTATCATTAGCAGCTATTACCAGATTTGTCATTATCACCATCATTAATAAGACTATTGGCATCATTATCATAACTACTAATCATGAATGTTATAGTCATCATCAGCATTCATCATCATCATCATCATCCATTCATCCCATTATCAATCATCATCATCATTCAATCATCATCATCGTATCATCAATCGTCATCATCCAATCATCACCACCACCACCATCATCATCATCATAACAGCAGGAGCATCAGTCATCATCATCGTCAATCAGTCACCACCACCACCACACCACCATCATCATCATCATTATTATCATCATCCTAATCACCACACCACCATCACTTTATCATTAGTCACCCACCCCCCATCATCATCATCAACCCCCAACACCAACCACCAACACCATTCATCATCACCATCACCACCACCATCAACATCATCATTATCAACAATCACCCATCCATCACCATCATACCAACAACAACACCATCACCACACCACACCAAAACCACATAACCACCATCAACCACCACCACCAACAAACACCATCACCATCATAACCACCAATCACCATCCCACACACACCACCATCACCACCATAACACCACCATCATCATCATCATCATCACCATCACCACCATCTTCCCCCCGCACGCATCTCCACCTCCACATCAAATTACATTGACCTCTCGTCATAAAACTCCAACACAACGTGACATATGACTGAATCTAATTTTCTTTTTTTCTCTCTTTTCTTTCTTTCTTTCTCTTTCTATTTCGAGACACAGCGACGTGTGACGGCGTGGAGATGCGTGCGTGAGCGGGGAGTGTGTGACCTTGCGTGTGTCAACGGTCTTGCGTGCAACTGCGTGTCTTCTGGGACAAAAAGGAATAATGATATACTTGTCTTGTAATGGCTGCGGGGTCGTCCAGATGTAAGGGGATTTCACTTGAACTCTTGAACTCTTTCAAATATACAAACACACATACACACATGTATATATATATATATATATATATATATATATATATATATATATATATATATATATATATATACATATATATATATATATATCTATATATAATATATATATATATATATATATATATATATATATATATATATATATATATATATATATATATATATATATATATATATATATATATATATATT
>NW_020872020.1:27500-30000 GCF_003789085.1 Penaeus vannamei
GAGAGGGAGGTAAAAGAGAGAGGTTTATCATTATTATGTAGTCATTAAATCACTATCGACACAACCCACTACAAGAACAGAAATAAAGAACACAGAGAAAGAGAACAAACATACACACAGAAATATGACTTGTTTTGGGGGAGCTCGTTGTTTCGAAGCACACAATGACTAACTTGTCCGAAACATGTCTGAATCGCTTAGCTTGGATTCCCAAACATCTCCTTTATCAATTCTTGGTTTTCTTCCTCGGTATTTCGGATTGATTCTTTGTACATGAGTGTATCCGTTTATTTGGGTTCGCGTGTCTTAAGTGTGCGTGTGTGTTGTGTATGTGTTTGTCTGTTTTGTGTGCGTGTGTGCAAGGCTTCAAACAAAGCTTCAGATACCCCAGCTCGCTATCTTGCAAAGCATGTTTCGTTATATTCAATCCTTTTACAAGTTTTTCTCTCTCTAACTCTCTCTCTCTCTCTCTCTCTCTCTCTCTCTCTCTCTCTCTCTCTCTCTCTCTCTCTCTCTCTCTCCTCTCTCTCTCTCTCTCTCTCTCTCATTCTCTCTCTGTCTGTCTCTCTCTCTCTCTCTCTCTCTCTCTCTCTCTCATCTCTCTCTCTATCTATATATATATATATATATATATATATATATATATATATATATATATATATATACATCTCTCTCTCTCTCTCTCTCTCTCTCTCTCTCTCTCTCTCTCTCTCTCTCTCTCTCTCTCTCTCTCTCTCTCTCTCTCTTCTCTCTCTCTCTCTCTCCCCTCTCTCTCTCTCTCTTCATTTTTTTTCCTTTTTTCTCTCTTTTTTTCCTGTGAGAGCGTTTACACTAAAAGCCTTATCTGCAACGGAATCGCACACTGAATGAAAACTCTAATAAGCACGTCAAAGACCTCATGCAAACTCGCAATGCTGCAAAGTGCGTAGAGTGCGTAGAATGCGTAAAGTGCGTAGAGTGCGTAGAATGCGTAGAGTTCATGAATTAGAACGAACCTCTCATCCTAATAACGAACAATGGGGATTCTGTAACGAACGAAACGAAATTTTGTAACTCCGTCCCTCTTATAACGCTCCACACTTCTCACTCTATCTCTACCTCGCTTGCCATTGCACTCGCGTCATACTTCGCAGCCGCTGAAATGGCCACTTCTCACTCTATCTCGCTTGCCATTGCACTCAAGTAATATTTTGCAGCCGCTGAAATGGCCACTTCTCACTCTATCTCGCTTGCCACTGCACTCAAGTAATTCCGAGAATTGGCGAGAAACCCGGCAATCGCACTATAGAAGTGATCCTATAAAGTATGATCATCTCAAGTAATATTTTGCAGCCGCTTAAATGGCCATCGTGTGAACCGCTATGTCACGTGACGCGGAGGAACTCGGCCCGTTCCTGGGAATTCCTGTAACCTCGCAGTCGCTGGAATCTGCAATTGGTTCTGAGGCGATTAGCGGGAATCCTTAGCTTTGAGTGAATTCCTAGAGAGAGAGAGGGATGGGGGAGGGGGGGGGGAGAGGGAGGGAGGGAGGGAAGGAAGGAGGGAGAGAGTGAGGAGGGAGGGAGGGGGGAGGAGAGAGAGAGTGAAGGGGGGATGGAGGGAGGGAGAGAGAGAGGGAGAAGGGGGGGATAGAGAGGGAGGGAAAGAGAGAGAGAGGAAAAAGAAAGAGGAATATACACAAATATATCTGTGTGTGTGGTTTGTGTGTGTGTGCGCGCTCGCGTGTGTGTGTGTGAGTGTGTGTGTGTGTGTGCATTTAAAGATATTGATATATATATAGGTATATACGTACACACACACACACACACACACATATATATATATAATATATATATATATATAATATATAATATATATATATATATATATATATATATATATATATATGTAGAGAGAGAGAGAGAGAGAGAGAGAGAGAGAGAGAGAGAGAGAGAGAAGGAAAGAGAGAGAGAGAGGAGAGAGAGATTGTGTATGTGTGTGTGTGTATCTTCTACACACCGCGTATTACTCGTATGAATTTAGATCCAACTGACCTTTGCTTCTCCGATCGTTAACCTAAACTTTTGCATGGAGATTCGTGCACTTTTATCCCAAACTCCGAAATGTTTGAATTATCAGGAAAATCATTATAATTCTCCCAAAGTAACGATGGTTTAAACTTTGCTTTGGATTTTTTTTGTTTTGATTTGTTTCACTATTTCTGTGTATTTCTCTGACTTTTCTGTGTGTTTGTTTGTCTGTATGACGGTCTTTGTGGAGATGTTGCTGTGGAAATAGATATATAAACAGACAGGAGAGAGAGAGAGAGAGGGAGAGAGTAAGAGAATGAGATGAGAGAGGGAGAGAGAGATGAGAGAGTGAAAAAAGAAGAGAGATGAGAGAGCAAAAGAAAGAGAGAGATGAGAGAGAGAGCGAGAGAGAGAATGAGAGAGATGTGAGAGAGTGAAAAAAGAGAGAGATGAGAGAGCGAAAGAAAGAGAGGGGAATGAAAAGGGAGATG
>NW_020872020.1:45717-58264 GCF_003789085.1 Penaeus vannamei
GTAAGGAATACACTCTCTCTTCCTCCCTCCCCATCCCCTAACCCTCCCGATCCCTCCCCATCCCCTCTCTTCCCTCCCCACTTCTCCCCATTTCCAAATCCCTCCCTCACTTTTCTCCATCTCCTCTCCCTCGATCCCACCCCCTATCCTCCCCTGCTCCCTCCCCTCCTACGTGCTCCCTCCCCTCCTAAACCCCCTCCCCTCCCCTCTCCTACCTCCGCCCTCCCATCCCTAAAAAAACCTCCCATCCTCGCATCTCCCCTTCCCTCCCTCCCCCTCCAACCACCCTCCTATTCGCCTTCCCTGCCTCCCTCCCTCCTATCCCACCTACACCCCTCTCCTTCCCATCTCCTACTCCTCTCGATACCCACCCTATCCTCCCTCCCTCCCCTCCCCTCCTAACCCACTCCCTCCCCATCTCTCCCTTCCCTCCCTCCCACCCCCTACATCCCTACCCATCTCCACCCTTCCCCCCTACCCTTCCCTCCCACTCATTCCCCCTTCCCTCCCTCTCTTCCCCCTCCTCCCTCCCTCCTTCTCCCTCCCCTCCCGTCCTCCTCCCATCCCCTCTAAAAACAAAGCCCTCCCTCCACGCCCTCCCCTCCTAACCTTTTTCCCTGTGCCGAAGAGGCAACCCACAAGAGGCCATCCTGTGTCAATGGTCAATCACCGTCAGGAAAGTGGGGAATAAAGACCATTTTTTCTCGAAGTCCGGTCATATATATGGTCGCGCCTGTTACCTGTGGGATGGAGAGAGACGGGTATGAGAGGGCCGAGTAGAAGGGAGAGGGAGAGGGAGAGGGGGAGGGAAAGAGGGAGGGAGGAAGTGGAGGGGAGAGAGAGCGAGAGAAGAGAGAATGTTACCGCCGCGACATCCGACCTGCGACAAATAAAGGCCCAAGGCGTCAGGATCTCACGACGACTGACAGCGCGGGAGAGCCTGCTATGATTCACTTGGAAGGACGAACGTGGTAAGCTGGCAGAAGGGTTATAGCTGTAGAGCTAGGTTTGGATGGTCATAATATTCTCACGCTGTACTCACGTTAGCGGCGTACGATAGTTGCGTGTGTCTGCGTAAATACGGTTGAGCCTAGGACCTTTGATTGGAGCGGGCGAAGAGAGAGAACCCCCAGGAGCCTCGGCGAGAGAGAGAGAGAGAGAGGAGGATTGAGAGAGAGAAGAAGACGAGAGAGAGAGAGAGAGAGAGAGAGAGAGAGAGAGAGAGAGAGAGAAGAGCGAAGAGAGAGAGAGAAGAGAGAGAGAGAGAGAGAGAGGAGAGAGAGAGAGAGAGAATAACCGTGAGTGTAAGATGAGAAATAATCAATAAGATAAAAAGAGGCAAATAGACGAAAACAACACAAAACAAAAAAAAAAAAAAAAAAAAAAAAAAAAAAAAAAAAAAAAAAACACTTTAGAACTATAAAATCCTTACTTATTTTGGCGCTTTCGAAATCGCAGTCGAAGGCCTCCACCTTATAAGCTGCCGTATCAATAAAGTAGAAAGTTTTTGTGATCCGCGCTCCATGCTAAGCCGTTGCTGATAGATACCTGCAGATGAGAGAAAAAATGGGCCTTTTATCTCTTGTCGAGTAGTTGCCACGATAATAGATAATTACAATGATAACTATGAAAACACCAACGATAACAATAACAATTTGATAGCACTGCGAATGATTAGAATATCGTAACAATTGATAAAGGTAATCCCCAAAAGATGTGTTTTCATTTTTCAGACTTTTAAAAAAAAATGACCCCCCCCAAAAAGATATATTTTAATAATGTTCTCACTTTTTAAGGGTGACCACCAAAAGATAGATTTTAATTTTCACACTTCCCAAAGGTAAACCCCTAACAGATATTTTCTTTTCACACTTTAAAGCTTACAAACCAAAAGATATATTTTCACGTTCAATTTTTTTCCATTTCATCTGAATGCTGCCAATAAAACCAATATATATAACAATTACTACAGATTTCTCTTGTCTTTTTAATTATATTGCACACGCCATCCTTCGCAACGTATCTAACCGGGGAACACACATCACACACACACAACACACACACACACACACACACACACACACACACACACACACACACCACACACACACACACACACACACACACACACACACACACACACACCACACACACACACACACACACACACACAAACACACACAACAAAACACACAAACAAACACCCACAGACAGAGGAAACCCCCCCAAAAAAAGTTCCTATCTCACCTTATCCAGCATCAGAGATACGGAGGAATCGTGGCCGAGGATGAAGAGGTTTCCGAGGTCTGGTCTTAAGTTTTCGGGGACGTCTGTCTTGCCCATCGTTCCTGGGGGAGAGGGGGACTGGTAAGGATATTTCTTGTGGGTTCATATCTTCTCCGTCTGTCTGTCTGTTTTTCCTACTGTTGCGAAGTGGTTGGATATGTGTAACTGTTTGTTTCCTTGCCTGTTGCGAAGTGGCTGGGTATGTGTAATTGTTTGTTTTCCTTACCTGTTGCGAAGTGGCTGGGTATGTGTGACTGTTGTTTGTTTTCTCTACCTGTTCTCTAAATGGTTAACTGTTTTTAACTGTGTAACTGTTTACTTTTATCGAGGTCTAAGTCTAAGATCTCTCTATCCATTGATCTTATATTCATCTATAAAGTTTATATAAATAAATAAATACATATATACAAGCCTCAGATTGCTAACTTTCCAAATTACGCTCGGAAGATAATTCTACAAGACGATCTTTTTCCCTTCTTAGCATCGGAAAGAAATCCTTTTATTTTTGTGATCGCAAACATTATGGACGTTAATGTATACCTTACGTTAGGCCGATTTCACTCTTTTTACACATTTTCCCTGAAATTGTACAAAGAGAGCGCACTTACAATGCCCTGTGCGCTCTTTGAATTGAAAAGTGCGCATATATATATATATATATATATATATATATATATAATATATATTATATATAATATATATATATTATATATCCTGTGCGTGGCCCACCTGCCCAGAGCCTGCCGAGGTCGTCACACTTCCCGTCGTTGAAGCGGTTCCCTTCGCTCTTCTGGTCGACGGAGGCTATGGTCGTGTACCTGGAGACGACGCAGTCCTTCGAGGGGTCGTCCCAGGTCACGACGGCGAGGTCACGACCCACGCTCACCACGAAGGCGTTCTGGCGACCCATTAACGGCACCACCAGGGTCACGGGACCGCCCTCTGGAAGGTGTCTGCGTTAGTGTCTCTCTTTATGTCTCTTTCTATTCATTCTATCAGTGGTTCCCAAACCATATAGCAGAATGCAGGGAGCAATAATCTGAGGATATGATTTGTGTATAAAACCAATGGGAATTTTGTGGTAAGAAGCCAGTGGAGGCAACTCACAGAGGAATTTTGTTTTATTTTGGGTTATGTGTGTTTATTGAAGCAGCTTCCAGCAATATATCCATTTTTTTTCACAGTATACTCTGAGTATGGAAATTTCTTGTGCACTATATCATTAAATTCCATTAGTATCATTTCAAAAATGTCTTTATTACTACACAAAAGAAAAACTTGCATGAATCAATAAATTACAGGAAATTGCTAGAGTGGTTTGTATATGGACCTAAGGAGTGTAGGACTGAAGATAAGGGTTATGCCTAGCGGTTATGAAAAGTGGGTAACGACCAGAAAAAGTTTGAGAACCACTGCATTATACGGACATGCATATGCACAGAAACTCTCTCTCTCTCTCTCTCTCTCTCTCTCTCTCTCTCTCTCTCTCTCTCTCTCTCTCTCTCTCTCTCTCTCTATAATATAATATATATATATTATATATATATATATATATATGTGTGTGTGGTGTATGGCTGTGGGTTGTGTGTGTGTGTGTGTGTTGTGTGTGTGTGGTGTGTGTTGTGTGTGTTTGTGTGTGTGTGTGTGTATTAAATATATTTTATGTATATATATATATTTATGATTATATTATATATTTTATATATATGTATCGTATATTTATATCTATCTATCTATCTAATATATGCGTGTGTGTGTGTAATTGTATGTATAATATATTTATGTATATATATGTATCTATATTTATATATCTCTATCTTATCTATCTATATATATATATATATATAATATATGTGTGTGGTGTGATGTTTTGTGGTGTGTGTGTGGTGTAAGTTGTTGTATGTGTGGCGACTGCACCTTGTTGTGGTGTTGTGGTGACGTGCGGCTGGGTGTTGTGTGTGATGAGAGAGAGAGAGAGAGAGGAGAGATGAGAGGAGAGAGAGAGCGATGGAGATGAAGAAAGGAGAGGAGAGAGAGAGGAGGAGAGGAGAGAGAAGGAGAGAGGAGAGAGTGAGAGAGAGGAGGAGGAGGTGAGATGAGAGAGAATAATTATAATGAGAATTGACATTTTATGTTTTTCAAGTGTTTTACAGATGTTTGAAACACGGATATCGACTTGGGAATATGGCTAATAAACAGGTAACCCCTATAACGCACTAGGCGTTAACGCTATCTCTGGACCGATCTGTCAAAAAATTTGAGGCTCCTAATATTTCTCTTGCACTTTGTTCCCGTCAATTTTTTTTTGACAATTTATTTAACATAGTACAAGACATTTCTCGAGGTATAGCTCTTGAATTGACTTTGCTTGCTGAAAAAAGTGACGGAAAGTTTTCAGACGGAAACGATCATTATCGTTGACTGGAGAATCGACAATTTCGCTTAAAAATGTGGACAAAAATTTCAGAAAATTGTTAAAAAAATTGACGGAAAAAGTGCTAGTGTGACAGTACCTTTAAGGGACCATCCCATGTGACTCGAGTGTGCATAAACAACCCATTCAAAAATTAGGTAATTTTGCCATTCACAAAATGTTTCATAAGGAACCCGCGCAAAAGGACAATGAATCAGGTGAGAAACCTTACGACTTACATTTACTGATTGAATAATTGAAAATGTGATTCTTTACTTCCCTTCCTTAAAAATAATGAGTTTTACCAATTTTGATATTAAACGAAAAACCCTTACATATATTTTACGATGCACAATTTTTTGTTTTTAAAAATTAATTTGAAATTAAAGTTGTCATCGAAGTGGGCTATAGTGGTTGTTGCTAGAGGTTTCCCAGTACACCATTTCCAATTGTTATTTTCTTTGAAGAAAAACACATATTCAAGGCAAAAACATTGGTATTCCGCAAACTATGTAATGTTTCCAATACTTCTGCAAACATAATTCTAATTGACTGATATTAGTTGCCCAGAGAATATATTTTGCAACACATGATACAGGTCGCCAATCAAGGACCTTTCATACAGAACAGGAGCATTTTGCATTCACAAAAATATAGATACTACGCATGTTTGATTTGCCAGGAAAACAAATCAGGTCCACGACATCATTGAGGAGTGTGTCAGTTGGAAAAATGCCCGCAACTGACGTCTGTTAGATAATTTCGTGTGTAATTGTGTTGATGTGTGTGTGTGTATCTGTGTGTGTCTGTGTGCTCTCCTGGGATTGCTGTGTGTGTGATGTGTGTGGGTGTGTGTGTGTGTGTCGTGCTGTGTGTGTGCGCACGTTTGTACATGTATAGTTCTCTCTCCTCTTTCTCTCTTTCTCTTTCTCTCTCCTCTCTCTCCTTCTTCCCTTTATTACCGCTTTCTCTCTGCTCTCTCTCTTACTCATCGTCTCTCTCTCTCTCTCTCTCTCTCTCCTCTCTCCTCTCTCTCTCTCCTCTCTCTCTGCTCTTCTTTTCTCCACCTCCCTCTCTCTCCCTTCTCCCCCTCCCCTCTCCCCGTTTTCCCTCCCTTCCGCTCTTCCACCCTGCTCCGCTTATCCTTAACCCCTCTCCCTCTCCCTTTATTCTTAAACCCCGCCTCCCTTCATCGTCACTTCTTTCTCCCCTCCCTTCTCCTCTCCTCTCCTCTCCCCACTTACCAATATGCATCTTGGAGTGAGTGTTCGAAGCTGGATGGTAACGATGGACATTCTGGTTGAAGATGTCGACGAAATATAGCGCTCCCTCGACGGCTGCCCAATGAGGACCTTCGCCCAACTCCACTGGAATAGTTACCCTTTCGACTTCCACGTTTTCTGTCATGCTGCGAGGAGGGGAGGGGAGGGAGGGGGGGAGGAGTGTTAGTTCAGTTGACGCGAAGAGCCGTAGGGAAAAAGGGGAAAAAAAGGGGATGTGATGATGATTGAGTGATGAGGGAGAGGAGAGGATGGAAGGGATGTTATATGATGATGTGATGGTGTGATTGAATGGTGTTCGAGTGGTGGTGATGAGAACGATACTTGATGAGATGATGAGCGGTGAGTGTTAAGCCTATCTAGCTCGGAGTCGACGAATGAATATAATGGTGATGATTGATAAGGAACACGAGGATGATGATGATGATTGAGGAGATGGGGATGGTAATGTGCTGATGATGGTGATGATGATGGTTGGTGTGGTGGCGATGAGAAGATACTGATGAGAATGATGAGGATAATGATGATATTGGTGATAAATATCAACCAATAATAATGGCAATGATGTGTGACATAAGATTTAATCATGAAAAATAATTGACCAACCACAATTTACCATGATAATAATAATAATAATAATAATAATAATAATAATAATTAATAATAACAATAATAATAATAATAATTACAAATAATAACAATGATTATTATAATAATATAAATAAAAGTAATAATCAACAATCTACGAGCCAATTAGAAGCACCTTAGAGAGCGCATACCTACCGCCAAGCGCATAGGGTCACATTGCAATTAAAGATATTCCATCACTTGAAGAATCACATTAAAATCACGACCTCCTTGGCGGCACAGGGCAGGTAGGGGTCATGATAGCAATCCTGCAAAAATCTGTTTTCATATGTGTTTCTTGAGGTTGAATCTGCAGCTCGTCTGCAATCATTTTAAAAATTCCTGAGATCCGTGATAATGATTCAGTCACCAACCAAAAATCTTAAACCGAATCTAAGTGTAGCTAAGATACACCTCTGCGTTATTAAAAAAATAAGAAAAAATTACTCTCTCTCTCTTCTCTTTCTCTCGCTCGTCTCTCTCTCTCTCTCTCTCTCTCTCTCTCTCTCTCTCTCTGCTCTCTTCTCTCTCTCTCTCTCTCTCTCTCTTTCTCTCTTCTTTCTCGTCTCTCTCTCTTCTCTCTCTCTCTCTCTCTCTCTGCTCTCTGTTCTCCTTCTCTCTCTCTCTCTCTCTTCTTTCTTTCTTTCTCTCTCTCTCTTTCTCTCGCTCTCCTCTGCTCTCTCTCCTTCTCCTCTCTCTCTCCTCTCTCTCTCTCTTCTCTGCTCTCCCTCCCCTCCCTCCTCAACTAACCAAGCAAACTTAAAACTCTAACCTAACCAAACGGCGGACAAAAAAATATAACTCCTTGCCTTGAGCATGTAATACTAATGATAAAGAATTGATGATAATCATAACAAATAATAACATAATAATGTATATGATAATTACAACATACATAATATTACTTCTAATAATACTCGGCAATAATGAGTAGTGATGTGATGCGTGTGATTAGTAGGATGAAGGACTAGGCTTAATGAGTCCAACTGCAGTAATAATAATGATCAATAGTAATGGATATTAATAAAATGATAAATAAAACTTGATTCTGATTGATATTTTTGAATTATAATCATTAAATATAAAAATAATAGATTATAATAAATTAATATAATTAAATATATAATAATTTATACATATAAATTAAATAATTGATATATTAATTTGATAATAATACATAATTATAATAACAATTAAGAATAATCTGAATAATATAATTAGTATAGTAATTAATGATAATGACATTAATATACCAACACAGAACAGATAACAATTAATAATAGTAAATAGATGTAGATAGTAGCTTATGCTCTCTCTCCTCTCTCTTCTCTTCTCTCTCTCTCTCGCTCTCTCCTCTCTTCTCTCTCTCTCTCTCTCTCTTCTACTCTCTCATCTATGGATATAATATTAATATAATAATATATAATAAGTATGAACAATATAAGTGATTTATGATTAAATGAATTATAATATAATTAATAATATATAAATTTGATAGTTTATTATAATATATAGTTATATATATATATTATTTAAATAATAATATATATATGATATAATATTATTTGTGTAGTTGTGTGTGTGTGTGTGCGAGTGATAGTGTGTGATGTATATATGATATTTTAATTATTGTTTGTAGATCTAGAGCATAATAAATTACAGTTCTATTATATGAAATAGTCTCTCGCCAATTCAGATAGAGTCTACTGAAGCTCAACATTTAACTTTAAAAATTAAAGGTAATGGATAGGACAATGAATATAATTAAAACTTGTTCGAAAGTAATATTACGTTTTTCTAACCGGATGATACCATGTTGATTCAAAGGCAATAAGATACTGACTTTAATATCTATGTCGGTAAGTTTTGGGGTTTTGATTCCAAACATTCAGTATGATTATATGTATTATATAACGAATAAATCAACAGATTTAGCAATACGTAGTTCACTGATAGCAAAAACAACAAGTCCATTAATACACATCTGTGTACTTTATTTAATGTAGTTCCTTTTGTCTAATCTATCTAACATTATTTAAAAATGTCGTCTTAACAATAAAATCCTGCTAACATGTTTGTTTATATCGACTTACTCCTCGACCACCTCTCCTCCCTCGCCCCCCCCATCCTCTCTCTCTCATTTGATGCATGTTCTGTTGTATTTCCCTTCGAAAGGCACAATGGCCGTCCTATCTGCAAATAATAAGAAGGCTTGAAACGGTATCATGGCACCGCTGCTCAGTTTAAATGATTACTGATTAATTCTCTGTGTTATAGAAGCTTTTTATGTCATTCTGTTGATGTTCTTCTACATGTTTTCAGGGTGAAATAGTTCATCGTTTAGAGAGAAGAATATATAAAACTCTAATATATTTAGATTATTAATATTTATTTTATAATATTCAATATTAACGATCAATTTACATTGAATAATAACTCTTTTATAATAATACATATATAAAATTTGATACAACAAATATAAACAAATTACTATATAATAGCACCTAAATGATTTAATATAATATAATAGGAAAATATATATTCGAACAGAAAAATGATGTATTAAGGTTATAGATGTAGTTTAACAATGTATAGATGATCAGCTGCATATCAGCGGTTATGTGCCTAATAATCACTAAGATAACACAGATAAATTTTATCATAGTGTATATCTATGAATGATAGAAATAAACTCACTTACAGTATGTTAATGTAATTAGATACATTTATTCTTAGAAATAAGTGATATGTATGATTTAAATTGATTAGTCAGAAAATAATGAATAATCAAAAGTGAGAATGTTGAGTTAATAAAATTTGATTCTAATAATATATCATTTAGCATAAACATGTAATGACCATAAATACAACAATCATAACAAAATACATAATNCGCACGCACCATGGTACACGTACACACACAGAAACATACACACATCATCACACACACCGCACACACACACAATGATATCAATGAATAAATTAAAAATAATAATAATAATAACGATAATAATAATGATGATGGTAAATAATATAATATAATAATTAAGTAAAGTAATAATAGTAATAATAGTAAATAATAATCGTAACAATAGTAAAGTAATATAAACAAAATGATAAAAAAAAACTACGCTCGTGGTTCACCAAACCCCCAACGCCATCTATCGGCAGCAAAAAAAAACAAAAAAACATCATACAGCCGTTTCCCTTTAAGTACTTAAATAACAATTCCACAGATAATACTTAATAAGCTAAAGTAGATGAATTACTCATACGTACTTCGGCATTCAGTCACTGCGGTGGAAAAAAGTAAACAATTCAGCAAAAAATAACGAATATTCAGCGAATAAAAAGTGAGATTGTGTCTTTTTTTTATGAGTTCCGAAACTCAACTTGTGGCAACTTTTATTATTATTATTATTACTATATTATTATTATCATTATTATTAGTTAATTAAGGGAACAAAAATGATAATCTTATGCTTTGACCCCAGATGGAGTTGCCCCTCAACGGACTGTCCTTGAGGTCACTAGAGGTCAATAAAGGTCAAATGGTGACCCCTGAGAGAGAGAGAGAGAGAGAGAGAGAGAGAGAGAGAGAGAGAGGAGAGAGAAGAGAGAGAGAGAGAGAAGAGAGGAAGAGAGGGAGAGGGGGAGAGGGAGAGGGAGATGGAGGGAAGAGAGGGAGAGGAGAGGGGAGGGAGAGGAGAGAGGGAGAGAATGAGAGATGAGAGAATGAAGAGAATGAGATGAGAGAGAGGAGAGAGAGGAGAGAGAGAGCAGAGAGAGAGAGAGAGAGAGAAGAGAGAGAGAGAGAAGGAGAGAGAGAGAGAGAAGAGAGAGAGAGAGAGAGAGAGAGAGAGAGAGAAGAGAGAGAGAGAGGGAGGGAGGGAGGGGAGGGAGGGAGACAGGGAGAGGGGAGAGAGAGCGAGAGAGAGAGTGAGAGAGAGGGAGGGAGGGAGGGAGGGCAGGGAGGGAGAGAAGAGAGAGAGAGAGAGAGAGAGAGAGAGAGAGAGAGAGAGAGAGAGAGACGAGAGAGAGAGAGAGAGAGAGAGAGCAGAAACAAAGCATAAATTGCTGGTTATAAAAACTTAAAGCTTTACGGATGTTATGAATAACTAAAGAGAAAAATAATGCGAAATTTCAAAGCAAAGAGGGTAAGAAAAGCAATGAAAATAAGAAATGTATAAAATATTGAAAATTGGAAGCAGTTTCGGTGTTATTTAAGAAAACACAAAAACAGAGGGGGGGGGGAGGGGGTATCCAAGGAAGACGTGAAGGGGAGGGGGAAGGGGAGAGGGGGGGGGGCATAACAAGGTGGTTCCCTGGGCAACGTTTTTCTTTTTTTCTTTTCTTCTTCTTCTTTCTTCTTCTTCTAGCAAATCAGACTTAATTTCTCATATTAATTCCCCTTCATTCTTTCTCTACTTCATCATTCTTACTTTCGTCTATCCCAGTCATTTTATATTTCGAATATCTGGCGCTAACGTTTTATTATCCAAGGTCCCGGATGTTTCCTTCGTTTGAATCGGACAGCCGTTAAAGGTTTAAATCCACATCGGCCATCTTGTTAAAACTGCACGAGACCCTATAAATATTCATATATACGGACAGGTATATATATATATATATACATAAATAAATGCAAATCCGTCTTATCTATAAATTTATCTATCTATCCGGTAGATATGAATAGCTAAGATAGATAGATATGTTTTTTTTTTTTTGTTTTTTTTTTTTATCTGCAAGGACGTTTAAGAAATATTCATAAAGTCTCGTGCAATTTTTTAAAAGGCAGCTGATGTCTCTTTAACCCTTTCTGTCTTTCCTTCGCCTTCTTTATTCCTCGTTCTTGCTCTTTCCTTTTGGCTGTATTTTTTTTTCTTATCTTTTTCTTAAGGTTTTCTTAAGTGTTTCTTCTCATTATGGTTAGGATTTTTTTCTTCTTCGGGTCTCTCTGTTCCTCTCTTTCTCTTCTGTTTCTCCTCTTCCCTTCCTTCTTTCTCTTCTTCTTTCGTTTGTTCTCTCTTCTTCTTCGTTTGTTGTTTTGTCTCCCCCCATCTTTCTCTTTTTTTTCTTCTCTTGTTTTCTCTTCTTTCTTCTTTTGTCTTCTCCTCCTCTTTCTCTTCTCCCTTTCTTTTCCGCCTCTGTACTTCCTTCTCTCCTTCTTTCATTTCCTCCTCCTCCACTGTCCTCTCCTATGCTTCTTCCTTTTCTCTACACGTTATTATTACCCTCCTTTGATTTTTTTCCATCTCTCATCTTCTTGTCCTACATTTCTCCTTCCCTCTCTCCATCCCCTCTTCCTCTCTCTTTCTTTCTCCATCATTTATTCTTCTCTCCCTCCCTCATTCCCTTACTTTCTCCCTCCCATCATTCCTTCCCTCCTCCCCTCACTCACTCTCTCCCTTCTCTCTTCCCTCCCTCCCTCTCTCAAGTCCTCCCTCCCTACTCCCCCTCTCCCTCTCTATCTCTCCCTTCTTTCTCTATCTTCCCTCTCCCCCTTCCCCCCTCCTTCCCTCTCCCCCTCTTTATCTCTCTCCTCCCTTCTTTCTTCCCTCCCTCCCTGCTCAATGCTTCCCTCCCTACCTCCTTCCCCCTTCTCCATCTCGCCCAGCTCCTCTCTCTCTCTCCCGTCTTTCTTCCCTCCCTACCTCCTTCCCCCCTTGCGCTCCTCCCCTGCTCTCTCTCTCTCCCATTCTTTCTCCCTTCCCCCCTTCTCTCTTCCCTCCCTACACTCCTTCCCTTCCTTCCCCCCCTCCCCCTCTCTCTCTCTCTCCCTTCTCCCTGCTTACCCCCTCCCTCCTTCCCATCCTTCCCTCCCCCCCTCGCTCTCTCTCCTTTCTCCCTTCCTTCCCTCCCTGTCTTTTCTATCGGTTACATCTCCTTGTGACTTGACATAAACAGCGACTGACTGATTCGCTAATCCATAAATCGGTTA
>NW_020872022.1:10000-11166 GCF_003789085.1 Penaeus vannamei
CATAATACGTTAAAATCGGACTGATAATATGTGTGCTTTTCATTATTTATACATTTTACATGACAAATCATGTACGGAATACTTGTATATAATTATCTATTATTTACCTATTATTGTTGCTCTAACGGGGATTTACAGTGTATAATATTGATAAAAAAAAATAACTGTTCTCTAATCGGACGGGTGTCATACACATACGGATAATTTTTCTCAGCGCGGCCGGGCGTCACCGGGTGATGATAGACGTTTCTTTGCATCTGCGGAATATTGGTGTTTAACTCTACGGGGCCACGGGGCCAATTTCAACACTCAGACTCCCGTGCAGTACACTCCGTGACCTCACACGAAGAGGTCATGTGGTACCCTACTCCGGTGCCCTCGCCCCTTACACATGGATCTCTGGTGTCATGCACGAGGAAATTATTCATGAATCTTTAGGTGTGCATATACCTCGCAATTGAAACGTCATGAGAGTAGTGATGTGAACATGGTTATGTTTTAAATTCAATTGAATTCATTCCTCAACCGAGTGCCAAGTACTGTGTTAGTGACCGTTGGAACTGAGTGCCCCGTTATCCCGAGCGCCATAATTCACCTGTCACGAGGCGGGCGAACCAGGCGCCGCGGTCACCACCCCCACGATGGGGGGAAAACCGCAAAGTAAACACTGAGGGGGAGGACTCGCAGGATAACTGTCCCACCCCTCCCACGGCTGAAAAGTGCGTTTCAGCCTGTAATTCACTGAACCCATTGCCATGCAAGAGGCAAGAAATGACGGTGATGCCGTCGCTCAGGTGGGTGACGCCTTGGCAGGACCTTGGCAACCCCTCTTCGAACCTGCGGGGTACACCCATTGACCTTGTGCGAGGGGACACACTCTTCTCACCATATATCTATGTCGCCCACTCCCAGCAGAGCTATATAGAAAACCTTACTGGGGGATTTATTGGAGGTATTACCTTCAAATCATGTGATGAAAAAAAGAAATCGGAAAAATATGACGAATACCTCGTCACACATTCTAACAACGACCTTGACCTTAAAAACACATATGCACTCGATGGAGTTCACAAGGCCATTCGAGTGTACAAGGATGGCCAACCATTAAACCAAATCTGCATTGTATGGAAAGGAGAGCAACCCCCTCCAAGTACGTACAAATTCTT
>NW_020872023.1:0-2500 GCF_003789085.1 Penaeus vannamei
AGAGAGGAGGAGAGAAAGAGAGAGAGAGAGAGAGAGACAAGAGCGGGAGAGATATTATCAAATCTAAAGACCTAATCACACTGGACCCTTTTTCGTCAATCGGTGAGTTTCCGTCTATGCTTGAGACTTTCCGCAATTATTTTTTGTAAACGGGACACCTCCAAGACGGAGACGATAGCGACCGTATTCGTCTAAATTTCCGTCTTGATTTTGTGATACGGAGGATCTATACAACTAGATTGCTTGTTTTTTGTGCTTTAGTAATAAATCAGATAAAATAAGTTCATGTGAAAGTTACTGTTCAAGAATATTTCTAGATACAATATACATGATAATATTTCTATAAAATAACCTGCTATGTATAAGAATGCTCATATACACAAGACCTTCACTCGGATGGTGCCAAGTTTGCAAGTTTGTTTACACGGGTCATATGCTGTCCATTTGCATACGGAGGTTTATGAGGAAAAGTAAAAATTGACGGAAAAAAGTGCTAGTGTGATAAGGCCTTAATTCCTATGATGGTTACAAGAAAACGGGCTTGGGGCACACGCCAGTCCTCACTTTGGCTCGCTTTGGGGGAAATTTGTCGTGTTTAGATCCCTTTTCCTTTCGTCTTTTTCATTTCTTTAATCTTGCATATTCGCATTTCTTAGTTTTCTTTTTTGCCATTGGTCATTCTCTCTTTGAACTTTGTATTAGCAGTATCATATTTTTATTATTATTATTATTATCATTTACATTCCTCTTTCTTTCTGTCTCTGTCTCCCCCCCCCCCCCCCCCTCTCTCTGTGTCACTCTCAAAGTCTTTATCTTCTTTTCGATTCTTCTTTGTTATATTTCTCGTCTTCTCCTCCTCCTCTTGCTTGCATTTCTCGTCGTATTAGTAGCTCTCTCTTTGTCCACTTCCCTCCGTTCTTCTTGCTCCTTTCCATGTCATTCCGTTTATTCTTCTCCTCTTTGTTCTCCTCCCTTTTCCTCTCTTTGTTCTTCCTCCTCGCACATTTTATTCCCTTCCTGTTTCCACCTCCCTACTTTACTCTTTGTTCCTCTCCCCCTCTTCGCTCCTCTCCTCATCTTCCTTGGTCGTTGTTCTTCTTGTTCCGATTTTTGGTTCGGGGTTATTCTTGTTATTCTTTTCTGGCCTTTCTGGAATTCCTCGCGTTTCCTTTTTTCCTCTTGTTTTTGTTGCTCTTCCTCTCTCTCTCTCTCTTTCTCTTTCTCTGACATTCAGTCGCACACACACACACACACATGCGCACACACACGCGTATACATGCATGTACATATGTATTTCTGTGATTATCACCCACACTGCCATCTATTCTCTTACCCCTTTTCTCCCTTTCTCTCTCTCTCCCTTTTCTCTCTCTATCTCTCTCCCTCTATTTATCTCTATCAGTCTAATTGACACGCTCTTTCCCTGTCTCTCTCTCTCTCTCTCCCTCCCTCCCCACGTCCTCCCATACCTCATTTACTTTGCTTCCCCGTTATACAATCACCTTCCCATAACAGAGGGTAAAACCGCTCTCAACAGAGGGTGTTATTGGGGCGATCATCATTATTAACATGACATTTGATCCCAAGTACTCGGCATTTAACACCTTCGCTCGCTGACTCTCTTGCATTTGTTCATGACCTGTGCCGGAGGGTCGTTCCCGGCCCTCGCGTTTATTGGTCCAGCTGTTTGTGTGTTTTGCTCTTCTTTTTCTGTCTTTTCTTTTCATCTTTCTTGCTGCCTTTATTGATGTTTATATGCATGTGTTTCTGTCTTACTAATGGTCTTTTTTTACTGGGTCTATATACATATACTATATATATATATATATATATATATATATATATATATATATATATATATATTATATATATATATATATATATATATATTTACACACACACACACACACACACACACACACACACACACACACACACACACACACACACACACACACACAACATATATTATATATATATATATATATATATATATATATATATATATATATTATATATATATACATATAGGTATGCATATGTATACATATGTATACACACACACACACACACACACACACACACACACACACACATACACACACACACACACACACACACACACAACACACACACACACACACACACACACACACACACACACACACACACACACACACACACATATATATATATATATATATATATATATATATATATATATATATTATATATATATATACATGTATGTATGTATGTATATATATATATATAATATATATATATATATATTATATATATATATATATATATATAGTATATTGTGTAATGTGTGTGTGTGTGTGTGATTGTGTGTGTGTAGAGTTTGTGTGTGTGATCCGGCTTTAGCTGTGGTGTTAGATCGAGGGTTGGTGTATAGTCGTGTGTAGTGAATATGTAAGAATGAAGCGTGATGAAAGAGAATGAATATTTCCACAAGACAGAGATAGTGTATTTGATC
>NW_020872023.1:7500-15000 GCF_003789085.1 Penaeus vannamei
AGGTGGGGTGAAGAAGGAGGCTCATATACCAGAAAGCGAAGGGCGAAGAAGTCACAAAAGGTAGAAACGCGAGTATGAAACAGAGGAGGAGCGATCGACAGGAATTCACAATGGAACATAAAAGGAGGACTGATGGAAATGTATGTATAAAAATAAGAACGCGCACACGATGGCATGCAGAGAAAGAACTGAATGAAAGTAGTATGGTAGCGATGAGTGGCGTCCGAGGAGAATGAGGAGAGCGAGAGAGGATGACCCTTTTACTCGAGAGTAGAGCGAGAGAGAGGGAGAGAAATAGAAAAGCAAAGCGAAAATAAGAGTATGAAGAGCGGGGGGAGGCAGGGGGGGAGAGCAACCGGCCCGGCGCACCCATAATTCCTCAAAAGTAAGGTAATTGTAAAGAAGCTGAATATAAGCCCTCTGCGCCCAAGGTTCGAAGTGAGTTATTTTAGGAGTCTTGCTTAAAGGGCGGTGATTTTTTTCGACATGGTTCTCTTTCTTTTTTTCTGCCTCATCAAACCTTCTTTCCTAATCGTACTTCTTCTTATCTACACTAATTCTTACGTACACTTCACCATTTGTCATTCCTTCTGGTCTGGAGCTCTCTAACCACGCTTCCAGGTAATGTTGAGTATAATAAACGTGGAGTGGAATAGTAGTTCTTAAGAAGAAGGATAAGAGAAAAGCGAAAAGAAAAAAAAAACTAAAAAGATATAGAAAAAAAATGGTGTGGGTAGCTGGGGGGTAGGAAAGGGGTAAGAGGGGGAGAGGGGAGAGCGTGCGTCGGTTCGTTACATTATCTTGAAGTTGAACGTCAGATATATAAAGAGGGAAATGGAAAAGAAAGAAAGAAGAGGAGAGAAAAGAAGAGAGAGAGAGCATCGCGCGCTCGCGGGCCAGCATTCAGCATGGCGTTCAGGAAGCGACCAACCGCCTCGGAGGAAGCGGTCCTTTGACGCGTGCCCAGGAGAGCCTCCTCCTCCTCCTCCTCCCCTCTCCTCCTTCTCCTCCCTCCTTTTCTTCAAGACTTTTTAAATCCCAAAGTACAATGGCGTGACGTTACACGCGCCGGCCGTCTCTTTCAGAATCAGTGCAAGGGCGGGGCTGAATGCGGGCGCGCGGAGAGGAAGAGGAAGAGGCGGAGGCGGAGGAAGAGGAGAAGGCAGGAGGAGGTTAAAGAAGATAAAGGGGTAAAGGGAGATGTAGAGAAAGAGGGAGAGATAGAGTTTAAAAAGTGGAAATGGGGGAATAGGAAGAGGCAGAGGAATGGGAAGAGTAACAAGAGTGAAGAGGAAGAAGACGGAGAAGTCAAGGAAAGGAGGAAGTGGAAAGAAGAGAAAGAAGTAAAGTAAAATAGAAATGGAGGAAGTAGGAGAAAAGAGTCAAAGGCACGACCAGATACAAGGAGCCATTATCAGTAACAAAAATACGTCGAAATGGCGGGAAAACAAGATGAATCACCGATGCCTCCTCCCTCATTGACATCCTTTTACATCAGCGGTGGCAGTCGTGTTGGAAGAACCTGCTGGAAGACCCTCGTTTGTTGAGCGGCGTTGGCAGAGGTGAAGGAAGCGGGGGGGGGGGGGGGTCACGTGCCAACTGTCATCGCGACGCAAATCTTTTACTTGATTTCGTTTCGAATTCTTTATACTTGCGATCTCTTTTTGTTTCACTTGCGCTGGTTCTTTTCAGTTTTGCTTTTTTGACTCATTTTTTTCTTTCTCTTTTCTTCTCTCCTTTTTTTTTATTACTGTCCTTTCCATTTCTCTGTTTTGTTCTGTCAGTTTCATCAATTGATATTCGAATTTGAATTCCATTGTTATTATCTCCTTTTCTTTCTTTTTTTTCTCCCTCTCTCCCTTTGATTCCGTTTTTCATATTCACTCTTTTATTATATCTGTTTTGTCTCTTTGTATCTCTCTTTCCCCTTTATCATTCCATTGTTAGTACTTTTTCTACATATCATTTTTTTCGTTTCTTTTATTAGGTAATCGCCGAATTTAAATACAGACGACAGGATCACAATGCTCGGTTGTTATGCTGGGCGAAGGTATCATAACACAATTATATCACTGTCCCGGGTGAATGCTTAGTGTTCGCTGTCCTTTGATAAATGTGTAAATATTGTTATTTTTATGCGTTGCTTTTATATGTCTTTTGTTCGTTTGTTTGTTTTTTTTTCGCTTTCTTTCTGTTCTCTTTCTTATTTTTCGACCTATTTTCAAGGTTTTCGAGATAGGATAATAATATCAGTGATATTGATGATAGCAATGATAAGCATAATGATCAACATGATAGTGGTAATAGAACTGGTAAATATAGCAATGGATACAGTGACAATGGCGGTGGTATTACGTTTAGTAGTTTTATCTACATGGTTATATAAAGAGAGATAGATAAATTGATAAACTGATAGATAGATAGAGGATAGACAGAAACATATACAGACAGACAGAGAGATAGATAGATAGATAAACAGACAGATAGATGATAGACAGGTACATATAGACAGACTGACAGACAGATAGATAATAGATACAGATTCATACACCCATGCACATATACATATGTATACAGACACATGACTACACACACACACTTGCACTGAGCCCTCGAGGGCGGCCCGGGAAGGACACGTGGCCCCCGGACACGCGCCTCCCGAGCGCCCGAAACGCGTGGCCGGAAGAGTCGTGATGTTGGCGACGGGAGGGCGGTGTTGGCTGCTGTGAGAGAGGGTGCACGTTTCATCATGCCGTTATATGCCATAACCATCACTGATATGTGATGCTAATGAAAGCTGATGTATTGTTATATACATGCAAACACGCACACACATAACACACACATCGACACACATACACACGCACACATCATCATGTACACAACACACACACATACACACACTACACACAAATACATGATTACACACACCACATACGCACACACATACATATTATATATATTTGATATGTTGCGTGATGTGCGTGTGTCGTTGTGTGTGTTGTGTGTGTGGTGTGTGTGCTGTATATTATATTATTTTATTTACCAAATCATTATTTCAATCTTGCATCTACCATGGAGAATGAAATATCTATTTTTTTGCATTTAATATCATCTTTATTGATTACATTATTATTATGTTATTATTTTTATCATCAGATCATTATATATCATAATTATCTATTAATAAATTTTAATTATCATTAATGCATTATCAAGTATAATAATCATAATTATACATTATTGTCATTAGTTCTCACAATTTTTATCATTTTACCAGCCGTTTTTTTAGTATTCCATGTGTCCGTCTATTTATAAAATCCTGCCTGATAACTTACTGCATATCGTATCATCCCATTAAACATGTGTCTTTTTCATGAATCAGTTTGTGTTTATGTTCCTGTGGTGCACGATGCTGGGAATTTTGTCAAAGGGAATAATCCTGTTTATTATTATTATCCTCAAAAATCTTATTATTTGCTTGGGAATGTTGCCTTCGTTATCGCTGCTGTAGTCATTATTCTCGTCATTTTTCATAACTGATGTCATTTCTTTTTAATTTCACTTTTTTTCTCTTTTCTATCTCTCATTTTTTTCTTGTTTTCTCACTCCTAATCCCTTCTTATCATTTCCTATTTGCTTTTTCCTCTCATCTTATTCGTCTTCCTAGTTCTTCTTCTGCTCTTTTCTTTCATTTCTCCTTTTCACCCTTCCTTCTCTCCTCCTCTTTTCCTTCTTATTCCTCTTTTTTTCTTGTTCTTCCTCCTCCTTCTTCTTACACCCTTCTTCGTCTTCTTTTTCTTTTCCTCCTCCTCCCTCTCCTCCCTTCCTCCCTCCTCCTCTCCTTCCTCATCTCCCCTCTCCTCCTCTCTTTCCTCCTCTTCTTCCTCCTCCTTTCTCCAAGCGTGAGAAGGAGGACCAAGATCTCTTCTCCCTTTCTTCCTCCTTCCAACCGTCCTTCCTTTCAACGGCGTCTCGCTGGGTCTCCCTCCTGCACGGCCGGCGGCGAAGCAGAAGAGGGAGAGAAAGGAGAGAAAAGAAAGAATAGGAGAAAAAGAGAAAATAGAAAAAAAGTGAAATGGAATGATCTAGAAGGAAAGGAAAGAAGGAAGTGCGTTTTGCTTTTTTCATTATTATTTTTTTTTTTCTTTTCATTTTTTTCGAGTGACTCAGAGAAAGAACGAAGGGAAGGGATATATATCAAGGATAATAGAAAGAGAGAAAAGAGAACAGAAGGAGGACGAGGAAAGAGAGGGGGAGGGGGATGAAGGAGATGGAGAGGGGGGAAAGCGAGAACAAGGACGAGAGAGGAAGAGGAATGAGAAGGAGGAGGGAGGGAAGGGGGAGGAGGATGAGGAGAAGGGGAAGCAAGAAGAGAAAGAGAGAGAATAGATGATGACGAGACGAGAGGAAACGCGCCGGGAAAAGCGGGCGAGAAAGCAGCAAGAAGAAATGGAAGGAAGAAGGGANAATAGATTAGAGTGTGTAGATAGTGGTGTGTTGTGGTGTGTGTGTGTGTGTAGATAGATAGATAGATAGATATAGATGTGTACATACACCCACACATACACACACACACACACACCACAACACACAACACACCCACAACACACACACACCACACACGCACACACACACACACACACACACAAGAGGCGCACACGCACAGCACACCAACAGAAAGAAAGAAAGAGTGGTTGGGAAGACAGACAGACAGACGACAGACAGAATATGCGTAATTTTGTGTCTGTTTATGAATAGAGAGATAGATTTCGAGCGAGATCAATAAACGGGACAGAAAACTCTTGGGAATAAATGAGAGACTTCGAACAGCAGATAGATTGCGATGAAGAAGGTAGATAGATGTGAAAATAGATGGGAAGGCTGATGGATAGACAGGCTGACAGAATAGACACAGAGCGTATGAACACGTGACTGATAAATGACAACCTGATGAAGAGAAGAGAGAGATAAAGAGATAGAAGAAGCAGAAAGGAGGGGGAGATAGAGATCACGGGGAGGGAGGGAGGGAAGAGACAGACAGCGACAGAGAAGAGCGAGAGACCAGAGAGAGAGAGAGAGGGACGGGAGAGAGCAGAAGAGAGACAGAGGAAGAGAAAGACACAGACAGACAGACAGAGAAAGTGAGAAAGAAGAGAGAGAGAGAGATAAAGAGAGGGATAACAGAGAGATGAAGAGAGGCAGACGACAGAAAGAGAGAAAGAAAAAAAGGGGAATGCAAAAAAAATGGAAAAAAACGGATAATAGATCTTGATACTTCTATTATATACGCGAGCGCACATCACGTACAGCGACACATCACACGCAGATCCAAAATTCACTGATTAGATATATAATTATAGATATAGGAGATATACTGCCCCTCTACTCCAAATCCCTCAGATATATCCACGCCCACTCATTCATTTACCTATCCTTAACCCATTATACCCACGCCTACCCTCCTCCCCTATCCCACTCCCTTCTGCCTCCTATCCTCCTTTCTTCTCAATCGCCTCCCTCTTCCCCCTACGTCTCCTTAATAATATTTACCCTTCCCCTTCATCCTCCCCTCCTTCTCCCCTTCCCTCCCCTCCTCCTCCTCCCCCCTTTCCCCCACTTTCCCCCAGCAACGACGCTTACGCTGCGCCTCCCCCCCATCCCTCGCCATCCCTCCCCTCCTCCTCCCCCATCCTCCCTTCCCCCCTACCCGAACCTTCCCAACCAATAATACACCCCCTCCCCTCCCTCCTCCTCCCTTCCCACTTTTCCGGCAACTGACCCTTCCGCTTCATCAAATCCGGCTATTGGAATAATCGAATGAATAATAACGGAAGGCTTGATGGATGCGTTGGTAATTTGGACAAAAGAATTGGGGCGGGGGGGGGGGGGGGGGCGAGGGCGGGGGTTTTTTGGTTGCGTTTGGTTGTCTCTCTCTTTTCTTGTGATTTGGCTTCTGTTTGTTTATCTGTCCTGCTTGTCTTTTTCTCTCTTCTCTCTCTCCTCTCTCTGCTTCTCTACTCATCAAAATATAGTCATCTCATACTCTCTCCTCTCTCTCATTTCTCATCTCTCAATCTCACTCATCCTCCTCTCTCTCCATCATCTCTCTCTCTCATCGTTCATATACTCAATCACTACAATAATAGTCTCTCTCTTATTTCCACCTACTCTCTCTCTCTGCCGATTTATTTAGAGGAGCAATTTTGGAATTTCGCGTATTGTTTCATGCACATGTTACCTTTGTTAGTTTTTCAGGGTATTTTCTGTTCCTTTGTGGAAGACGATGCATGATTTAGCTTCCGCATGTATGTGTGTGTATGTGTTGAGTGTATGTGTGTGTGTGTGAGGGGGGGAGGGGTTATGTGTGTGGTGTGTGTCTTGTGTTTTATGTACGAGTATGGATGTTTGGGATGTGGTTTTGTGTGTGTGTGTGTGTGTGTTGGTGTGTTGGTTGGGGGGGGGATTATTTGTGTGTACGTGTGTGTGTGTGTGTTGTGTGTGTGTGTCGAGCTTTCTGGTGGGTATTGTCCGTGTGTGTGCGTCCGTGTGTGGTGTGTGTACGTGTGTATGTGGGTGTGCAGTGTAGACATGGTTATTTCGCCCTTCGCTTATAAGTAAAAAAAGTGAACATTCCATCTGATTCATTTTTGAAAAGGGTTGAATATGAACAAAAAGGTAGTATGGGGAGGGGGGGGGGCCTCCTGCCTAAGGGTTTGGCTTTGTTTAAGAGAGGGGGGGGGGGAGAGAGGGGAGAAGGGGAGAGGGAAGAGGGAGGGGAGGGAGGGGAGGGGGGGGGAGAGGGAAGAGGAAGAGGGGAGGAGGGAGAGGGGGAGGGGAGAGGGGAGGGAGAGGAAGAGGGGAGAGGGAGAGGGGGAGAGAAAGGGGGAGAGGGGAGGGGAGGGAATCCACAGGGTTGCAATTTTGTGGAGTGAATAAGAGCGATCTGGTAATTCAGATTAAATAATACAAATGAAGTACATTCAACCTAAGTTTCTTTTGTGAGGAAATCAACAAAACAACAATGATAGCAATGATATTTATTAGATATAAACCTCGCAATACAACACACAAAGAGACCCGGATGATAAATAAATAAATAGATAAAAAAGGTTTCTGGTTTTCGCTTTTTTCGGGGGGGGGGGTAAAGGGAGGATAGGATGAGGGAGAAGGGGAGGAGAAGGAATAAAGGAGAAGGAAGGGGAAGAAAGGAGGAAGGGTGAGGAGGGAATTAGGAGAAGGGAAGGCGAGGAGAAGTAAAGAAGGAGAAGGAAGGGAGGAGAGAGAGAGAGGGGTTAAAATAGGAGAGAAGAGAGGAGAAAGTGGAGGATGGGAAGAGGGAGAGGAGGAGAGGAGGAAGGGAGGAGGGAGAAGGAAGGATGAAGGAGGGGAAAGGAGAGGAAGGAAGGGAGAAGGGAGAGAGTAGGAAGGAAGGGGAAAAAGAAGAGGAAAGAGAGGAGAAAGAAAGAGAGGGAGAGTAAGGAGAAAAGAGAAGGGAGA
>NW_020872023.1:20000-25000 GCF_003789085.1 Penaeus vannamei
GTAATACTAATGTTAGTGATAATAATGATAATAACAATAATGATAATGATAATAATAACACTAATGATAACAATAATGCTAATGATTATAAAAGTTTTGATAGTAATGATAGCAACAACAACAATAAAACAATAATAACGGTAATAAATAATGATAATAATGAAAAATAATAAGGATCAGTATCATCACCATAATGATATTCATATAAATTTATACCACGATAGTAGTAGCAAATAATTATAATATTAATCTTATTATTAAAAAAAAAACATTTCAAAACTCATTAAAAGAAAAGCATTTCTACTCAAAACGGTTGAAAATTAATTACATTTTGATTTTTTTCCTTACATATCTGTTTTTTTCAAACGTTTTTTTTATTTATTTTTCTTTTCCTTTTTTTATCCGGCCAGGTCTCCCCGTCTCCGGTGTCAAAAGTATAAATAAAAATAAAGAACACATAACATACGTACAAAAAAAGAGAGAAAAATATAACACAAAGGGCCATATTAAATTTCTGGGCGCGACCCCCAGATGCGGGCGGTTTATTTTTGTAGGGAAAGTTCACATGTATTTTTCTTTTTTTCTTCTTCTTTATTGTATTTTTCTTCTTCTTCTTCTTTGTTTTTTCTTTTTCTCTTCTTCTTTTTCTTTTTTTTTTTTTTCTTTGCTCGTTTTATATATACGTGCACACACGTATTTATATATATCTATAATCATATCAGTATACACACACACATAATACATACATTATATATATATATATATATATATATATATATATATTTAAATATATATGTGTGTGTGTGTGTGTGTGTGTGTGTGTGTGTGTGTGTGGTGTGTGTGTGTGTGTGTGTGTGTGTGTGTGTCTGTGTGTGCGTGTGCGTGCGTGTACACAGACACATATGTATGTACCAACAGAAGGAGAAAAAGAAGACCGATAATAACGCAAAAGCAAAAATAAGGATCACCCCATTTCCAACAGCACCAAAGGAGAGAGAGTACCATCGGCAGTGTTCGGAGGCGGCCACGTGTGTTGATTATGCATTCTGGCCACCCACACGTGCGTCAGACGATAAACCACTTTGAATATAAAACATGACCTCACCTTTTGACAACATTTTCCAGAATTTTCTTGGAAGTGAAAAAGAAATAAAACGATATTTTTTACCTCGGGCTCGAAACCACCAGGAATGAAATAAAACACAATGAAAAAACGTTTAACCTTCTAACCGTCATTATCATTATTTCAAATATCTTTAGAATTTTTAGCTCGCTATTTTAGCTATTAGAATCATTTCTACTGTTCTTACCATTATAAATTTGTAGTTTTGTTGGTACTATGGCTGTCATCCTCACTACTGTCGCATTGGTACGTAAAAATAACAAGAACATCAATAACAGCAACAATATTGATACTGTTAACAATGATAATAACAACAATAATGTTAAAAATACTAATAACGATACTCATAATAATAATGGTATAAAAATAACACAATTATTGAATATAATGATAATAACCAATACTAATACTCACAACAATACTAATAGTAAGTAATGCCAATAATGATAACAATAACAAGACAGTAATGACCATAATAATGATGATGAAGATAACTACAATGGTATTGATAATAATAATGGTAAAAACAATGATACTGATAATAATTATTATCATTTATAGTTATAAAACAAAATGTTGACAACAATGAAAATAATAATATTAGGTTTAGTGTTCCGTATGTGATTAAGAAACTAGACTGGACCTTAAGTTAGGAAATTTGGAACATCAAAGCATCAAGAAATTAATTGATTTGCTTAGATATTTCATTTATTTATTTATATTTTATATCATGGTCGTACAGGGAACTTTATTTTATATTTTAGTCCGCCCTCTTACAGAGAACTCTTGGTGGACGTGGGTCCTTACATCAGGGTCAGGCATTGTCACTCTTTTTGCGATGTAAAACAATGTAAATTTATCTTTTGTATTTTAATTTGTATCGAATTTCACCAAAATGCATATTTACTTCATTTAATTTAATTAATCTAACGTAGTACTTTCTTACATACGCCTATTTTCACTAGAAATACATCCATACGTAGCGCAGGCGGAGCCACCTGCCGGCAAATTTCGAAAGTTTTGTTGCCACAGTGCTCAGTGCTCGTTTGAAAAGTGATGTGTCGTTTGTTTATAGTGTTTTTTTGTGTTTCCGAATACTTTCTCAGTGTTTACGATGAAAACAAACTCTTAATGAAGTCTTTACGATCCCAGGGATACCATTAGATTCGGTGAAGAACAACAGTCGTGGCTTCAGCAGCAGAAATTCGTGAGGGATTCGTCTCTTCCGAGCCACGCTTCCCTCCGCCATGAGGTAAGCCCCGCTACCATCTTTATATGTACTGAATGACGTATGCAATTGAAGCAGTGGATTAGGAAATGCGTAAATTGGGAAGAAGTAATGATAGAAGTAATGTTGATAAGGCTGGGCGGGGTTTAGGAAAGTTTTTGGTTCATACGGCGGTCATTGTGGCAGTTTGTGCGTTCAAGAAGGGGTTCATAGCTCGTTCGTTCGTTCGGATCGTGGTTCGGGGGGTTCCATTTCTACCTTTATCGTCAAGTTACGATGCTTGACTTTTTTTTCAACGTTCCATTTTATTTTACTTTAAGTGTTTTTTTTCAAGATTAAGTTACGATGCTTGACTCGTTTTTTTTTCAACGTTCCATTTTATTTTACTTCTTAAGTTTTTTTTTTAAGATCTAATTAGCCCATATCCGCCCCCGCCTAACCCAAAACGCCCGTGTCCCTAAGGGTGTGGATCCCCCAAGGGTGTGGTCCCGTTGTAAACATTTACCTGATGATACAAAAAGAGAGAGAGAGAGAGAGAGAGAGAGAGAGAGAGAGAGAGAGAGAGAGAGAGAGAGAGAGAGAGAGAGAGAGAGAGAGTTAAATAAAATACAACAGGCAATACATTTTGTGATGGTGATGTAGGCCTGCATTTGCGAGAAGAATTACTCTCAAGGTGTTGTATAGTATGTGTTAAAAGGGACGGTAATTTTCTATATTTCCTTCGCCTCTCCGATATCGACGATTTTGGTATCGTTGGATTCCTCTCACTGTCCACATTGCAAATATATAGTTTTTTTTTTTTTTTTTTTTTATTGCGCGGAAACCCCCCGTTAGCGACAAACTTGGCCCCGATAGCAAGGGAGGGCATGGAAGGTTCCAGGGAAAATGCGGGGTTAAATAACACTAATGATATAACCCACAGTGAAAATAACCATGGTTATTCACATGACTTTCCATTGCAGGGGCCTGCCCCCTGCGACCCCCTGGGGGGGCTGCCGCCCCCCAACCCCCGCCGAGGACACAGAACCTCCACCCCGTATTCCCGGCAGGCTAGAGCGTTACAAAATTATCGTCGATCTCGGAGCGGCGGACGTATTACAGTCCTCGTCATCATTGTATACAGAGACGATTGTAGTATAATCATGTAGTATACCATGAACAGAAGAGCGCCCTCGTCGGCGGGTTTTGTGCCTCTCGATGTTACACCGATGGCCTCAAGGTCGAGTTTCCCGTCCCCTGGAACCACGATTTTCGAATTCCTAACCGAAATAACCGCCGCGTTCAGTACTTCGCCATAGCCGCCGCGATGACCGAGTGTGGAGGGTGCTCCTACTAGTACCAGGTTATGGTAGGGTAAGTTATCGGCTCCGCATTAGTTCGTGTGCGCTCTATCCTGCCGTGAATATGTGGCGGATATTTTGTTTGTTTCTCGCGGGGGTTGGGCGGCAACCCCCGCTGGGGGGGTCGCAGTGAAAATCATGTGAATATCCATGTAAATTTTCACTGTGGGTTATATTACTAGGGTAATTTTCTATATTACGTCCGCCGCCCCGACATCGTCGCCCCCGATATAGGGCCCAAGTTTCCGCGCAATTAAACCTACATATTTGGAATTGTACAGAGTGAGAGAAAACACGATACAAAAATCGTCAAAATTTACTATATTACGTCCGCCGCTCCGACCGCCGCTCCGACATCGTCGCCCCCGATATAGGACCCAAGTTTGCCGCTAACGTGGGGGGGGGGGGTCCGCGCAATAAAACCTACATATTTGGATTGGCAGAGTGAGAAGGAATCCAACGATCCATAAATCGTCGATTCGGAAGGCGAAGGTAATATAGAAAATTACCAAAGGGACATTATGCAGGCTTTGTAGTGTGAATGAAGGTATAATTGAATATTATTGTGTGTTATTATTAGTAAAGTGTGTTACTTTGTGCAGTTTTGTATCAGGGGATATTTAGACAAGCTTTATAGTTTCGTGGAAGCAAATGTGATGAATGTGGTGAAAAACAAACAGTGCGATTACAATAGAAACATCTCAAATTAATGAACAATATAATCAGATAATAACTACAGGAAACACAATATGCACTCAGATCCGAGAGTTAATAATGTAATCGAAGGTAAACAATACCGAGAGCGGACCAAACATAATGAAAATAAAGAAGCAGTTATACGAAATGTTGATAAGACAAAGAGATAAAAGACGTTATTTGTTAGTAATAAAACACCACTTGAGAATAACGTTATATTGACATGGACTGCGTTAATCGAGGTTAATCTCATTTCGGTAAATGTGATGTCGAATTGGCCATGAACTTTTCTACTCGTTGCGAAGAACAAAACAACAGGGTTTATTCGCCAATAATGAACACGATGGTGCATGAATCATGAACAAGGTGTGTTTTGAATGCAATCCGTAAATACAGGAACAACATTTTTGTTTGCGTGGAGGTATTTTCTCTCTCGTTCTTTCGACGGTCTTTTAACTTCCAGAATATATTAGGAGTAAGAATAGTAATGCAGGGAAGAAAACACAAAAGGATTGGGGCAATTCAGGGCTTCGAAACTTGGTTGTTTCAAGTGTGCGTTTCATGCAGATTGAGTGATAAATATTTATAACTGTAAAAGCGAAAACAAAGACAA
>NW_020872023.1:27500-32500 GCF_003789085.1 Penaeus vannamei
TTACTAAGTTGTTTTTTAAGTATAAGGTCATTCATATATATTTAACATTTTTCGTTAATTTTTTTTGTGGATTCCATTTGTAGAATAATTATATAAATAATTCAGGTTATTTAGCAGTTGATGATTAGTATGATAATCCCTTTATTCTTCTTTCCCTTTGTCTCTCATTTCGTCTCTTTCTCTTCGCCTCTCTTTCACACTCTCTCTGCATGTCGCCTTCTCTCTCCCCCCTCCTCCTTCTTGTCTTCTTCCTTTCCTTCTCCATGTTTCTTTCCCTGTTCTCTTCTTCTCCTTCTCAGATTCTCTTATCTTATTTTCCTTCTCCCACGTCCGCTCACTCTCCCTTTCCTGTTCCCTTTTCCACTCCCTCTCCGTCTCCTCTTTCCCTCACCTATTCCCACTCCTCTTTCTTTCACTCCTTCCACACCGTCTCCCGCTCCCTCTCCCTTCCGATTTTCCTTCCCTCCCTTCCTTTCCCGCTCCCCTCTCCCAAACCTTTCCCTCTCCTACTTCCTTCCCTTTCTCCTTCCTCCCCCTCCCTCTCCCTTCCTTTCCTACTACCCCTCCCTCCCTTGCCCCACGTCCCCTTCCGTTTCCCTCTCCCACCCCCCTCCTCCTTCTCCTTGCCCCACGGCCCCTCCATTACCCTCTCCCACCCCTCGCTTTCCCTTTCCTCTCCCTCTCCCTCTCCCACTCCCCCTCCTCCCTGCACCACGCCCCCTCCCTTTCCCTCTCCCTCTCCCACTCCCTCTTCCCACTTCTCCACTCTCTTCCATTCTCCCTTTCCACTCCCACTCCTCTTTCCACTTCTCCCTTTCCACTCCTCCCACTCCCTCCTCCTCTTCCAAACATCTCATTCCCCGCAGCGAAGGGAACGGCGGAAAGCAATACCTATCAGAAAGACCTCGACAGTGATCAAAGAAAGCAATCTTTTTCGCAGGTAAATAAACATATTGTCGATGTGCGTGTTTGTGTGTGGTGGGGGTGGGGGGTGGGGGGCGGGAGGGAGGGTGTGTGTGGTAGGGTGTGTGTGTGTGTGTGTGTGTGTATTTGTGTGTGTTGTGTGTATGTTTGCTTAAATGACGCCTCATATTTTTTTTTACTAGATTGTTGCTTTTAAGATGACGGTTGAAAGGCAAAATAGGAATAGAAGTGTTAGTGAAATATGAGATTACAGAAATGTGAGATTGGGTGTATTTGAGAGAGAGTGAGAGTGAGAGTGAGAGAGAGAGAGAGTGAGTGAGCGAGTTTGTGTGCGAGAGAAAGAGGGGAGGGGAAGGGGAAGGAGAAAGATACAGCTGATGAATAAAAACGTTCTAAAACGTTTAAATATAAATAAGAAAAGTAAGTCACTTTGGGCTTCCAATGAGTGATATAGAAAAGCGTTATGGGGCTAACGTTTATCATGATCATTTTGATAATTATTACTATGATAATCATTCTCATTATTGCTATTATTGTTCATATTGCTTTTTATTGTCATTATTAATCATAATCATCATCATCATCATCATCTTTATCATCTTCATCATCAATCATCATCATTATCATCATCATCATCATCATCATCATCATCATCATCATCATTATCGTTAATCATCATCATCATTATCATCTGTTGTAGTTAATCATTATCATCACTAGGGAACATATATTCCTTAAAATGAAACAGCATATTCTCTTTCGTTACTTTGACAGATTGAAATGAGTACATTATTTTTTTTTTCGTTAGAATTAGATATTTAGATCATTATTAGCACCCAGATTAGCGCTAATGAACTGACATTAATGGATTAACATTTATGAATTGCCTTTTTTGTGTTGAAATGAGCATTAATAGACAAAAAAAAAATAGTAATAGGTATAAATGAATAATGTTGAGAGATAATAGATTCACATTTGACATTGACATTTGCATAAATAGAGATGAATGATATGGATGAATAATAAATAATTAGATTAGATTAGCATGCAGAACCATTGGGCTTTTAAATGGCATGCAACATTACCATTGATTATGTGTCTACAGCAGGGAATTACGTCAGTTCTTTAGAATTTATAATCATTTCACGGACATGCTTATGAATATAATTCTGATGATATAGTTCAGTTTTGTGAATACTTGATTTGGAATACTGCTGTACACTATGAACTGTGTTTGCCCTCATTTTATTTGTTTTATTTTTGTTATTGTTATTTCGTTTTGTGATAGGATGAAAAGCTGATATATATTGTTTGTTTATATGTTTTTTTTTTTGAATGAATGGATATGTTTTGTATGTATGTATAAAGTGTGTATACTGGGAAATTGCTCGCTACTACTCCCACATATGTCTGTATGACTGTATGTGCGTGTGTCTGTACGTGGATATTAGTGTATATTTGTTTAAATGTATACTTATATCACCTTATACTTATATTACCTCATATTTGTTTATTATTTATTTTTTAATTTGATTTAATTTAATTTAATTTAGATTTAATGTATACCTTATATTACCTTATTATTTGTTTAATTTTATACTTAAACTACGTGCGTGTAAATGTAAGTTCATTTTCGGAAATGAGCGTATGGTTCCACCACCTCATAACCCGGGAATAGTACTCCTCTCATTAAGTGAATTAACACCAACGTAAATAATGAAAAGCCACTTTACGTTCTGTCATTAAAACGGATGGGTTTCTTCACCCAGATTACATTAATTACCTTAGTCAACAGAGAATGACTTTGATGAGTCCATTGGCCTAATTATAGTATTGGACAAAAGGGAGTTATTGTTCGATGAAATTTATAAAAGACAGGTGATGATGGAGAGTGATGTGAAGATTATTAATACAGTAATTCCGGGGAGCTTGGGAAGGTTCTGGTTGACTGGCAGAAACAGAGACTGTGCTCGTTATAAGGGTCGCTATGACGACACAAGTAATATGCATCTCGGTCTGACATAATTGTTATAATCTTCATTATTATGTCACTATGGTATTATTGTTATTTTTGATTTTTTTATGGTTATTGTTACCATTATTGTTATTATTAATATTATGATAATCATCATAATCACTCGCACCACACGCACGCGCCGCATAGGCCACGCACACTCGCACACACAACAGCACACACACACACACACACACACACACACACACACACACACACACACACACACACACACACACACACACACACACACACACACACAAACAAACACACACAAACACACACAAATACACAAACACTCGCTCGCACGCAATCGCCTCGTTACCACACAAACAAAAATGTTACTCTGCATATTCTTTCCTTTCTAACTCCGAAAGCACGCTTATGCTTTCGCTTCCGACACGCTGTACAAGTAATCATAGAAGACACGGCTGTAATTATCTCGAGATGCCCGTAATTAGTGCCATTCTTGTGCCACGGGAGGGTGATTTTCGTGTCGAAAGGATAGGGAGTGGGTGGGAAGAGAGAGAGAGAGGAAGGGAGAATTGGATAAAAGAGGGAAGAGAGAGAGAGAGGGGAAAAGAGAATTGGATGGAAGAGGAAAGGAGAAGATGAAGAGAGAAAGGAGGAAGGAGAATTGATGAAAGAGGGAAGAGAGATAGAGGAAAGGAGAATTGGATGAAAGAGGGAAGAAAGAGGGCGAAAGGAGAATAGGTGCAGGGGGAATGAAATGAGAATTGGGAATGGAGGGAGAAATAGAGGGAGGAAAGGAGTATTTTGTGAAGGAGGGAAACAGACTAAGGAAGGAATTGGGTGAAGGAGAGGAGAGGAAGGAAAAGAGGTATTAGATAAAGGAAGGAAGACGAGAGAGAAAATAAGAATTGGTGGAAGGAAGGAATAAAGGGATAAAAAGATAAACTGGGTGAGGAGCAGAAGATAGGGAAGAAAGGAGAATTGAGTGAAGGATGAAATATAGAAGCGTGGGAAAGGACGAAGGAGGGAAGAGAAGGAGGAAAAGAGAATTGGGCACAGGAAGGAAGAAAGGGTAGGAAAAGAACATTGGATGAGGAAAGGAAAAGAAGGTGTGAGGGGGATTTCTGTTTGGCTTCCCCTCCTACTGTGGTTCCGAGCAGGTCAGCAGGTCAGCCCAGCAGGTCAGCCCAGCAGGTGGAAGGAGGTTAGAGGTTGGACAGGAGGTCAGGTCAGCAGAGGGTAGCGAGGTCGGAGGTGGAAGTGTCGGCTTGTGCGGAAGGTCAGCAGCAGATCAGCCCAGTAAATGGTAGCGTGGACGGAGGTGAGAGGTTGGTCAGGAGGTCAGGTCTGCAGATGGTAGCCTGGGCAGAGGCTGGAGATTGGAGGTCAGCCCAACAGATAGTAGTGCGGAAGGAGGTTGGAGGTTGCAGATAGAAGAGTTGTATTGAGCAGAAGTCACGAGCATCGGGTTGGCCCAGCTGGGACCTGGATTGGTGGCCCCTAGTTGAGGCAGCGTCCGATCGAGAACACGACTTGAGTGTTGTGGGTCAGGGTAACCTTCAGAGGTCATGACTAGCGAGAGGTAGAGACAGATAGATAAGGAGATAGTTGTGATAGATAAATGGATGGTAAGAGAGGGAGGGTGAGAGTGAGTGAATAAGAGAGAGAAAGTGATTTAGAGAGAGAGAGAGAGAGAGAGAGGAGAGAGAGAGAGAGAGAGAGAGAGAGAGAGAGAGAGAGAGAGAGAGAGAGAGAGAGAGAGAGAGAGTCAGATCCATTAACAAGCGCTCAGACAGATTAATAAAAGAAAGACACTTAAAATAGAATATATGAAAAACAGAAATGAAAAATTATGAAATGAATAATTGCTAACTAGTGAGAGTTATCTACAGCGTTGTTTCAAACATAGAACTCCCCCACACTTGAAGTCTCTCTCTCTCTCTCCTCTCTCTCTCTCTCTCTCTCTCTCTCTCTCTCTCTCTCTCTCTCTCTCTCTCTCTCTCTCCTCTCTCTCTCCTCCCTCCCTCCCTCCCTCCTCCCTCCCTCCCTCCTCCCTCCCTCTCTCCTCTCCCTCTCCCCTCTCTCCTCT
>NW_020872023.1:35000-65000 GCF_003789085.1 Penaeus vannamei
TAAAGTTATGCCTTTTGTGTAGTTTTTGAAAAGGAAATTCTCAACTTCTTTTACTTTTGAGAACGCCCAGGGGGGAGAGGAGGGGGGAGGGGGTAGCAGGTTGGGGAATGAAGAGAGGGGGGAATGGGGAGGGGAGAGGAGGTTAGGGAAAGAGGAGGAGGGAGGAAGGGAGAGGAGGAGGGAAAGGAATGAAAGAGAAGGTGGCATGGGGAGGGGAGGTTAGGGAACGAGAAGGAGTGGAGGGGAAGGAATGGGAAGGAGGAGGAGAGGGCCGAGTAACGGGAGGTGGGCATGAGGGAAGGAATGAGAAAGAAGAGGGTAGGAGGGGAAAGTTGTTAAGGAAGAGGGAGTGGAATGAAGGGAAGGAGGGAAGGACGAAATAGGGGAAGGTGAGAGGAATGAGGAGGAGGTGAGAAGGAAGAGGTAGGGTCGGGAATAGGAGTGAGGGGAATGAATGGGGGGAAAAAGAGACGGGGAATAAAGGAAGAAGGGACGAGGAAGTGGAATAAGGAGGAGGGAAGGAGGGAATAGGAGGTAAAGGGATGATGAGGTAAAGGAGGGAGGGAAGGAAATTGGGAATAGGAATATGGGGAAAGAAAAAAGAAGAAAAAACAGAGGGCAAGGGAGAAGGAGAAGAAAGTGGAATAGAAAAGGAAGAAAAGAAAGAGAGAGAGGGGAAGAGGATAGAAAGAAGGAATGGAGAAGGGTCCAAGGAAAGGGAGAGATTGCGAAATAAAAATGAAGATAGAAAAGTAAAAGAAAATATAAACGAAAGGAAGAGAAAAAGACTATTACAGGGGAGAGAGAGAGAGAGAGAGAGAGAGAGAGAGAGAGAGAGAGAGAGAGAGAGAGAGAGAGAGAGAGAGAGAGAGAGAGAGATGCAGTCAGGAATTAAAGGAGTAAGAAAGAGAAAATACAAAAACAAGAAACGGAAAAAGAAATCTAAAAATATTGCCAGCGAAATTAGTATTAATGAAAAGAAAACGGGAAGGGCAGAAGGGGGAAAGGGGAAACTTAACCATCTTGCCCTGAGGGGGTTAACGAAGGAGAGGGATGACTAAAGAAATCTGCCCCACCCCTATTTTTATTTTTTCTCTCCCTTAAAGACCCAAACCCTGAGCACCAAGAGAAGGGAGTAACGGTTTCTTTGGGTAGGAAAATTATTGGGTTTCTAAAGGTTTCTGTAGGCCTCTCCTTCTCTTCTTTATCTTCTTCCTTACTTTCTCACTTTCTTATTGTTGTGATTATTTCCCAAATTCTTCACTTAAAGATTTGTTGTTCTTTCTTTTTTATTGTTCTCTTCTTTCTCCCATTATTTCATGTGATTTTTTTTTTTAGCTATATATCAATGTATTGAGACAGTGTGGTATGTAAGTAGATATGCATATATATGACGGTATCTCTATTAATCTATTTAAACATACATACATTATGTATAAAACACATATATGTGTGTGTGTACGTGTGTGCGTGTGCGTATGCGTATTATGTATGTATGCATATATATATATATATATATATATATATATATATATATATATATATATATATATATATATATATACTATGCATTAAATACTATATATATATATAATATATATTATATATATATATATATATATATATATATGTATATATATTATATAATATATATAATAATATACATTATATATATATATATACATATATAACATCTATATATATATATATATATATATATTATATATATATATAGTATGCATATATACATAATATATATATATTTAACATATATATAATATAATATATATATATATATAATATAATGATTTCATATTATCATAAATACCACGTATATTCATCTAAACATTTTGATATCATTGCCGTCGTTTTTGATATTACTATTGATATTGATATCATCGTCAACTTTTCACCTTGTCTGTATTGTAGCTTTATCTTTATCATATCTTTTATCTTGCATCATCGCTTTCATTCGACGGTTCCTCTCTATTTTCAAAATCATCGCCAAGAGCATCAGCAACAGCAGGCAGTAGCAACCAACCCACCACCCACCTCAACCATCGACTCCACACCACCGCCACCATCACCACCAACTGCCATCATCATCACACCACCAACCCAGCCACCATCACCACCACCACCCCACACTACCACCACCCCATCACTACACACACCCCACCACCACCCCGACCAACCCACCACCACCACCACCCACCCAAAACCACACACTACCACCTCCACCCACCCACTCATTATCTACCATTTTCTGCACGTGGGTTCCCGGCCTATCTCTCTGCCAAGCCTGCTTACCCAACCCGGCTTTACCAGCTGAATAAACCCATCCCTCTCTCTCTCTCTCTCCCCGTATTTACATACAACAAACAGAAATGTAATGGTGTTCCCCACTCCGAAGAAAGGGGGGGGGAGAGGTAGGGTGGAGTCGAGGAAAAAAAAAAAGATGTCTGTGTGTTTATTTATATATTGTATGGAGCGAAATGTAAATAGCGGTTGGAGGGAGTTGGAGTGCGTGTGGGTGTACGTGAGTGGGGGTGTGTGTGTTGCTCTGCGGGCGCCCGGGAGGAGGCTGGTGTGGGCGTGTGAGGGTGTGAGGGAGGTGGAGTGAAGAGGAGGAGGAGAGTGTGAAGTGAGAGGGGAGTGTCCGAGGGATGGAGGGGAGAGGAGAGAAGGAGAAGAAACAGAGAATAGGGAGGGAGAAAAAAAGAAAATGCGCGGAAAAAAGAGGGTATGAAAAGAGACAGAATGAGACAAATCACATAAATACACAGACCAAACAAGAACCCACAAATAGAGACATATATTATATATATATTATATATATATATAATATATATATTATAATATATATAATATACATACACATATATTTAGATAAAAACAATATGTACACTATATAATATATATATTATATATATTATTATTATATATATATATACACATTATCATAACATATTTTAGATATAAACAATATTGTATCATAGTATATATATACATATTATAATATATATATATATATATATATTATATATATATATATATATATATATATATATATATATATACATATGAATAAATATATATTATATATATATATATATATATATACTATATATATATGATGTATAATAAGTATATATATTATATATATAAATATATATATGCTATATATATATATTATGTGTATATATATGTATATATATGTAATATATGTATATATATGTATATATATATATGTATATATATGTATATGTATATATTATATGTATATATATGTATATATATAATAATATATATGTATATATAATGTATATATATATGTAATATATATGTATATAATAAGTAATGTATAATAATATGTATATATATGTATAGTATATGTAATATATAGTATATATATATATATACATGTATATATATATATATATATATAGTAATATTACTTATATATATACATACATATACTATATATATATATATATATATTATTTAATATATATAATATATATACATATATTTATATACATATATATATATATATATATACATATATATATATATATATATATATATATAACATATATATATATATATATATATAATATATATATATATATACTATATATATATATATCACACATATATTTACATATATGTAGATCTACGTACATCTAACATACACACATATACCTCTGCATCCCTTCCCCACGCCTGCAGTTCGAAGCCCGAAGCCAGCAAGCCAGCGTGCGAGAAACGCCTTCGCTCGGCAATCATGGATCGATGTTAGATGTGAATTGAAATAATAACTGAACCGGATAACTGGGATAATGAAAGGGCCGGGCGCTAAACCCGCTTTCTTCGGGGCAGGGAAGGAGGTNTTGAGTAAAAAAAATATAAATATTAAAAAAGAATTTAGACGTGTAAATGTAAACCAAAAAATAGTAAATAAATAAATAAAAGAAATAAACAGACAAACGAAAGAGCAGTGAAGAGTTTTTGCGGGTCAGTTGCCCAACCAAGAGCATTGATAGCAATTTGCGAAGCCCTCTTGCCATCCTCCCTTCGTCTGGGGCTTAATAAGACCTCTTTAGATCCCTATTTTCCTATCAGCTGGTCCCCTAACGCAAAAAAAAAAAAGAAAAAAAAAGAAGAAAAAAAAAAAACTTGCTTAGATTGCGTTCGATTCCCGTTTTCTATGATGATGTTGGGTCACAGGATTTGAAGGGGGACTTTCATTTTTTTTTTTTTTTTACCTTTCTCTTATTATTTTTATTGTTGTCACATTTGTTGTTTGTACTTGTTGTCATTATTATTACCATTGTTATTATAATTTTTTTATTACGCTTATCATTATCATTATGACTATTATCATGATTATTACCATTATGATCATCACATATTATCATTCTCATTATTATCACCATTATTATAATTTTGTTATCATCTATCGTTATCATTATCATCACCATGAGCATCATCACCAAAATCACAGTCATCATTACCATTATCCTCCTCATGAAGTTTAAAAACAAGTTATGAAAAAAAAGAAGAGGGGAAGAGAGGAGAGAGAGAGAGAGAGAGAAGGAGAGAGAGAGAGAGAGAGAGAGAGAGAGAGAGAGAGGAGAGAGAGAGAGAAGAAGAGAGAGAGAGAGATGGATACTAATGACATAGAAAAAACAGAAACAGATAACAAGAACACAACCCGTACCTAAGAAGTAAACAATGAAAAAATAACAACAAATATAACAATATAACAATGGTACCACAGCTAGAACTACATTACACAACCCTGAAACGAAATAACAACACCTTTACACAACCCGGAGAACAAAACAACACCTTTACACAACCCGGAGAACAAAACAACACCTTTACACAACCCGGAGAACAAAACAACACCTTTACACAACCCGGAGAACAAAACAACACCACCTTTACACAACCCAGTGCCACAACACCCTTACACAACCCGGATAAAGGAGCAAAACGCCTGTGACTCAATTACACGACCCGGAAGTAAGACGAAAACGACGTTAAGCCTATTTAATTAACTTTTGCCAATAATAAAGTAAGGTACTCTCAGATATATGATAAGATTATCGGAAGAAAATGAGTTAGGGGAATCAGAGAGAGAGAGAGAGAGAGAGAGAGAGAGAGAGAGAGAGAGAGAGAGAGAGAGGAGAGAGGAGAGAAGAGAGAGAGAAGAGAGAGAGAGGAGAGTGGGAGTGAGAGTGACAGATATATATAGAGAGAGACAGAGAGATAAAGAATGATTTTTTGTGTAAATAAGGAAAGGTAAATTAGTAGAAAGATATACAGATATTGACATATGAATAGATAATAGATATGATATATATATATAGATAGATAGATAGATAGAGAGTGAGAGAGTAGAGAGAGAGAGAGAGAGAGAGAGAGAGAGAGAGAGAGAGAGAGAGAGAGAGAGAGAGAGAGAGAGAGAGAAGAGAGAGACAGAGAGAGAGAGAGCCAAAAGAGAGAGAGACAGAGACAAAAAGGAAGAGAGACACGAGAGAAAGAGAGAGAGCAAACAAGCCAGAGAAAAGGGAAGAGAGAGAGAGAGAGACAAGAGAGAGAGAGGGAGGGAGAGAGAGAGATGAAAGAGCCAAGCAAGGAATTACATTATCCAGGGAAGCGACGGCCATAATCAGCTGTTCGCCAAGGAAAGAATATTAATTGGCTTGAACAAGACTTGAACGTTAATGCACAGCTATCTGGCGGCGATCGTGTTCACTTTTGGATCCGCTTTTTCTGAACATGCACGGGGACGGAGATCAAAGCGAGGCGAGGGAGAGGGTGAGAGGTGTGTGTGTGTGTGCTGTGTGTGTGTGCGTGTGTGCGTGTGCGTGTGCGTGTGTGTGTGCGTGTTGCGTGTGTGTGTGTGTGTGTTTATGGCTATGTATATTGATGGCGGTGAATGAGGGAGAGAGGAAGAGAGGGCGGGGGAGGAGGAGGAGAGGAGGGAGGGAGGAGGAGGGAGATGAGAGGAGGAGAGGGGGAGGAGAGAGAGAGAGAGAGAGAGAGAGAGAGAGAGGAGAGAGAGAGAGAGAGAGAGAGAGGAGAGAGAGAAGACGAGAGAGAGAGAGAGAGAGGAGAGAGAGAGAGAGAGAGAGAGAGAGAGAGAGAAGAGAGAGAGAGAGAGAGAGAGAGAGAGAGAGAGAGAGAGAGAGAAGAGGAGAGAAAGAAGAAGAGAGAAGAGAGAAGAAAGAGAGAGAGAGAGAGAGAGAGAGAGAAGAGAGAGAGAGAAGAACAAAGATATGAATCAAAAAAAAAAAATGACAAGTGAAAAAAAGTTAGAAAAAACAAAACTAACAAAACAAAAAAAAAAATCGACACAAAATATAAATATGAAAAAATATCCAGTGGTGTCAGCTGGTCACCCCGTTTTCTAATGCTTCAATAAATTGCTTTTGGCTTCAAATCCTTTCCTAATGAGATAATGAAAATGCAGCCCTCAAAATTGTCTTTTAATGAGCATCGAATCAGATATATTAGTCTTTTTGTGTGTCTGTCTGTCTGTCTTTCTGTCTGTCTTTGTCTGTTCTCTCCCATCTCTCTTTCTTTGGCTTTCTGTCAGTCTTTGTCTATTCTTTTCCCATCTCTCTTTCTTTCTTTTTATCTGTTTCTATTCTTATTTTCCTTATCGTTTATTTTCTTCGTTTTTTTTCTTTCTCATTATCGCATTTCCTTCTTCATTATTGTGATTATCCTTTATCTAATCATAATTACTATTATGGCATAGTAGCAGTTGTGGTCGTACTAGTAGTTGTAGTCGCAGCAGTGGTTGTAGTCATAGTCGAAATCGTAGTTGTGGTCGTAGCCTAAGCTGTAGTTGTAACCGCTGTTGTAGTTCCGTTAGCTAGAATCGGACCTGTAGTCGTAGCGATAGTCGTAGTCTTTGCTGTAGTCGTGGCGCCCATGTAGTCATATCCATAGTCGTAGCTGTAGACGTAACTGAAGCCTTAGCTGTACTCGTAAAGGCAGTCGTACTTGTAGTCGTTCTTGTTTGTAGTCATCTCCGTTGTAGCCATAGTTGTAGTTATAGTCGAAGCTTTCGTTGTAATTATATATGTGGTCATAATTGTAGCCTTAGTCAAAGAATAGTCGTATCTGTGATCTCAGTCATAGAGTGTCAGTCCACATCATAACCTTTGCTGTAGTTGTAGCCATGGTCGTAGCAGTAGTCTTAGTTGTGGTCGAAGCCATAATCGCAGGCTTTGCAGTAGTCGTATTCGTGGTCGTAGTGATAGTCGTAGCCTTTGCTGTAGCTGTAGCCATGGTCATGGCAGTAGTCTTTGCTGTAGTCGTATCCACAGTTGTAGTAATAGTCGTAGCCCTTGTTGTAGTCATAGCCATAAGCACAACCATTGCAGTAGTCGAATCCGCAGTCGTAGTAGTAGTCGCAGCCCTTGCAGCTGTCGTAGCCGCCGTCGCAGAGGTAGAGGCAGTCGTAGCCCTTGCTGGAGTCGTAGCCCTTGCTGGAGTCGTAGCCACAACCACACCCTTTGCTGTGTAGTCCTATCCGCAGTCGTAGCAGTCGTCGCAGCCACAATCACACCTTTTCCAGTAGTCCTATCCGCAGTCGTAGCAGTAGTCGTAGCCCTTGCAGCTGTCGTACCCGCCGTCGCAGAGGTAGTCGCAGTCGCATCCGGTGCCTCCCTATCGATCACCCGCCCCCTCGACCCCCTCGCCCTCTCGCGCTCCGCCGCCGCGCCGCCCCTCGCTCGCTCCCGCAGACTCTCCGGAGGCAGGGGTAGAGGGAGCGAAGTCGTTGGGGAAGAAGGAGGGGTTAGAGGGGAGATTGAGGGGAGGGGAGGAAGGAGGGTAGGGGAGGGGGGATGGAGAGGGTAGGGGAGGGGGGAGGAGGAGGGAGGAGGGAGAGGAGGTAGGGGAGGGGTAGGGGGAAGGAAGGGGAAGGGAGGAGGGGGTATTGAGGGGGGGGATGGGGAAGGGAGGAGAAGGAGAGTGAAGGGGGAGGGAGGTAGGGGAGGGGGGGGAGGGGGAGAGGAGGGGAGGGGAAGGGGAGGGGGCTAAGGGGAAGGGAAGGGGGGAAAGGAGGGAGAGGGAGGATGGGAGAAGAGAAGGGAGGGGGTAGAAAGAGGGGAGAGTGGTGAACGCAGGGGAGGGGAAATGGAGGGGAGAGGAAGTGAGAAGGAGGAGAGGGAAGAGGAAGAATAGAGGAAGGAGGAAGAGATAAAGAAAGAGAGATACATGGGGAGAGGGAAGGGTATGAGAAGAGAGCGGAGGATACGAGTAGAAGAGGGGAGGAGGGAGAGAGAGAGAGGGGGGGATGAGGGGAGAGGGAAGGATATCAAGGAAGACGAAGAGGATATGAGGTGGGGAATGAAGGGAAAGGAGAAGGGTCAGGGGAGGGGGGAGGGGGGAGTGGGAGGGGCTGGGTATTGGGCAATTGGAGGGTTACGAATGAGGGAAAACGGAGGAGGAAGAGAGAAAGAGGGGAAAGAGGGGGATTGGGGAGAAGGGGAAGAGACAAGGGAAAGGAGAGGTGGATGAGAACATGCGGATGAGAGGAAGATGAGGTGCAAAAAGAGGGGAAAGGGAGAGAGGTATGATGAGAGGGGAGAGAGGAAGAGAGAAGAGAGAGAAGAGAGAGAGAGAGAGAGAGAGAGAGAGAGAGAGAGAGAGAGAGAGAGAGAGAGAAGAGAGAGAGAGAGAGAGAAGAGGAGAGAGAGAGAGAGAGAGAGAGAGGAGGAAGAGAGAGAGAGAGAGAGAGAGAGAGAGAGAGAGAGAGAGAGAGAGAGAGAGAGAGAGAGAGAGAGAGAGCAGAGAGAGAGAGAGAGAGAGAGGAGAAAGGGAGAGAGAGAAAGGAGAGAGAGAGAGAGAATCAGAAGAAATACATAAGAAAGAAAGTATACTAGAAGAGAGAGAAAAGCGAAAAGGGAGGAATGAGAGAGAGGAGAAAAAAAAAAACAAAGAGAAAACAAAGAAAAAGAAGAGAGGCAACGACGAAGGCAGAACGTAAAGAAATAGGAGAAGAAAGAAGAAAGTTAAATTGAAGACGCGGAACGAGAAAAGAGAACAAGACTGCACACGGTACGGATTAGGTCAGGCGGGCAGGGGGCGGAGGGGGCGGGGGAGGGTTGGAGAGGGGGGTGGGGGGGGGGGGGTGGGCGGGGGGGGGAGGGGGGGGGGCGGGAGGTGGTGAGGGGGAGGGCGGGGAGGTTGTGTTTGGGGAAATTTTGTCGAGATAACCAAAGTAAAAATGGAGGGGGGATGATTAGAAAAATGCGGGGTGGGGAAGGGGAGGGAGAGGGAGTGGGGGAGGAGAGTGGAGTAGGAGAGGGGAGGGGAGGGGAGGCGAGAGGGAGAGGGGAGGGAGAGGGAAGGGGAGGGGGAGGGGAAAGGGCGCACGAGAGAGGGAGAGGGAGAGGGGAGAAGGAAGAGAGGGAGAGAGGGAAGGTGAGGGAAAGATAGGAGGAGATCGGAGGGGAGAGGGGAGGGGATGGAGGAGAGAGGCGAGAAGGGGGCAGGGGCAAGGTGGAGATGGAGGGGAGTGGCGGGAGAGGGGAGGGAGGAGAGGGAGAGAGAGAAGGGGTGCGGGGAGGAGGAGATGAGGGGGGAAAGGAGGAGAGGGAGAAAGGGAGGGAGAGGGGGAAGGGTTGAGGGAACTGGGAGGATAGAGGGAGATGGGGGAGGGAAAGAGAGGGAGGGAAGGGCGTGAGGAGAGGGTGGGACGAGGGAGAAAAGAAGGTGAGAAAAGAGGGACAGGCGGGAGGCCAGGAAAGCAGCACAAAGTGAAGATAGAGCGGGGTGACTAGCATATCAAGAATAGCCAGGGAGGGGAGAAGGAGGCTACGGAGCTCCCCGCGGCGTATCTACCCCAAGGCAAACTTCCCGACGACGGCACAACACAACATACCAAATACTCCCCGAGAGCACCCCAGGTGACCCCCCAAAGCGACCCCAAGCCAGAACCCTAAGGCACCCGCCCAGCGACACTATGGCGGACCCCGCCCAATGCAACGGCCCCCAAGCGACTTTCCAAGTTGACCCCCCTCCCTAAGTCCACCCCGCAATGCGACCCCACAGGCGGAACCGCGCGACGACCCGGCAGGCAACCCAATCAACACCAGGCAGCGACCTTGTCACCCCCAATACAACCAGGAGACGTTGACAGTGTGTGTGGACTTCAGCGACCAGACCAAGCCCCGGCGTGCAATGTAAAGCTAATACTCAACTCTCGCTCCCAAGATGGACTCCCGCCAAGTGACCCCAAGCGAACACTCTGCTTATAAGCACCGCCCGTAGGGAGACAAAACCCCGACCAAGAGAAACCAGCCCCCATCCTGTCCGCCCTTGACTAACCCCCGGCGACGACGCCCGTAACGACCCGCCGGCGGATAGACGATGTGATCGGAGTTCCTTTTGTCGTCGTTGGAGAGCAAAAGGCAATCTATCAGGATGTCGACCCATCAGGGAGAAAGGAATAAGAGTGAGGAGGCAGAAGGGAGGAGGGATATGGCGGAGATTTATTGGAGGAGGCTTGGAGGTCGACCGGACTGCCGGCCGATTACCTCTTCCTACCCTCCTCTCATTCTTCGTGCTTCCACTTTTTATTTTATCTATTCTTTGTCCTTTCTTTCTTCTCCCTTCGTCTTGTTCTTATGGTTCTTGTTCTTCTCTATTCTTCTTCTTCATTTTCTCTTCTTCCTTCGTTTTCTTTATCTTGTTTCTTCCTTCGCTTTCCCTTCCTTTCTGCTCCCCTTCGTTTTCTTTCTTCTTGCTTCCTCCTTCTTTCCTCTCCCTTCCGTTTTCCTTCTCTTCTTTCACTTCCTTTTGGCGCGTGCGGATCGTTCTTCATTTTTCCTCTTCGTCTTTCTTCTTCTTTTCTTCCTCTCTATAGACTTTTTTTCAACTTTTTCCCTTGTCTTATTTTCTATTCCTCTCTCCCTCTCCGATCTTTTCTTGTTCTCCTGTTCCTTCCCCTTATTTACGTCTCTTTTTCCTTTCTCCCTTTCCCACTTTCTAGTTTTCATGTACCTCCCTTTTTTATTTCTCATTATTCATTCTCATTTCTTGTGCTTCTCGCTCTCTCGCTCCTCCTCTCTTCTCTTCTCTCTCTCTTCTCTCTCTTCCTATTACCGGGCTCTCTCTCTCCAGCTCAATCTCTTCTCCTCTCTTCCTCCTCCTCTCTCTGCTCTCCCTCGTTCTCGCTAAATCTGCACTCTGCTCTCTCAGGTCTTTCTCTCCTCTTCTCTCTCTCCCTCTCCTTCTCTCTCTCTCTCTCACCTCTCNAGGGTCGAGAAATATGGGCAGGTGTGACGGTGTCTTCTCACACGTTGAGCTTAGCGTTTTTAGTAAATAACGATAGGCTAGGGAATTAGCCCGATGCGTGGTAAATGGGGTAAGTAATCGTCAGTTTGTTTGTGTATGTGTAATCAAACCCCAACCTCGTGTGTTGTATTATTGCCTGTTTATGTGATAGCTACTGGTGTGTGCCCAGGTACCGACATAGTGACGGCTGCCTATCGCTCTATGTTCCCACTTAGTGTCTGTTTACTGCCCTCTAGTTCTGTTCCCGATTGTGGTGTCTGTTCTGTTTGTCTGGTTATCTGTTTGTCTCCCTGTCTGTGTCTGCCTCTCAGTCTGCTGGTGGTCCGTGTACCATGTGCATTGTTGTGCCTTGCGTGCGTTATTGGTGCGGTCTGAGTTCAAGTGGAATTTTAACTTCAATTTTTCGAGAGTTAGTGAGATGAAACAAGGGGAAAATATACAAGACAAAGAGACGAAAGGACCGAAAAAAAGGGACAAAGAAAGAGAGAACGACAAAAATCCGATAATTAAAACGAATATTAAACGATGCGGAATTAATTACTTCGGATATGGAAAGGGGAAATAGAGGAAAAATGGAACTGAGAAGCTTTAATATGCGACAAATTATAATAACACATGTCGAAAATGCGTATAAATTTACGAGAAAATAATAAATAAGAATATGTTCTGCGTTTCAGCTTGAAGGAAATTGTTCTAGAGTTGTTATCATCGTTATCATCATCACATAACAAGTGATAATGAGAAGAACATCAACAAAAAATACACACAGGATGAAAATACAGTTAAAGCTAAAAATAACAAAAAATAAATAAAAAAATAAAAAATAAAAAAATGCATGACATACGAACACGGTGCAGTTTAAAGGAAATAATTATATTTAATTATCATCTTCCTCACCTTCAAAATAAGTAATGAAGATCATTAAGAAGAATAACACTTGATGGAAAATACAGTTAAAAATATTTTCTTCACAGACATCTTGACCCATCGAAACCTAAAAGGAATTATTCTATAAAATTATTATCATTTATCATCATCATTATCATAACGTAAATAACGAAAAGACAATTGAAGTTATAAGAAGAAAAAAAAATAATGTATAAAAAATTGGCGACGAAAAGACAATTGAAGTTATAAGAAGAAAAAAAAAATGTAAAAAAATTGGCGACGACGAAAAGACAATTGGAAGTTATAATAAGAAAAAAAAAAAATAAAAATAAAAATTTGGCTCAAGTAGCCGGCCTTGAGTGAAGAAATATTTTCATCCTGGTTTCCTAATGAGTACTCGGGTTCCTTCTCTCGCTGCGATTTTTTTTTTTTTTAATTATTCGTCTGTGCCTCTACACGTGTACGACGGCGCTGGTCTTTGAGTGTGAGGATGAGAGAGAGAGAGAGAGAGAGAAAGAAGAAAAGAAAGGAAAAAAATAGAGAATAGAGAATAGAGGTAGATAGATTAGTACTTGTATCTTGGTTGTTGTGTGTGTGTGTGTGTGAGAGGAGAGAAGAGAGAGAGAGAGAGAGAGAGAGAGAGAGAGAGAGAGAGAGAGAGAGAGAGAGAGAGAGAGGAGACGAGAGAGAGAGAGAGAAGGAGAGAGGAGAGGAGAGAGAGAGAGAGGAGGAGAGAGAGAGAAGAGAGAGAGAGAGGAGAGAGAGAGAGACGAGAGAGAGAGAGAGAGAGAAGAGAAGAGAGAGAATAATATATTTGTGTGCTGGTGGGGGGGGGGGGGGGTAGATGTAGGTGGGTGTGGGTGGGTTAGTGATACATATGAATGAGAAATAGACAGACAGACAAACAGACAAATGAATAAAGAGAATGAATGAGCGTCTGTGTACGTTTGTTTTCCACCCGAGCTGATAAACCTGAGGTTTGTATTAATTAACGGGACACAAAAAACCGTTGCAACAAAATGAACAAACCCAATAATGAACCAAAGGAATGCTATAAATCCGAATTTCCAATATTCCCCTTTAGCCTGCCATCATCACCATCATCATCATCACCATCATCATCATGTACATCACCAAATTATCATATCTGTCATCATTTCCATCTCCATCAGCTGACTGCGATGAGACTCTCCAATCAAACACATCACCAGAATATTCATGGTTACCCAATTACCAGGTGACCCCATGTCTGTTCTCCCCCCCCCCCAACTCTCTTGCCCAATCCCACCTCCCCTCCCTCTCCTCCTCCCCCTGTTCTCCCTCCTCCCCCTCCCGCTTCCCCCTCCCCAACCCTCTACCAAACCCCCACTCTCCCCTCTCCTCCTCTCCTATCCCCTCTCACCTCTCTCCCCTCCCAATCTTCTACCAAAGCCGCTCCCCCTCCCCTCCTCCTCCCCTCTCCCCCTCTCCCCTCCCCTCCCTCCCCTCCCCCTCCTCTTCCCCTCCCTCCCCTCCCTCCCCTTACCTCCTCCTTCCTCCTCCTCTGCCTGCTTGTCATCCGCCTGCCAGCGTGCTTTGCAACAGAACAAAGAGACGAACCTGCCTTCCGCGCGAGTAAATTATCAAACCGAACGGCTCAGAGCGCAGTCAGTTCTATGGAAGAGACCAGCGTGGTGGGCGAATAACACGTTCTCATCATGTTGCGGATTTCTCTCGCTGTATGTCGCAGGGAAAAAAGGGAGATAGATAGAGATATGGGATGGGAAGGCAGGGCTTGGAGATAGATAGAGATATGGGATGGGAAGGCAGGGCTTGGAGATATAGAGATATGGGATGGGAGGGCAGGCTTGGAGATAGATAGAGATATGGGGATGGAAGGCAGGGAAAAGGGAGATAGATAGAGATATGGGATGGAAGGCAGGGCTTGGAGATAGATAGAGATATGGGATGGGAAGGCAGGGCTTGGAGATAGATAGAGATATGGGATGGAAGGCAGGGCTTGGAGATAGATAGAGATATGGGAGGAAGGCAGGGCTTGGAGATAGATAGAGATATGGGATGGAAGGCAGGGCTTGGAGATAGATAGAGATATGGGATGGGAAGGCAGGCTTGAGATAGATAGGAGATATGGGATGGAAGGGCAGGGCTTGGAGATAGATAGAGATATGGGATTGGAAGGCAGGGCTTGGAGATAGATAGAGATATGGGATGGAAGGCAGGGCTTGAGAGGATAGAGATATGGGATGGAAGGCAGGGCTTGGAGATAGATAGAGATATGGGATGGAAGGCAGGGTGGGAGATAGCAGGAAGGCAGGGCTTGGAGATAGATAGATATGGGATGGAAGGCAGGGCTTGGAGATAGATAGAGATATGGGATGGAAGGCAGGGCTTGGAGATAGGATAGAGATATGGGATGGAAGGCAGGGCTTGGAGATAGATAGAGATATGGGATGGAAGGCAGGGCTTGGAGATAGATGAGATATGGGATGGAAGGCAGGGCTTGGGGAGATGATAGAGATATGGGATGGAAAGGCAGGGCTTGGAGATGGAAGAGATATGGGAATGGAAGGCAGGGCTTGGGAGATAGATAGAGATAATGGATGGAAGGCAGGGCTTGGAGATAGATAGAGATATGGGATGGAAGGCAGGGTTGGAGATAGATAGAGATTGGGATGGAAGGCAGGCTTTGGAGATAGATAGAGATATGGGATGGAAGGCAGGGGGGGAGATAGATAGGATATGGGATGGAAGGCAGGGCTTGGCAGATGGATAGAGATATGGGATGGAAGGCAGGGGGGATAGATAGCAGATTGGAGATGGATAGAGATATGGGATGGGAAGGCAGGGCTTGGAGATAGATAGAGATATGGGATGGAAGGCAGGGCTTGGAGATAGATTAGAGATATGGGATGGAAGGCAGGGCTTGGGGATAGATAGAGATATGGGATGGAAGGCAGGGCTTGGAGATAGATAGAGATTGGGATGGAAGGCAGGGCTTTGGAGATAGATAGAGATATGGGATGGAAGGCAGGGCTTGGAGATAGATAGAGATATGGGATGGAAGCAGGGCTTGGAGATAGATAGAGATATGGATGGAAGGCAGGCTTGGAGATAGAGCGATATGGGACTGGTGATGGAGATTAGATATGGGATCAGGCTTGAGATAGATAGAGATATGGGAAGGCAGGGCTTGTGAGATAGATAGAGATTGGGATGGAAGGCAGGGCTTGGAGATGGATAGAGATTGGGATGGAAGGCAGGCTTTGGAGATAGATATGAGATATGGGATGGAAGAGGGAAAGCGAGATATATGGGGCAGGGCTTGGAGATAGATAGAGATATGGGATGGAAGTCAAAGGGCTTGGAGATAAGATAGAGATAATGGGATGGGAAGGCAGGGAGGGGAGTAGATAGCTATGGGAGGAAGCAGGGCTTGAAGATAGATAAGATATGGGATGGAGGCAGGCTTGGAGATAGATAGAGGATAGGGATGGAAGGCAGGGGCTTGGAGATAGATAGAGATATGGGGTGGAAGGGCTTGGAGATAGATAGAATATGGGATGGAAGCAGGGAGAGATAGATAAGAGATATGGGATGGTAAGGCAGGGAAAAAGGGAGATAGATAGAGATATGGGATGGAAGGCAGGGCTTGGAGATAGATAGAGATATGGGGATGAAGGCAGATGGGCTTGTGTGTGTGTTGTGTGTAGGGGAGGGGCGGGGGGTATTGAGGGAAAGAGATATAGGTAGGTAGATAGGAGATAGATTGATGAAGAGAGGGAAGGAGGGAGGGAGGGAGAGAGAGAGAGAGAGAGAGAGAGGAGAGAGAGGAGAGAGAGAGAGGAGAGAGAGAGAGAGAGAGAGAGAGAGAGAGAGAGAGAGAGAGATACACTTAAACAAAAACCGAAAAGCAGATAAAGAGACATATTCACAGACAAAAACGAAGAAAAAACGAAAAGAGAGCGAGAAAATAGGATAAACAGAACAAGGAGAAGGAGAGCAAACAAAGAAAAGGAAAACGAAATTAGAATACAAAACAAAGAACAAGAAGAATGAAGCGAAAATAAAAAANTCTCCTCCCTGCCTACCCTTCTTCCCTCTCTCTCTCTCTTCCGCCCTTTTTTTCTCTCTCTTTTTTATCCCCCTCTTTCGCTCTCGAGGGTTCTTTTTGTGTCCTTTATTCGCTGACTTTCTCTGCACTTTGTTTGGATTTGTCACCTCGGATTCGCACCTAATCCAGCCATTCTCTCCTGCTCTTGCTTCTCTCTTTTATTCGTTATTCCGTCTCTCTCTTATTATTTCTCTTTTGTTCCGTGCCTGGTTCTCATTTCTCTGGCTTTTTATTCGTTTTCTGGTTCTCTCTCTTTTTTTTTTTTTGTCTGGTTTTATTTTTTATTTTTTTCTTAATTCTCTTTCTCTCTCTAGTCTCTTTCTTGGATTCACTCTGATTCTTTTTTCGGTTTTCATTCTTTTCTTTCTTTTCTTCCCACTCTCTTCTCTCTCTCTCTCTCTCTCTCTCTCTCTCTCTCTCTCTCTCTCTCTCTCCCTCTCTCTCTCTCTCTCTCTCTCTCTGCTCTCTCCATTTCCCTCTTCCTCACGCTCCCCCTCTCCTCTCCCTCTCCCTTCCTTCTTTTTTATCTTCCTTTTCATTTCCAAATGTTTCTTCTCCAATGCCCTTTGCCTATCATCTATACCCTCCCACTCTCTCTCTCTCTCTCTCCCTTCTCTCTCTCTCTCTCTCTCTCTTCTCTCTCTCTCTCTCTCTCTCTCTCTCTCTCTCTCTCCTCTCCTCTCTCTCTCTCTCTCTCTCTCTCTTCTCTCTCTCTCTCTCTCTCTCTCTCTCTCTCTCTCTTTTCTTTCTCCTCTTTCCCCTTCACTCCATATTTTATTCTATTTCCTTACCTTTTTTACTTTCTGAAATTTCCGTTTCTAGAATATTCTATTTTCCACCAGACTATAAAATCCCATATACATATATTTACCAAAATCCGGATAAAAGTGCAGAGATGAAAGAGTATAAACACACATTGCAAGTCCTCTCTATATTTTACAAACCCTAAAAGCCATATAAAATTGAAATACATTTACGTCACGACAAACTGTATGACTCAAAAAAAAAAAGTAAAAAAAAAAAAAAAAAGTGGAAAAAAAGAAAAAAAAAAGAAATAAAAAAAGGAAAAGTGGAAAAAAATAAATAAAAAGATTGAATTAATAAAAAATAATAAAATGTATACCTCCGTTTTAACTACAGGACACCATTCATTGCATGGCTGGTTGTTCCATTTCAAAATACAGTTAGATACAGTTGAAGGGGGGAGGGGGGAGGGGGGAAGGGGAGGGCAAAGGGTGAATGCGTATTGTAGGTGCATAATGGGGTTATTTGTGTAGGGGGGATGGGAGGGGGATGGGGGGAGAGTGGGCGATAAGAATGTCTAAAGTAGTGTGCGTGTGTGCGTTTGTGTATGTTTATGTGTGTGTGTGTGTGTGTGTGTGTTGCGTGTGTGTATGTGTTTGTGTGTGTGTGTGTGTGGTTTGTGTGTGTGTTGTGTGTTGTGTGTGTGTTTATGTGTTATGTGTCTGTCTATATATGTGCATGTATGTGTTTGTGTTTGTGTGTGTATGGTGTGTGCCTCTGTATAAACGTACATGTATATGTGCATGTATGTATATGTTTTACGTACGTGTATGTGCGCGTTGTGTCCAATTTATGTACATGTATGTGTGCATGTATGTAAGTATATATGCTATGTACGTGTATGTGCGCGTGTGTCCCAATTTATATAGTCCTTTATGATGAAATAAACTGTGAATACAACGAAGATTTACCATGACTGTTAAATGTATATCTATCCATTTTCAGGCCATGTCGGTGCATATCCAACATTTGTTTTATTTTGGGAGATTATACCTAACTGGAGGGAGAGAGAAGCAGACAGACGGATAGACAGACAGACAGACCAGCAGCAGGCAGGCAGGCAGGCAGCAGGAGGCAGGCAGGCAGGCAGGCAGGCAGCAGGCAGGCAGGCAGGCAGGCAGGCAGGCAGGCAGGCAGGCAGGGCAGGCAGGCAGGCAGGGCAGGCAGCAGGCAGGCAGGCAGGCAAGGCAGGCAGGCAGGCAGGCAGGCAGGCAGGCAGGCAGACAGGCACAGCACAGACAGACAGACACAGACAGACAGACAGACAGACAGACGGATAGACAGACAGGCAGGCAGACTAAGAGAGATTGAAAAGAAGTGGGAGAGAGAGGGGGGTGGAGAGAATAAATGATTAATGAAAAGAAACGAAAAAGAAAGAGACAGAGAGAGAATGAAGGAAAGAGAGAGAGAGAGAGAGAGAGAGAGAGAGGAGAGAGAGAGAGAGAGAGAGAGAGAGAGAGAGAGAGAGAGAGAGAGAGAGAGAGAGAGAGAGAGAGAGAGAGAGAGAGAGAATGAATGCAGAATGAGAAAAGAGAGAGAGACAGAGAGAGAGAGAGAGAGAGACGAGAGAGAGAGAGAGAGAGAGAGAAGAGAGAGAGAGAGAGAAGAGAGAAGAAAGAGAGACAGCGAAAGAGAGAGAGAGAGAGAGAGAGAAAGAAAGAGAGACAGCGAAAGAGAGAGCGAGAGAGAGAGAGAGAGAGAGAGAGGAAGGGAAGCAGCGAGAAGATAGATAGATGTACAAAATTCATTTGAATTTCAAATTTCTCGGAAGCGGAATGTTATATACTTTTTCGCCCATTCTCTTTCTCTCCATTTTTATTCTCTTTCTCTTTCTCGAAAACCGGAAGAAATTCGTCATATCACAGAAAAGCAAGGAAGGAGTTGAGATTTTATTTATCGCAATTTTTATTATTATCATTATTTTTCCTTTTTTCTTTTTCGCGATTTTTTTTATTATTGTGTTTTTTTTTTTTTTTTACTTTTTTTTTTTTTCTTTTTGGGGAGGGGCGGTTCTCTCCCTCTTTCGCTCTATTTCAAAAAGCTTCGCTCGAAAATGAGTTTCGGTTTTGTAGTTTGACGCTAATTACTGCCTCGAGATTTACGACACGAGGCGAGATAAAAAAAAAAAAAAAAAAAAAAAAAAAAAAAAAAAAAAAAAAAAAAACATGATATGGCATCTCAAGCCTGGACACTGCATGCTTACGTAATGATTATTAATTGTGTATTTATTGCTGTTGTTGTCATTGTTGTTTTTTTGTTTTCGTTTCATTTCGTTACCATGACTAATGGCGTTAATATTGGTGATGTTATACTATCATTGCTGTTGTTATTATTAGTATATTATTATCATTGGCTGTTAAACATTCTTTTGCGATGCGTATATATATATATATATATATATATATATATATATATATATATATATATATATATAATCTTTTTTTTTTTTCTTTCTTTCATTCTTTCTTTTTCTTTCTTTCCGTTCCCTTATTTCTTCTTTTTTTCTTTTTCTTCCCTTTCTCTTTGCTTTCTTCCTTTCCCTTTCTTTCTTTCTTCGTTTCTTTTTCTTTCATTCTTTCTCTCCTTTATTCTTCCCCTCTCCTTCTTTCCTCTTTCCTTCTTTCTTTCTTTCTTTTCTTTCTTCAACTTTCCTTTCTTCCTCTCCCTTTCTTTTCTTTTTTCCTTTCTTCCTCTCCCTATCCTTTCATTCTTTTTCTTCCATTCTTTCTCACTCTCTCCTTTCTCCCCCACCTTTCTTTCTCTCTTTCTTTGTTTCTTTTATATCACTCATTACACTCACACACACGCACGAAAATGGACTACATACTGCTTAAGATTTATGAGAAACATGCTTATAAATGCGAGGTTTTCTGAAGCACAAGCACATGCAGGATCATGCAACGTAGAACCACTGCAAAAAAAAACACAACTTGGAAACTTCTTTGTGTGTGTGTGTGTGTGTGTGTTTGTGAAGGGGAGGGGGGGGGTTTTGTGATTGTTGGTGAGAGGAGAGGGAGGGAGGCGGAAGGGTTGAGATTTGGAGGAGAGGAAGGGGAGAGGAGAGGGAGGGTTAAACAAGAGGAGAAAGAAGGAAAGGAGGAGAGAGAAAATTAGAGGTATTTTCTCGTATTGATTATATGTATATTTGATTTTATTTACGCGTATGTTAGTATTTCTGTTTGCCACTGATGCAGTATTGTTGCTATTTCATTTCTTTTCGTCTCTCTCACTCTCTCTCGGTCTCCCTCCCTCTCTCCTCCCCCTTCTCCCCTCTCTCTCTCCCTCTCTCCCTCCCCCTTCCCCTCTCTCTCTCTCTCTCTCCTCCCCCTTTCCCCTCTCCCTCCCTCCCCCTTTCCCCTCTCTCCTCCCTCCTTTCTCCCCCCTTTCCCTCTCTCCCTCTCCCCTCTCTCTCCCTCTTCCCTTTCCCCTCTCCCACCCCTCCTCTCCTCCCTCCCCCTTTCCCCTCTTTCCATCTCTCCTCCTCCTTCCCTTACTCCTTCTCCCCCTTTCCCCTCTCTCACTCTCCCTCTCCTCCTCCCCCCTCTCTCCCTCTCCCTCTCCTCTCTCCCTCTCCCTCTCCCTCCCCCTTTCTCCCCTCTCTCCCTCTCCCTCTCTCGTTTGCTTTCCAATGTTTTCCAAGTGATTCGTTTTCCGTTGCGTCAGAAATCCATTTTGTCGTTTTTCTTTCTCGCGTTTCAGTTTATGATTGATTCGTTTTCATTTTTTTTAATCCTTTTTTTTCTCTCTCTCTCTTTCGTGTGAGTTTTTTTTTTTCTCTCTCTCTTTCGTGTGAGTTTTTTTTTTTTTGGGGGGGGGAGGGAGTGGGGGTTTGTCAGGTCATGTCGTTTCTCGGTTTATATGTTTGGGTTGGGTCTGTATTTGTTTGTTTGTTTCGTCTCTCTCTCTATATCTATCTATCTATCTATCTATCTATTTATCACTCTCTCTCTCTCTCTCTCTCTCACTTTTTTTCTATCTCTCCTCTCTTCACCCTCCCTCTCTCACTCTCTCTCTCTCTCTCTCTCTCTCTCTCTCTCTCTCTCTCTCTCTCTCTCTCTCTCTCTCTCTCTCTCTCTCTCTCTCTCTCTCTCTCTCTCTATCTTCTTCTCTCTCATCTCTCTCTCTCTCTCTCTCTCTCTCTTCTCTCTCTCTCTCTCTCTCTCTCTCTCTCTCTCTCTCTCTCTCTCTCTCTCTCTCTCTCTCTCTCTCTCTTTGCGTTTCTGTGTCCGTCAGTTAACTCTCTCTCTCTCTTACTTTCCAATTATCCACCTGTCTTTCACCGAAGGAGATTGTAAATAGAAATTGAAAATAAAGAGTATGGAAAAAAAAACAATAAACAGAAGGTAGAGAAATCGAGAGAGAAAAATATGGGAGAAGAAGGAGGAGGAGAGGGAAGAGAATGAAAGAGGGAAAAGAAAATAAAAGAGGAAGAGAGAGGAGGAGGAGGAGGAGGGAGGAGGAGGAGGAGGAGGAGGAGGAAGAGGAGGAGGAGGAGGAGGAGGAGGAAGGAGGGCCTCAGGTGTTGAGGCAAACTCCCTCGTTATCGAAGATTTAGGGTCGAGGAAGTCCATCATGGTTTCCAATAAGAGTAAATCGGATTAAAATTTACTCTTTTTTCCTCTTTTTTTGCTGTGTTGTTGTTGTTGTTGTTTGTTTGTTTATGAAAAAGTGGGAAAGAGCATTGAATGGATGTTGTGATGTTGCATTCATTCTGCGTGAATACAATGATGGTAATGATGATGATAATGATGATGATGGTAGTAGTGATGATGATGATGATAATGATGATGATGGTAATAATAGCAGTGGTAATTATGATAATAATTGCAATGATGATTATGATAATGGTAATGACAATTATGATGATAATTGCAATGATAACGATGATGATAACAATGATATATATAATAACAGTGATGGTGCTGATAAAGATGATAGCCAGCAATAATCGTAATAATGATAACACTAACAAAAATATTATATTATAAGTCTATTCTAAATAATATAATAATAACACAAAAATATAGATGTTGAATATTATAAATCTAATCTAAATAATGTAATACCAGCACAAAGAATAGATGCTGAATATTATAAGTCTAATCTAGATAGTATAACAATAACACTAAGAAAAAATAGCTGTTAAATATCACAAATCTGATCTGAATATTATAAATCTAATCTAAATAGTATAACAATAACACTAAGAAAAATATCATTATATCATTAAGTCTAATACTATAAATCTAATCTAAATAATATAACAATACAACAACAACGACAAAAAAAAACAGATGTTAGATATCATAAGTCTAATATTATAAATCTAATCTAAATGATATAACAATAAAACCAAGAAAAAATAGCTGTTAAATATCACAAATCTGATCAGAATATTATAAACCCAACGAAAACCGCTGCCGCCTCCTCCTCCTGCCCCACTCGCCCCCGTCCAAATATTTGCAAATGCGCTCTGCAATATGTTCTTTTAAGCCATTGCAATTCATCAATAGAAGCGCGGACTCGTTGCAGATTCATAACCTGATGAACACAGTTTGCGCTTCAACGAACAGTGTTGCAAAGAAATGAACAAGAAGGGGTTCGAATTGCACGCTTATTTGCAAGTTAGGTCAGATAAGGGCAGAGAGAGAGAGAGAGAGAGAGAGGGAGAGGGGAAAAAGAGAAAGAGGGGAGAGACAGAATGAGAGAAGGGACGAGGGTTTATATATAGACATATATATATATGTATATGTGTATATATATATATATATATATATATATATATATATATATATATATATATATATATAAATGTGTGTGTGTGTGTGTGTGTGTGTGTGTGTGTGTGTGTGTGTGTGTGTGTGTGTGTGTGTGTGTGTTGTGTGTGTATAAACATTTATATACATATATACATACACACACACACACAAGCGTGAGAACAAACACAGACAGATAGTGCAATAGTGATAATTTTCGTAATACATACATACATCATACACCATCAGTATTAATACAACAACCACTACAACTAATATATACATAACATTAGTAATACGATGACACTAATAACGATGATAATAATCATAACAACTTGCTTATCTCCCATTCTCTAACATAATTACCCGCTCAGAGAGAATATCAGTTTGTTAATGAGGTTGTGAATAATTACCATTTCTAAACACTAATATATACATAACAGCAGTAATAATAATGACACTAATAACGATAATAATAATCATAACAACTACTTATCTCCCATTCTCTAACATAATTACCCGCTCAGAGAGAATATCAGTTTGTTAATGAGGTTGTGAATAATTACCATTTCTAAACACTAATATATACATAACAGCAGTAATAATAATGATACTAATAACGATAATAATAATCATAACAACTTGCTTATCTCCCATTCTCTAACATAATTACCCGCTCAGAGAGAATATCAGTTTGTTAATGAGGTTGTGAATAATTACCATTTCTAAACACTAATATATACATAACAGCAGTAATAATAATGACACTAATAACGATAATAATAATCATAACAACTACTTATCTCCCATTCTCTAACATAATTACCCGCTCAGAGAGAATATCAGTTTGTTAATGAGGTTGTGAATAATTACCATTTCTAAACACGCTATTTTTTTTCTCTTTTTTTCTTTTCTTTTGTCTTTTTTTATTTTTTTTCATTTTTTCTTTTTGTCTTTTTTCTTTTTAATTCGATATCGAGCGTTCATTAGTGCGTGTCAAGAGAGAATGAATAGGCGGTGCATAATACCTGTCAAAGTGAGATATTGGAGCCGAATCTCTTACCAGGTGAATTATTCCAATCGAGTCTAAAAAGTCTAAACGAGTGTCGACTTGTATATATATATTTTTTTTTCGGTGTGATTTTTCCTTTTTTTTATGTTATTCATTTATTTTTTTTCTTTTTCTCTTTTTTTATGTTATTCATTTTTTTTCTTTTCATCATTTTTTCCTCTTTTTCTCTTTCATTTCTTGTTTTTTTTTCTCTTGTCATTCTTTCTATTCCGGTTTGATTTATTCAGTTTTTCTTTCTTTATCGCTCTATCTGCCTGTCTATTTATCTATCTATCTATCTGTCTAGCTAAATATCTGTCTATCTATCTAATTATCTACTATCTATCGATATGAAAGACAAACAGACAAGCAGATGTGTATACATATTCATTGAATTCATCAATAAGTGTATGTATTATCTATTCCTTTTTAATCGCATTTTCACCATTTATCATATATCACCATTTATTCATATTTCTAAGTCTATCATCTCTTATCATTTATTCATATATCTATTTTTTTTCATTTATCATTTATTCATATTTTTAAAGTTTATCTATTACGTCATCACTATCTCTCAATATTATCATTCTTGATTTATTTTCGTTTATCAGTCCTTCTATCTGTAATATTCATCATTCTAAACAATTCTAAATTTCTAAATAAATAGATAAATAAATAAATAAATGAGAGAGAGAGATAAATAAATATATAAATAAATCAGAATTCGTTAACATTTACCAGCCTTTCTAAATAATTCTAAATAAATAAATAATAGATAAATAATTCGTTATCATTTACCAGCCTTTCTAAATAATTCTAAATTTCTAAATAAATAAATAAATAAATCATACTTCGTTCCCATTCATCATCCTTTCTAAATAATTCTAAATTTCTAAATGAATAAATGAATAAATAAATAGATAAATCATAATTCGCTATCATTTACCAGCCTTTTTAAATAATTCAAAATTTCTAAATAAATAAATAAATAGATTTCGGTTATATACATTTAACAGTCCTTCTAAAATATTCAAAATTTCTAAATAAATAAGTAAATAGATAAATAAATCGTTATTCACATTTATCAGTCCTTTCTAAATAATTCTAAATTTCTAAATAAATAAACAAATAAATAAATAGATTCGTTATCACATTTATCAGTCCCTCTAAATCGCTATCATTTACCAGCCTTTTTAAATAATTCAAAATTTCTAAATAAATAAGTAAATAAATAAATAAATTCGTTATCACATTTATCAGTCCTTCTAAATTTTATCCATTATTTCCCCGTCAATCTCGCTGATTTGGTCAATTTGCAGGCCCGGGTCACCATTTCCTGACCTCCGTGGCGGGTCAACAGGTCAATAGACAGGGCGATAGACTGGTCATTTGCTCGGGTCATTTGGTGGGAATGGTAGCGATTTTTTCAGTTTTTTTTTGAGATGGGGGGTGGGGTAGGAGGGGTGGTGGGGGGGTGGGAGGGTGGATAGATTTGCTGTGATTTTTTTTTTTTTTTGAGATAGGGGGGGTAGGAGGGGGTGGGAGGGGTGGGGTGGATAGATTGCAGAGATTTTTTTTTTTTTTTTAGAGGGGGGTGGGTGGGAGGGGTGGGGTGGCGGTTGGGAGGTTGACTGATTGAGATTGTTATTGTCTGTTTATATATATATATATATTATATATATATATATATATATTATATATATATATATATATATATATGTATTTTTTTCTTTTTTGTTTTTCTTCTTTTTCTTTCTTTGTTTTTTTTTTTTTCGCTCTCTTTTTCTTTTTTTTTTCTTTTTTTTTTTCTTACTTTCATTCTTTTTTCTTTATCTTTCTTTTTTCTTTTCTTTTCTTTTTTTTCTTTTCTTTCTCTTTCTTTTTCTTTTTCCTTTCTTTTCTTCTCTCTTTCTTTTTTTCTGTTCTTTTTATTGTTGTCATTTTTTGTTTTGTTCTCGTAATTATTATGCAAATTACCATTAGTAATACTGATAATTAATGATTTGTTAATACTGTGTTACATTTACACTAGTATTATATTATATAAGTATTATAATTACAACTATTATTACTATTAACACTAACTCTAGCTGTTACTATTACCAAAACAATAATTACTGTTTCTACAATAACTACAACTACAACCACAACCACTAACGTTATTAATTACTACAACCACAATATCTACATTTTTTTCCCCTTCTCTCTCTCTCTCTTGTTTTCTCCCATTTCTCCTATTCCCCATATTTCCGACTTATTTACCTTTTTCTCTATATTATATCCCCGGTTTACAAAGAACCTTTTCCTCCCTGAGTGGCCGAGGCGAATGCTTCTTCTGTACCAAAAGGGGCGATTCTTCATCTCGTTTCAGCTTTGATTTCAGCCAATTACTGAATGTTTTCCTTTTTCTGTTTTTCGTGTATTTTTTTCGGTTTTTTTTTTGGAGGGGGTGGGGGGTGTGGAGAGGGAAAAGGTTAATTTTTGGAGGTCTTAGTCTGTGTGTTTTTCTTTTTTGATTTTGTTATTGTTAGGTCTGTATCATCATTCCTTCNGTTCCTGAACCATCCTCCTCCCCCCCTGTTCCTGAACCATCCTCCTCCCCCCCCCTCTTCCTGAACCATCCTCCACCCACTTATTCCTGAACTATCTTCTCCTCCCCTCCCCTCTCTCCTGAACCAACCTCCCACCTTCCTGAACTATTTGAATCAGCTTCTTCCCCACTGAACCAGCTCCCCCCCAACCCTTCTTGAACCACCCTCCCCCACCCTCTCCATCTAACCCCCCCCCCTTTGAACCACTCTCCCCCACCCCCTCCAACCGACCCACCCCCACCCCCTTTCAATCCGAACCCCACCCCTTCCTTCCAACCCCCACCCCCTTCCATCCGAACCCCCACCCCACCCTCCCCACCCACCAGCCGCGCTCGACGAACCAGCTGCCCCATCTGGCCTCCTCGCCAGTACGGCCAGCTCTCTAACCCTGCCATTAAGACGTTCTTAAATCTAAGCTGCCACACGTATCGACCGGGTATTGGAAACAACATAAACTGTTCCTCTGTTTCCCTTTCCTCGGCCTCTCCCTCTCCCTCTCCCTCTCGCCGACACCTCGTCTCACCTGGCTGTCACGACCAGAGCCCCGCGCAGAGGGCATGGCAGGCTCTGGTGCGGGGGGTTTCTCTCTCTCTCTCTCGCCCTCTTTTTTTTTCTCTCTTTTCTCCTTCTCTCTTTTTCTTTCGCTCTCGCTCTCGCTCTCGATCTCTCTCTTTCTCTTTCTCTCTTTCTCTCTCTCTCTCTTCTCTCTCTCTCTCTCTCTCTCTCTCTCTCTCTCTCTCTCTCTCTCTCTCTCTCTCTCTCTCTCTCTCTCTTCTCTCTCTCTCTCTCTCTCTCTCTCTCTCTCTTTCTCCTTTCCTCTCCATCCACATCTGCCTCTTTGTCTCTGTTTGTAAAAGAAAATATACTTTCATTTCTCCTTTTCTCGCCTTATTCTTCATTCGTTTCATCACGATGCTGACATCAAGGAAAAAGGAAAAAGTAGGAGGGAAGGAGAAAGGCGACAGGAAATAAGGAGGAAGGTAGAAAAATGGGGGAAAGGAAGGAGAGTATTTTGAAAAATGATAGATAGATAAAAAAAAGAAAATAAAGAAGAAAACAGGGGTGAAGAGGTGACAGGGAGATATGGAAGGTGAAGAGGCAAGAAAAAATGGTAGGAGGGTTGAAGAAGGGACGAAAGGAGAGGTGGAATGTGAAAGTTGAGAAAGAAATTAGTTTTGAAGGGTGAAAAGAAAAAAAGAAAAAGGAAAAGAAGACAGGTGAACATTCATAAGGAAAGGCGAGAATTGAAAGGGACAAACCAGGAGAGTGAAATTAGAGTGTCGAAAGAGGGACGGAGATGAGAAAGGGTGACAAAAAGGGACAGAGTGAAAATGTAAATAAAAGGCAGGGAGTGAAAGTGATAGGAAGGGGAGGAGAATAAAACAGAGATAGAGGCAAAGGACGTAAAAAGTGGGAGGAAAATGCAATGGAGGATAGAATGCAAGAGAAGAAGAGAGATGAAAGGGTAATGGACAGCGGAAAGGACGAAAGCGTGACAGCAGAAGCGGAGGACGAAAAGGGTGAAAGGAATAAGATGAGATTAAAAGAACGACAGGCAGAAGTGGAGGATAACAGGGTATTAGACAAAGGCTTAGGGTGAAAGGGTGACAGATTAAGATTATGATAGGAAATGTGAAAGATGAAAGTTGAGATTGCAAGAGTGACAGTCAAGGGCTGAGGGTGAAAGATTCTTAAAAAAAAGGGAGATAAAAGGGCGCCAGACATGATCCAAGGGTGAAAGGGGGCCGGCGAAGGGTGACGAGGCGCCAATCTTTAGGCTTACGCCCCATGCACGGCGTCCGCTTAGCGGGGTCCTCATGGCAGGCTCATTGCCTTAAGCGAATTAAAGCGAGCCGCGCTAACAGAGTTTAAGAGTCTCCTTTTAACGAATGGACAAATTGAATTCTGAGTCTTAAATTGAAAGACGACATATTCTAACTTCACAGCGCGCCCGGACCGCCGCCCCGGAAACGAGATTACGCTGACCTGCCTTGCATAGCCGAGCGGGCCGGCCAGACCCCGCCGCGGGAGGGCGCGAGGGCCACGCGGAGGGCCACGCGGGGGCCACGCGGAGGGCCACGCGGAGGGCCACGTCTGGGGGGCTCCGCTCGTGGGGCACACCTGTGGGGCATGTCTGCTGGGCCGCATCTGGGGGGCCACACTTGGAGGGCCATACTATGGGGCACAGTTGGGAGGAAGCATGCTTGTCGCGGGCACATTTGGAGGGCCATATCGGAGAGGCACACCTGGAGTGCTACGCCCAGAGGCAGCACCTGGAGGGCCTTGCTGAGTAATCCACACCTGGAGGGCAGCATCGGGAGGGCCACACCGGAGGAGCCACGCCCCACCCTCCCCCCCTCCTGGGCCGCTCATCCCCCCCTCCCCTCCCCTCCCCCGCTCCCCCCTCACCCCGCCCCCCTCCCCCCCCTCCTCTCCCGGGCCGCTCATCCCCGGCGCAGGAGACTCTCTCGCTCCCCGCCTCGTCCGGACCACCCCCCCCCCCCCCCCCTTCCCCTCTCCGGCGGGCCATAACCTATCCTCCGCGGCCGCCCCTCGCCACGCCCTCGCCCTGGTTCGCGAGCCGCACGCCCCTCCCGCCGCCTCGCCGCAGGTATCCGGGTGCGGGCGCCCCCTCCCTCCGCCACGCCCGCATCCTCCACGCCCTCCTGCGCCCCTCCTCGGGATATTCCAGAAGGATTTCTCTCATTTTTTTTAGCTTTCTCTCATTCTTCGCTGCGATGGATGTTGCTTTAGCCTCATACTTCGTTATGCCGGATCATGGCACTTTTTCTTCCCATCCATCTCTCTCTCCCTTCTCTCTCTCTCCTCTCTCTCTATCTCTCTCTCTCTCTCTCTCTCTCTCTCTCTCTCTCTCCTATCTCTCTCTCTCTCTCTCTATCTCTCTCTCCTTCCTTTCTCCCTCCCTCTCTCTCCCTCTCCCTCTCCCTCTCCCTCCCTTCTCTTCTCTCTCTCCTCTCTCTCCTCTCTCTCTCTCTCTCTCTCTCTCTCTCTCTCTCTCTCTCTCTCTCTCTCTCTCTCTCTCTCTCTCTCTCTTCTCTCTCTCTCTCTCTTTCTCCTTCTCCTTCCCTATCTCTCTCTCTCTCTCTCTCCCTCCCTCCTCTCTCCTCTCTCTTTTCTCCTCTCCCTCCTCTCCTTCTCTTTTCTCTCCCTCTTCTCCTCCTCTCTCTCTCTTCTCTCCTCTCTCTCTCTTCTCTCTCTCTCTCTCTCCCTCTCTCTCTCTCTCTCTCTCCCTTCCCTCCTCTCTCTCTCTCTCCTCTCTCTCTCTCTCTCCCTCTCTCCCTCTCTCTCCTCTCTCTCTCTCTCTCTCTCTCTCTCTCTCTCTCTCTCTCTCTCTCTCTCTCTCTCTCCTCCTCCTCTCTCTCTCTCTCTCTCTCTCTCTCTCTCTCTCTCTCTCCTCTCTCTCTTCTCTTCTCTCTCTCTCACTCACTTAGAGAACTTTCGTAAACA
>NW_020872023.1:70000-72500 GCF_003789085.1 Penaeus vannamei
TTGGTAATGATAATACTATTATTATTTAAGAAGTATTTCGTTAACGATTGTGAAAGTAATGGTATCATTAATATTGTTAATAGTTATACAAGTAGTGAAAAAAAAGAAAAAAAAAAAAACATTGTGAGTAATAATGGTATACTATAACTACCCCAAGCAGGTATCATGTTCGTAATCTCTACATGAATAACATTGCTGAAGTAGCCTGATCTTTCATGATTATTAGATACATTTTATCTATGGGAGAGAGAGAGGAGGGAGAAAGGGAGAGGAGAGAGGAGAGGGGAGAGGGAGAGAGAGAGGGAGAGAGAGAAGAGAGGGAGAGAGAGGAGAGAAGAGGAGAGGGAGAGAGAAAGAGAGAAGAGAGATGCGAGAGAGAGAGAGAGAGAGAGGAGAGAGAGAGCAGAGAGGAGAGAAGAGGAGGAGAAGGGGGGAGAGGGGGGGGAAAAAATAGTATTCAACATGCATATACAAAAGGAAAAAACAAGTACTAAAAAGATGCATAACACGGATAATACGAACACACTTAAAAAAAAAGAGAAAGAAAAAGCAAGAATTTTGTTCCTTGAAAAACAGAAGAGAGAGAGAGAGAGAATGTAGATGAGATGAGAGAGAGAGAGAGAGAGAGAGAGAGAGAGAGAGAGAGAGAGAGAGAGAGAAAGAGAATAGAGCAATATGAATAAGATTACAAGAAAAGAACAAAAAAAGCGTAAATACCTACTTAATAAAAAGAGAAAGAAAAAAGCAAGTATATCTGTCTTCTGGAAAACAGAAGAGAGAGAGAGAGAAGATAGATAGAGAGAAGGGAGATAGAGGTAATATCACATATACATAGAAGGAAAAAGAAAGAAAGAAAGAAAAAAAAAACGTAAATACTCACTTATATGAAAAGTAGAAAGAAAAAAAGCAAGAATTCTTCTTGGAAAACAATGAGAGAGAGAGAGAGAGAGACGAGAGAGAGAGAGAGAGAGAGGAGAGAGAGAGAGATGAGAGAGAAGATAGGGAGAGAGAGAGAGAGAAGAGAGAGAGAGAGAGAGAAGAGAGAGAGAGAGAGAGAGAGAGTAATATGAATATACAAGAAGGAAAAAGAATACGAAAAAAAAAAAAAAAACTTTAAAATACTCACTTATAAAAAGAGAAAGAAAAAGAGAATTGTCTTTGAAAACAGGTTTGTGTGAACGTTTCTGATTATTATGATTGCTTATCTTTTCATTTTATTTATTTTTTTCTTATTTGTGAACGTCTCAGCTTATTTAGCGCGCCAGAGAAAACTCATCCTTAAAGCGCCTGGTTTCGGGTCATATTTCCAGGGTCGAGTTAGCGAGTTCATTTCACCGCTTGGAAACATTGGAGTGGTGAGTCGGGGAGTGGGGGGAGGGGGTTGGGGAAGGGAGTGGGGAGGGGGGGGCAAGGGGAGAGGGGGGGAGATAAGGATGGAGGATTAGATAAAGAAGAAAGAAAAAATGGAGAGAGAGAGGAGAGAAGAGGGAGGGAGGGAGGGAGAGAGAGAGAGAGAGAGAGAGAGAGAGAGAGAGAGAGAGAGAGAGAGAGACGAGAGGAGAGAGGAGAAGAGAGAGAGAGAGGAGGGGGGAGGGGATAGATAGATATTAAAATTGTGTGCAGAGAGAGAGAGAGGAGAGATAATGACAGAGATAAGATAGAGAAAGAGAGAAAGAGAAGAGAAGAATTGTAGACAATAAGATAGAGTAGAAGAGAGACGCAGAGGCCACTCGACAGACAGAGAAAGCCATAAAGAGAGAGACAAACAGAAAGCGAACCCACGGATAGATTACGAACAAAGAAGAATACAAAACTCAAAAAACTCCCCCCCAAAAAAAAAAAAAAATGAACCTCAATATTTTTCCAAACCTTGTATACGCACTTACCCCCCTCCCCCCCCCCAAAAAAAAAAATCCCCTCCCATCCGTCTCAAAAAAAAAATCCCACCCCTCCCCCCCCAAAAAAAAATCCCCCCATTTTTAATACTTTCTTTGCAAGGGCCGGTACTGTAAACTATGTAAATGTGGGAGTGCACAGGTGGCTTGCAAAGGGAGAAGGAGGAAGGAAGCCAAGTTGCAAGGGAATGACTCTCAGACAGTGTCATCTTGTCATCTTGCAGGGCTGTCTCCTTTGGGATTTCTTTGGTGATTAAAAGGCTGATAATTAACGGTATTTCTATTTTTTGGATTTATTATTATCAATTTATTCATTTTTATTATTATTTTTTTAATTCATTTTATTATTCATTATTTTTTTGTTATTCATTATTTCTTTTGGTTGATTTTTCGTCACTGATTCTATCCTTCTGGTTATTTTCATATTTGCTTGCTCTCAACATCATTATCATGTGTTTTATCATTGCTCGTATCATCTTTATTACCAGTATCTTCACACTTTTTTATATCAAACCATCGTTATTTTTATCACCATTGTCAATATCATACTTGAAAATAAAAAGTTATTGAAAACTGATAAATGTTATACTTGTTGTCGATCCGTT
>NW_020872023.1:82500-90000 GCF_003789085.1 Penaeus vannamei
CTCTTTGACTTGACCTCCGACCTCTCTTGTCCTCCCTCTTTGACCTGACCTCCGACCTCGCCTCAGTCCTCCCTCTTCGACTTGACCTCCGACCTCGCCCCAGTCTCTCCCCTCTTTGACTTGACCTCCGACCTCGCCTCAGTCTCTCCCCTCTTCGACTTGACCTCCGACCTCGCCTCAGTCCTCTGACCTCGCCTCAGTCTCTCCCCTCTTTGACTTGACCTCCGACCTCGCCTCAGTCCTCCCTCTTTGACCTGACCTCCGACCTCGCCTCAGTCCTCCTTCTTCGACTTGACCTCGACCTCGCCCCAGTCTCTCCCCTCTTTGACTCGACCTCCGACCTCGCCTCAGTCTCTCCCCTCTTCGACTTGACCTCCGACCTCGCCTCAGTCCCTCCCCTCTTTGACTCGACCTCGACCTCGCCCTCACTCTCCCCTCTTCGACTTGACCTCCAACCTCGCCTCAGTCCTCTGACCTCGCCTCAGTCTCCCTCCCCTCGCCCTCAGTCCCTCCCCCTCTTTGACTTGACCTCCGACCTGGCCCCAGTCTCTCCCCTCTTCGACTTGACCTCCGACCCCTGAATCTTGACCCCGCGGACGACCCGTGAAATCGACCATCGCGAGATCCCTGACCTGTGATCGGTTCTTTGTTACCTCAGGCGCTGTCTCCCCTCACCTCGGTCCCCTCGCCTGGCTAATTTCTGGTCTGGCTACGTTTTGTTAATTCAGTTTCCACCTCTTTGATTTGTTTGCTCTCTCTCTCTCTCTCTCTGTCTGTTTCTCTGTTTCTCCCTGTTCGTTTTTCTCTCTTCTGTCTGTCTCTGTCTCTCTGTCTCTCTGTCTCTCTGTCTCTGTCTCTCTCTCTCTCTCTCTCTCTCTCTCTCTCTCTCTCTCTCTCTCTCTCTCTCTCTCTCTCTCTCTCTCTCTCTCTCTCTCTCTCTCTCTCTCTCTCTCTCTCTCTCTTCTCTCTTCTCTCTGTTCGCCTCTCTCTCTCTCTCTAATTAGCAGTTTTTACAATGTGTCTTCTGGTATTTTTCTGTTTCTTTCTCCTCTCTTCTACTTTCTTTTTATTAATGTCTGTCGCTGCCTTTCTGTTTATTATTCTCTCTCTCTCTCTCTCTCTCTCTCTCTCTCTCTCTCTCTCTCTCTCTCTCTCTCTCTCTCCTCTCTCTCTCTCTCTCTCTCTCTCTCTCTCTCTCTCTCTCTCTCTCTCCCATCTACCCCTCTCTTCTCATTCGCTTCCTCTCCTCCTCCCCTCTCATCGCTTGCATCTCCTTCCTCCAACTCCTTGCCCTCCACGACAGCTGGTTCATACCGGCTGCCTTTGTTTCATCACCTGTTATCAACCAGCTTTTCCCACCGGGGAGATCGGTGTATAAGGAGTGGCTTTGCCTTCGCTCTTCGCATAACGACGTGTATCGAAGCAAATTTCTTTACGTGTGTGCAAGCAGATTCCTTTTATGGTAGGGAAGTAATTGAAGTTTTTTTTTTTTTTTTTTTTTTTTTTTTTTTTTTTTATTGGAGTTTTTTTTTTTTTTTTTTTGTTTTTTTTTTACGTGTATTGAAGTCATTTTTTTTTTTTGGCGTTTATAGAATTTCTTTATGTGTATGGAAGCAAATTTCTTTACATGTTTTGAAGCAAAGCATATTTTCTTTATGGTATGGAAGCAAGTTTCTTAACGTGTATCGATGCTTGTCCCATGAGATTAGCTGCAGTAATAGAAGCTGTTTGGAAGCCTCTTGTCTTGAACTTAAGATGATGTCAGTTTGTTGGGCTGAAGGAATGAAGGGAAGGGAGGAGGGAGGGGAAGGGACGAAAAAGAAAAGATGGATGGAAGGAAGGAAGAAAGAAGGAGGGAAGAAAGAAGGAAGTATGGAAGAAGAAGGAAAGAAAGAAATGAAAGAAGGAATGAAAGAAGGAAGTATGGAAGAAAGAAGGAAGAAAGAATGAAAGAAGGAAGGAAAGAAAAGAAGAAAAGAAGGAAGGAAGAAAAGAACGAAGGAACGAACGAAACAAGAGAAAAAGTACATAAAGAAGAAAGTAAGAAAAAAAAGATAAAAGAAAGCAGCTTGACCCCGCCATCCACACTGATCGCAGATGTCAATAAATCTCTTCAAAGTTATCCTCTTTATGCCAAATCAATTAATTGAGAGCTGGAGTAGTGATGGAGTGGAAATTTCCTTCTCGGCAAGTTTGGTTGTAGTGATGTACATATTTGAGTGGATCGGGAGAGGAACTGGGTCCAGTATGGCTGCGGTGCCGTCGGTGAGAAGGTCCTTTTCTTATTCTTGTCTTCTTCTTGTCATTAATGTCATTATCATTATCATTGCTATTATTTGTGTTGTTGTTTCTTATCATTAATGTCATTATCATTATTAGCTTTATCATTATCATTGCTATCATTCGTGTTATTATTATTATCATCAGTGTTATTGTTATCATTGTTATTATATTGTCAATATTATTATTACTTTTATTAATATCATCATCACCATCATGAACATCATTATTATAATCATAAATGTTATTATTATTATTATCATATTCATTAATACATCTCTCCCTTTCTGCGCGCGAGCGACGAGTCATGGTATGGGGGGAGTAAGGAAGGGGGTGTGGGATGGGGGTGAACTGTATTCATGTTGTCAAATGTAGAAAAATGTATGAATGATAAATGAATATCTTCACAATGCAAGAGATGTATTTGACCGCTCTCATACGGAGCGTCCGTGTTGTGTCAAGCTGTATTTTTTTTTTTTTTTTTTTTTTTTTTTACTGAGCATGCGATGAAGGATTTTCAATAATCACTTGTAGTAACGTTGAATAATGCTCTATTGTACCAATTCCATGGCATTATATGAAAAAGCTCGAGAGAAACGTATGTTCAATTGAGTGGACGTTCAGTTAAAGGTGATTTTAAAAGTGAAAGAAAAGTTAATAGAGTTCACATTAGCTAATATATAAAGTCCAGTTAACGGCTTTGTTGGTCCATTTGTTTTGATTTTTGTTTACTAATGTTGCAAAACAGTGTCATAGATATGATTGGTGTTTAAATATAATATTGTTGATTTCCCCTTAAGATGGTTTATGAAAGACGTTAAAATATCTACCCATAGGCCTATGCACAACCGTCAAATTGATCTCTTTAGGGCGCGTCTAGTTGAGATGACGTCAGCAGTTTCAAATTTCCCGCCAAAACATTTGTTTATTTTTATTCCCCCCGTTTCTGACGTCACATCCGCCAGTGGCTTTAGGTGCGCCCGCTTATCTAAACATGTATATATTACAAGCCCCTGTATATAATATTAGCAAATTAGTTATTGCGGTGGGTGTTTAGAAGATAAACCATTGCGATGTCAGTAATTCATCTAATTTTTACACATACGTTACTGATTCAGGCACGTTAATTCTCTCCATAAGCCAGCTGATCAAATGTTTCACGACGATATTAATTTGTTATGGCAGTAAATTTCCTCCGCTGATGATAATTCTGCTTATTTTAGTAATTACAGATAAATGAATAGATAGATACTACATATAAACAGATAGATAATACAGATAGATAGTAATTACAGACAAATATTTCTCAACGATAGAAATCTGTTATGGCAGTAAATTCCTCCCGCTGATGATATCAATTGAAATCCTAGTCTTCCGTTGCATAATGAATATTACATCATTATCTAATATTTCCACAGTTGATCATTAAGACCTCATTTAGCGTATGATTTGCATGAAATGATAAAAAAAAAAATATATACGAACATAACCTTGCATAACAGTCACTTCCTGTGTGCTGATGGTGTAACGGTTAGCGTGTTCGTCTCGTAGTCTCGTTGACCGGCGTTCGATCCCGCGCGCTGCCAGTGGATGGTCACCCCGGTCGTTCCTTGCACACAGGGGGAGATTTAGAAGCAAAATAAAACAGACAGTATGTCACAACTAAGAATATCCATTGTAACAAATGGAATTAAAACTAAATCTTAATATTTATCTATTCTGAACCCTCTCCCTTACTCTATACTTATATACTTATTTTAATTATATATACTTACATATAGTTATCTTACTTATATACTTACTTGTCTTAAATCTAACTCCTCCCTCTTACTCTATACTTATCTTACTTATATATACTTATCTTATTCTATACCCTTCCCCCTTACTCTATACTAACTTTATACTTATCTAAGTTATATATATTTATCTTACTTATATATACTCATCTTATTTATATATACTTAATTTACTTATATATACACATCTTACTTATATATACTTATGTAACATACATACTTATCTTTCTTATATATACTTATCCAACTTATATATACTTACCTTACTTATACACCTACTTATCTTACTTTATACACTTACTTACATATTTACACTTACATCTTGCTTATACACTTACTTATCTTGCTTATACACTTACTTATCTTGCTTATACACTTACTTACTTACTTTTATTCTTACTTATACATTTACTTAACTTATACACTTACTTATCTTGCTTATACACACTTACATACACTTACTTATTTATACACTTACTTATCTTGCTTATACACTTACTTATCTTACTTATACACTTACTTATCTTACTTATACACTTACTTATCTTGCTTATACACTTAGTTATCTTACTTATACACTTACTTATATTACTTATACACTTACTTATCTTACTTATACACTTACTTATCTTGCTTATACACTTACTTATCTTACTTATACACTTACTTATCTTACTTATACACCTTACTTATTCTTGCTTATACACTTACTTATACTTATAATTACTTATCTTACTTATACACTTATATCCTATTATACACTTACTACTTACTATACACTTACTTATTTTACCGTATACACCTTACTTACCTTACTTATACACTACTTATCACTTACTTATATTACTTATACACCTACTTATCTTACTTATACACCTACCTATCTTACTTATACACTTACTTTATCTTACTTTATACACTTACTTATCTACTATACACTTATTATCTTACTTCTACACTTGCTTATATCTTACTTATACACTTACTATCTTACTTATACACTTACTTATCTTACTAAATACACTTACTTACTTATACACTTACTTATCTTACTTATTACTTATTTACTTATACACTTACTTATCTTACTACTTACTTTATACTACACACTTACTTATCTTACACACTTACTTATCTTACTTATACACTTACTTATCTTACTTACACACTTACTTATCTTACTTACATACTTACTTACTTATCTTACTTATACACTTACTTATCTTACTTATTATTACTTACTTACTTACACATTACTTATCTTACTTATACACTTACTTATCTTACTTATACATTTACACTATACACCTTACCTTACTTATCTTGCTTATACACTTACTTATTCTTACTATACACCTATACTTATACACTTACTATCTTACTTATCTTATCTTTATACACTTATTACTACATAACTTACTTACACACACTTAACTTACGTACTTACTTATTACTTATACCTTGATCTTACATATACACTTACTTACTTCTTACTTCTTATCTTACTTACTTATACCCTACTTTATTATACTTACTTACTTTATTACTTCATCTTACTTATATTACTTATTACACCCTTACTTATCTACACTTACTTATACTATACATCTACTTATATTACTTACACACTTCTTACTTATGCACTTACTTATCTTACTTATACATCTTACTTACACTGCACCATGACTCGATACTCCTTACACACTTACTTATCTTACTCTATACATTTACTCTATACTCGCCGCACAGTAAGGAAATCTTTGTAAGTCAAGAGGCTACCGACTTACAAGTGAATATTTTTGTCCGCGACTATACATCAATATATACGGCGTTATCCTTATCATCATCATCATTATCCTTATCATTATCCAAGTTCCATTAAGAGATTAGCCGTAAGATCAGAGTCGACCGACTGCCGATTGGAAAGGATCACCGATGTACAAAGAGGAGTTGGATCCCGTCGACTTATAGACTCAATCTTATATTTCATCAGCGAAATGCGCTTCTGATCGCTTCAAAAGGTTTATATCTCGTCGCTTTTGTTTTGTATAAGATCTTATTTAAAGGAGATGTGAGAATGGCTTCGACGGGCGTATTCTTATTATTGTTTTTGTTTTTGTTTGAAGGAATATTAAGTGAGAATTATTAACGTTGTGATTAGCCCTTTTTCCCGTTGTAAGGGTTTGTAAATGGGGGTTATAAATAAGGTGGGTATTCGTTTTTTTTATGTTAGTTGTTCATGCGGTGGAATTGCAGATATGTGCTCGTAGTTCGTGCCTTTGTAATGCAACTCTGCAATGCGGTGATCAATGATATATTTGATACCAAAGTTTGAGCTGAACTAATTATCTATTTATAAATATTCGACAGGGAGGGAATTACAGATAACAGGTCAGAAAAGTTTCAAAGTTCAAGAGTCAAGAGACACCTTCTTCACCTCCTCCTCTCCTCCTCATCCTCCTTTTCCCCTTCCTCTTCCTCTCCTCCTTCCCTCCTCCTCCTCCTCCTCCTCCTCCTCCTCCCTCCTCCTCCTCCTCCTCCTCCTCCTCCTCCTCCTCCTCCTTCCTCTCCTCCCCCTCCTTTCCCTCCCCCTCTCCCGCTCCTCCCCCCCTCCTCCTCCTCCTCCCCTCCCTCCCTTTCCTCCCTCCCTCCCTCCTCGCAAGAGCTCCCATAATCCCCCCCGCTGATGTATGCAAGCGTGGGGAAGCGAGAACAGAGCCTTCGCATAGACAAAAGTTCCGCCGCGACACGACCGAGCCATCAGCGTGAGGAGAGCGGACGGCGCGGCTGCCATCAGAGACCGCCGGAGGCCAACTGGGATTACGTTGCTCCGACTGCCTTTGGCCCCGCGGTCGCTCCAAGATTTGGCGCCAAATTTTTCTTTCTTTATTTTCGACGAATCTCTCTCTGTTTCGTGATAAGATCGCAGGGAAAAAAATCATCAGAGGGAGATTATAACGTAAGGAACAGTTAGTGTATGCGTTTTTTAAAATACGATAACGTTATGCATTTTTTTTTTTTTTTTTGGTAATGGCGTCACTTCCGAGCTTTAAAAGTCCGTATCGCAAATAGTCATTTCTTTTGCATGTGTAGAATATTTAAGCTCTCCTGCTTTGGTGTCGCCGAGCCTGAATGAGTTTGCTTTAAGGAAGACAATGCTTCTTGCATATGCAGGCTCCTGTGAAAATGTCTTTTGTATATTCTTTGGCCACAAATGAAAGCGTGTTTATGTGTCTGGTCATCAGTTCGCGCCTTCACATGTGTTTTTATTCTTTTTGTGTGTGAGTGTGTTTGTGTATATATATATAATATATATATATATATATATATATATATATATATATATATATATATATATATATATATATATATATATATATATATATATATATATATATATATATAATATATATTATATATATAT
>NW_020872023.1:95000-96239 GCF_003789085.1 Penaeus vannamei
TCTTTGACTCTCTCTCTTTCTCTCTCTCTATCTTTTTCTTTTTGACTCAGTCTCTCTCTCTTTCTGACTTTCTCTGTCTATGTCTTTCACTTTCCCTCATTTACTGACTCTCTTTGTCTCTTTCTCTCACTCTCACACACACAAACACAAACTCTCTCCCTCTCTGACTTTTCTCTCTCTCTCTAGTTTTGACTCTATCTATCTACCTATTTATCTGTATATATCTATCTATATATATCTATATTTTTACTCTCTCTCCCTCTGATTCTCTCTTCTATATCTGTTTTTAACACACAATCACACCCGATTGCTCACTCAAACACCTCCCCTTGTTGAGCACACAATGGCCACCTCAGCCTTCCTCAGAGCAATTGCTAGGAAGGTCGCCGCGCCGTTGCATTCAGCAGACACAAAGACCACATCCCACCGCTCAGTGAGATGCTGAATGGAGCGGAACGGTTCTGAAGCTGCGGCTGCCGAGTCGTCTTTCACCTAATGAAGGAGAATAGGGCCCCCGGAGGTTATGTTTGATGTCATACACGCCGAAGTCCTTCTGATACGTTAGGTTCAGACGTCTTTGGGTGATGTCATGTCTGGCATTGTCTCGCTGACTCGCTGACCGATAAGGCTCTCGAGAGGTTATTAGAGACATCCTCTAGCGTTGCCAACTGGGATTTATGTTGTTCATTCCTTAGAGGTCGTGAATGAAGAGGTTTCCCCTTTCTCCCACTGCGTGAAGGCGTATCACGTGCTATGCCCTGTCCTGACCGCGGCAGACGAAGACTAGCTGAGCCCTTCCCTCTCCTCCGCCGGGTTCCCCCTCGCCCCCCTCACCTGCCCAGCTGACCCGTCGATCTAAACTTATACGAGAGCCCTGATGGAGTCCGTCACGTTCTTCGGTCGTTAGCCTTTTGTTTCGTCCGCCGCCCCTCCTTCCTGGGCGTCGCGCCACGACCCGCAAACACAGGCAGAGGGACAGAGTTCGGTTTGGGGCTTTAGGGCGAGGTCGCGCGGTGTCGAAATAACTAGCGGTTCCTCGCAGGACATCTAAAAGCTTTTCTGTGTTCAGCTTAAATCACGTGTTAATGAGTTTGTGAGGGCCCTCAGGGGGAGCTGATGGGCTCATGGCCTGAGCCTCGGACTCAACGCACTTCAGAATCACAAAACAAGTCTCCATTATTATTCTAGGCTCTCGCGCAACTACATTAATTACACATGTATGGTACCAGTAATAAATCC
>NW_020872023.1:110307-117807 GCF_003789085.1 Penaeus vannamei
TCTCTCTCTTCTCTCTCTCTCTCTCTCTCCCCCCCTTCTCTCTCATCTCTCTCTCTCTCTCTCTCTCTCTCCTCCTCTCTCTCTCTCTCTCTCTCTCTCCTCTCTCTCTCTCTCTCTCTCTCTCTCTCTCTCTCTCTCTCTCTCTCTCTCTCTTCTCTCTCTCTCTCCTCTCTCTCTCTCTCTCTCTCTCTCTCTCTCTCTCTCTCTCTCTCTCTCTCTCTCTCTCTCTCTCTCTCTCTCTCTCTCTCTCTCCTCTCCTCTCTCTCTCTCTCTCCTCTCTCTCCTCTCTCTTCTCTCTCTCTCCCTTCTCTCTCTCTCTCTTCTCACCTCGTTCTCACACCAACGCCTCTCTTGTCAGCTCACCCGTATCCCCTGATTTTGACGTCAACGCAAATTTATTTGCGAAGAGAGATAATAAAAAGAAGAAAGCAAAGCAAGAGTAAGACAGCGAAGGAAAGGAATGTCAAGAAAAGAAAAGAATGAAAGAAAAAGAATGAAAAAAGAAAAAGAAAGAAAGATATGAATGAAATAAAGAAAGCAAAGAATGAAAAAGAATCATGAATGAAATAAGAAGAAAGAAGAAATGAAGAATGAGAAGAAAGAAAAAAAAGAAAGAAATAAAGAATGAATAAAGAAGGAAGAAAGAAATATGAATGAATGAAAGAAAGAAAGAAAAAAGAAACGATGCGATCTTGTTCCTTCTATCCTACAGTCTCTTCATCATTTTATTTTCCTCCTTTTCTTGCTTATTTTCTTTAGCTTGTTTTTCTTCCTAATTTATTTACGATTATTTCTTATTCCTCCTACGTTCTCTTTATCATCGTCTATTCCTTTCGTTCTTCTCTTATTTTCCTTATTTCCTTTTCTTCTTCATTGCACAATTCTAATCATATTTTCCCTCCCTTCCTTGCTCCTTTTCATCATTTCTTTATTCTCTTCTTTCTTCATTCCTCCTTTCACAATTTTCTCTTATTCCTCCTACGTTCTCTTCATAATCATCGTTTCTTTTTCTTTCTATCTTTAGCGTCTTTTTTCTCTATTCCTCCTTTCACAATTCTAATCATATCTTCCCTCCTTTTCTTGCTCATATTCTTTCCTTTTTCTTTATTTTCTTCATTCTTCATTCCTCCTTCATTTCGCAATTCTCTCTTATTCTTCCTACGCCTTCTCCATCATCGTATATTTCCTCTTCTTCTGCTTCTTGCTGTTCCTTAGCATCTTTTTTCAACCTTATTTTTTTCACAATTCTGTCTTATTTCTCCTACTCTTTTATCACTGTATTTATCTCTCCTTTCTTCTCGTATTATTTTTATTTTCTTCTTTTTATTCCGCGATTCTCTTTTATTCCTCCTGCGTTCCCATCATCATCGTATTTCTTCCTTTCCTTTTGCTTATCTTCTTTAGCATTTTTTTCTTCCTCATTTATTCACGGTTCTTTCTTATTCCTCCTACGTTCCCTTTATCATCGTACATTCCTTCCTTTATTCTCTTGTCTTCTTTATTTTTTTCTTCTTTTTCTTCATTCCACAATTCTATCTTATTCTTACTCCTCTTTTATCACTGTATTCATCCCTCCTTTCTTCTCTTATCCTCTTTATTTTCTTCTTTCTTTATTCTTCCTTTCACATTCTATTTCTTCCTTCTTACGCTTTTGTACTTCTCTTTTTATCACTGTATATTCATCCTTTCTTCTCTTATCTTCTTCATCTTCTTTCTTCATCCTTTCTTCTCTTATTTTTTTATTTTCTTTTTCTTTATCTCTTCACAATTCTTTCTCTTCTCCTACGCTCTTATTCTCCCTTTATCACTTATTATCCCTCTTTCTTCTTCTTCATCTTCTTTCTTCATTCCTCCTTTCGCAATTCTCTTTTCTTCCTCCTACGCTCCCATTATCATCGCATTTTTCGTCCTTTCTTCGTCTCACCCTTCAAAACCTCTTAATATTAACACTTACAGTAACTTTACCTCGTCTAAGAAATGAAAAGTTTCTTAACTTCTTATTTATTTTTCCAGTTTTTACTTTCTTAATTCCCCCTTTCTCTACCCTCTCTCTTTATATATTTTTTATTTTGATTATCCTTCTATTCTTTTTCAATTTGCTTTGTCTCCCTTTTGTTATTTTTAATTCTTTTTTCTTCCACTGTTTTATTCCTTTTTCATCCTTCTGATTTTTTTTCTTTTTAATTTCTTTCCTGTTCCCTGATTTTGGTTAATTTTGTTTATTTTCCCCTCATATATTTTCTTTCTTAACCCCCTTTCTCTTTTTTTCCATTCACTTCCCTTTTCCTTCCTATTCTTTAATTTTAATTCCCATTTCTCTCCAATTCTTTAATTTTAATTCCCCTCTTCTTTTCTCTTTTTAATTTCCTTTTCTCCCCTTATCTTTTTTCTTTTAATTTCCCTTTATCCTTCTATTTTCTTCTTTTTAATCTAATATATAATTTCTTCTCTGACTCTTTTTTCCCATTGCCTGTCTTACTATCCTTTTATCGTTATCACCGTCCTATTATTATCAATGTCTTTCCCACTCTCTCTTCATTGTCTAGTCATAATTTCCGTCTTATTTTCACTTCCCTCATTTTATCCCCCCTCCTTTCTTTCCACTTTTATCTATTATTCAGATTTTCCTCATACTATCCTACCTATTTTCCTTCAGTAATTATTTTCATTTCTATCCTTTCCACGATTTTTTTTTTCTTCATTTCTCTCTCTTCTTTTCACTCCTCCCCCATGCTTCCTTTTCTCTACCCTTTTTTCTCTCTCCCTTGTCTCCCTATCCATCCCTACTTCTCCCTACCCTTTCTTTCCTCTTTCCTTCCCACCCCCTTCTCCCTATCGTTGTCTCTTCCCTTCTCCCCTCCCCTCTTCTTCCCATCGTTACTTCTTCCCCTCCCTCCTTCCTTATTCTCTCCAGTGTTACAGCAATTCATAGCTTTTGCGGAAAGGTAGAGACGACACAACGTTGGAATGTCTGGTGTGGCAAGAAGAGAGGAATAAAAAGATAAAGCAATGATCATGCGTTTATCATTATGTGTGTGTATCTGTAAAGATACGTATGTGACAAACATGTAAGATTGAATATGTAGAATATATTACTATGATGTGCATATAGCTGGCTGGGTTACCCCATCTCCCTCTCTCTCCTTACTCTTCCTCTTACTCCTCTCTCTCCTCATCTTAACCTTCTCCTGCCCCTTCCTGCCATCTCCTTCTCCCTTCTCCCTCACCCTTTTTTCTCCCATCTCCCCGCACCCCCCTGCCTCTCCCTTTTCCTCTTTCTCCCTTCTCCCAACCTTTCCCCCGTCTCTCCCTTCTCTCCCTCATGCCCTCTCTTCTTCTCTTTTCCATACCTCATTCTTCCCTATCCTTACCCCCCCCCCCCCTCCCACGTTCCCTAAAACAGAGAGAAACTTTAGGATCCCTTTTGCCCTGAGATTTTTTCTGTGTGCGGGAAGAGGCTGTGTGTGAAAGGTGTGAGAAAAGGTAGAGAGTAAAGGTAAAAGAGAAAGGCAAGAAAGGGGGATAAGGAGAAAGAAAATGGAGGAGAAGGGGAGGAGGAAGGGTAATGCTTGATGAAGGGGAGGAGAAGGAGGGATAAGGAAAAGGAGAATAAGGAAGAAGGATAAGGAACGTGAGGGGAAATACGAATGGTGAAAAAAGGATGGAGAAGGAGAGGGAGGAGGGAAGGGGGGGGGGGGAATAGAGTGGTGTGGGGGGATGGTTAAGGGTGAAATAAGGTTAAGATGGAAAGAAGAACACGAGAGTAAGTGAGAGAGAGCAGAAAAGAGATAGGGGAGGAAAGAGAGAGAAAGAGAGAGAGAGAGAGAGAGAGAGAGAGAGAGAAGAGAGAGAGAGGAGAGAGAGAGAGCAGAGAGAGAGAGAGAGCGAGAGAGAGAGAGAGAGAGAGAGAGAGGAGGAGAGAGAAGGAGAGAGAGAGAGCGAGAGAGAGAGAGAGAGAGAGAGAGAGAGAGAGAGAGAGAGAGAGAGAGAGAGTAGAGCGAGAGAGAGAGAGAGGAAGAGAGAGAGAGAGAGAAGAAGAAGAGAGAGAAAGGAGAGAGAGAGAGAGAGAGAGAGAGAGAGAGAGAGAGAGAGAGAGAGAGAGAGAGAGAGAGAGGAGAGAGAGAGAGAGAGAGAGAGAGAGAGAGAGAGAGAGGAGAGAGAGAGAGAGAAGGAGAGAGAGAGACGAGAGAGAGCAGAGAGAGAGAGATGAGAGAGAGAGAGAGGAGAGAAGAGAGGAGAGAGAGAGAGAGAAGAGAGAGAGAGAGAGAGAGAGAGAGAGAAGAGAGAGAGAGAGAGAGAGAGAGAGAGAGGAGAAGAGGAGAGAGAGAGAGAGAGAGGGGTGGGGTTGGACGAGAGCGTTTCCTCTCCTCTCTTCATTCTGAGAAGAGAAAGTGAGAGAGGAAAGAGGAGAGGAGAGAGAGAGAGCGAGAGAGAGCGCAGAGAGAGGAGAAAAGAGAAGAGGAGAGAGAGAGAGAGAGAGAGAGAGAAGGAGAGAGAGAGGAGAGAGAGCAGAAAGGAGAGAGGAGAGAGGCGAGAGAGAGAGGAAAGTGGAGAGAGAAAGAGCGAGAGACAAGAGAGAAGAGAGAGGCGAGAGAGACGGAAGAGGAGGGAAAGAGAGAGTAAGAAGAAGGTNGGTGCGGGATGGAAAGGAGGGGAGTTGGAGTAGGGGGTGGAGTGGAGAGAGAGGGAGAGGAGGACGGGTGAGTGAAGGAGGGAGGGATGGAGTAAAGGGAAGGAAAAGGAGGGAAGGATGGAGTAGGGGCGGGATGGGAAGGGAGGGGGGGAGTAAAAGGGAAGAGAGAAGGAAGGGAAGGATGGGAGTGGCGGGTGGAGTGAAGAGAGGGGAGAGGAGGAGGGTGGAGCAGGGAGGGATAGGGATGGAGTAGGGGTGGAGTGAAGGAAGGAAAGGAAGTGGGATAAGATGGGAAGGGAGGGGTAGGTGGAGGGGTGGAGGGAGTGAGCGATGGAATTAGGAGTCAGGCTGGAAAGGAAGGAGGGAGAGAGAAGGGAATGGAGTAGGAAAGAATGAGGGAGAGGAACAGGAGAAGCAGAGGAGGAAGAAAGGGGTAGGAGTAGATGATGATGTGAGAAGAAGTGATAGAAAGGAGTAGGAGCGAGGAAGGAAAGAGAGAGGGAAAGCTGAAGAAAGCTAGAATTAAAATAGAAGGAAGAAAGTAGAAGAAGAGAGATTAAGAAGGAGGGGACTGAGGGAAACAGATAAACATAAGGTCTATAAGCTGGAGAAGAGCGCAAGTAGGGGTAGATAGTGGTAGTTTAGGAGGGAGGGAAGGAGGAGAGGGGAATAAAGAAGGAACGAAAAAGGAATTAGGTGCAAATCAGGAGGGTTAGATGCAGGAATGAGACAGAGAGGGTAGATATAATATAATTAGTGGAAAAGAAAGTAGGTAATGAAGAAGAAGAAGAAGAAGACAGAGAGAGAGAGAGAGAGATAGAGATAGAGATAGAGATAGAGATAGAGATAGAGATAGAAATAGATAGATAGAGGATAGATAGAGAGAGAGAGAGAGACGAGAGAGAAGAGAAGAGAGAAGAGAGAGAGAGAAGAGAGAAGAGAGAGAGAGAGAGAGAGAGAGAGAGAGAAGAGAGAGAGAGAGAGAGAGGGAGAGAGAGAGAGAGAGAGAGAGAGAGAGAGAAGAGAAGAGAGAGAGAGAGATGAGAGAGAGAGAGAGAGAGAGAGAGAGAGAGAGAGAGAGAGAGGAGAGAAGAGAGAGGAGAAGGAGAGAGAGAGAGAGAGAGAGAGAGAGAGAGAGAGAGAGAGAGAGAGAGAGAGAGAGAGAGAGAGAGAGGAAAGAGAGAGAGAGAGAGTAAGGGAAAATAGTGAGAGTGAGAGAATTAGGAAAGGAAACGAAAAATAATGATAAAAGGAGGAACAGAGAAGGAGACAGGTAGACAAAATGAAATGAGAACGAAAGGGGAAAAGATAAAAGAGATGATAGACCGAAGGGAGAAAAGAGAAACAGAGGAAAGAGAGAAGGGAAGAAGAGAAGAAAGAAGAAAGAAGAAAGAGAGGAAGAAGGAAACAGAGATAAAATAGAGACAGAAAGAAAAAAGAGCGAGAAAAGAAAGGAAATAAAAGGAGAGGGAAAAGAAAGAGTTTCGAGACGAAAGGAAAGGAAGAGAAATGAAAACAAAGAATAAGAAAATATAATAACGGGAGACGGGTGAAGAAGAGAAAAGAGAAGAAGACTAAGAAGAGGAGGAGAAGGAAAGACGAAAAGAAAGGAGAGAAGCAGGGAGGAGAGGTAGGGAGAAGACGTAGAGAGGGAAGAAAGGGAGGCAAGGGAAGAGGGAGACAGACGGGGCAGGGAGAGGAGAAGACAGGTAGAGACAGAGAAAAGGAGGGAGAGAGGAAAGGAGGGACAAGAGGAGAGTGAAGAGAAGGAGAAGGAGACGGAGAGGGGCAGGGCGAAGAGGAGGAGGAAAAGAAGAGAGAAGGAAGGGAGAGAGGCGAGGACGATCAAGAGGAAGGGCAAGAGAAAGAGGAGGAGGAAAGGAGATAGACAAAGAAAGGGAGGAAGAGAGGCAGGAGAGGACAAAAGGAGACAAGGAGAATAAGAGGAAACGGAGAAAGATGGACAAGGGAAGGGACAGAGGCAGTGAGAGGAGAAAGAAGAGGAGGAGAATAAGAATAAAAATAAGGAGGGGAAGAAGAAGGAGGAGAAGAGGAGGAGAAGAATAAGAAGGAGGAGGAGGAGAAAGAGAAAGAGGAGAAGAAGGAGGAGGAGGAGGAAGATGAGAAGAAGAAGAGGGAGGAGGGGGATGATATGGAGGAGGAGGAGGGGAGGAGAAGGAGGAGGAGGAGATGGAGAGGGAAAACACATTAGCTATTCACGTTCATTCACAATAAATCGTAACAAAGCCACGCATTTTTGTTTTACCCGACGGAGGCGAAGGAGCCAGGCGCCGGGGTCCAAGATTTCTACATCTCGAACTGCCTATGTTTCTCGATTTTTATCCGGAATTTTGGTTTTCGTGTTTCTTATTCTAGGGCTTGTTTTTCTTTTTTATATTTCCGATTTTTATCTACTTGATCTTCTCCGATTCGGCTTTTTCTTCTTCTTTTTTTCGGTTTTTATCTTCTGTCCCTGCCTATGTCTCCTTTTCCTAATGGCTTTATATCTATTTCTTCTCGTTTCTTTTAATTCTTCATCGTCTGTCTACCTCCCTCCTCTCTCCTTCTTCTACTTCTGCTTACACGATCTCTTTAAAAAGATCTGAATGGCAGACGGACTTTTACTTTGAATACATATTTCCTTATTTTTTCACCTCATTTAGCATCATCTTTGTCCTTCTTGTTTCGTATTATCACCTTTATCATCGTTATCTATCTATTAATTTATTTATTTCCTCCTTTCTCCTTACCTCTTTAACGTATCCTCATTCTCTTTGTTCTTTTTTCTCTTAACAGTCCTCTTCTTCTTCTTCATTGCTTTCCCTTTTATTTTATTATTTTTTTCATCTTTATTGCTTCTTCTTCAG
>NW_020872023.1:125307-127807 GCF_003789085.1 Penaeus vannamei
TAGAGTGTGACAACGGTGGGGAAATCGTGGTGGAAGTGGCAGAAACAGGCGAGGTGGTGGAGTGGGAAGAAAGGTTGTGAACAGGACGACGGTAGAAGTCGTAAATGGCTCTTAGAATTACATAAAACTCAGAGATTCCTGTTTTTTCAGTCTTCTCAACAACTGTATTGTCACATTAAAGGTGCAAACAAGGAATAAATGATACTAAACCATAAATGCAACTACGATAAAAAATATATGATAATTATCATATCAAAAATATGATTAATTTCTTTTAGATGTTCCACTTATGAAAATCAGACAAAGATAAGTAGATAGATAGAGCAAAGGGATGATGATAATGATGATGATGATAATAATAATAATGATGATGATAATAATAATGATAATACTAATACTACTAATAAAAATGATTTAAATAATTTTACTAATGACAAAATAAAAAAAATATTATAAGGACAATAATGGTAGTAATGACAATAAAAGAATGAAACATTTATCTTAATGAACTCTGCATACGTCTTTGCAACATGAAGTTGAAATAATAACTCGCACAATATTGTTCATTAATGTATATTCACAAACGATTACTATATCATTTTGGACGTCTGTCAGCGAGATTAGAGATGGGAGTTCAATCAATTTTATGCTGTCCACAATAAGTCATTTTATATCTTTTGTGTTTATTAATTTGTTTCATCACCGCAGGAGGGATTTTGAGGGGAAAATCCGAACAATGGTTTAAATTTGACTGTGTGAATATAAATGTTATTGTGATGGACAAAAGGTAAAGGAGGGATGGCTGGAATGAAATGCGTACAAAAATAAGAAAAAGAAAAGAAAAGAAAAGAAAAAAACTAGGAATATCTCAAGACGAATAATTATCCTTTCTCTTTGTATGTATTTTTGTTTTCTATTTGTCTGTACGCTTCTGGCGCTACATTTCTTTTATTTTTCCCTTTGTGTATATCTCGTAAACATATGTCAATCTTTCCTACTTATCTATGCTTTCTATTGATACATTGTATGAAATATCTAATATGTCAATTTATCGCCATTATTTGGAAATCAAGTTCATCTAAGAATTTACACACATATTTGCTCTGCAACGAAATCCATACGACGTTTGAATTTAGCAATGCCTTCCTCTGGAATTACCTCTGGAGAGTAAATTATAGAAGGAAATGTCCCAGATCAGAGGTCGTATGAGACTTCCTTGGGGAACGCCAGCCTTTGGTGGATCGTCCGCAGTACCAGTCATGCGTCTGTATTCCAGGCATGCTACCAGTTATGCCTCTAGATCTTAATTTTGTTAGAGGATATTCATGTCAGATAGCACCAAATGTGCCCGTTTTCTACTTCCAATAGCAAGATAGTACAAAAGTTTCAGACTTTCCCTAGAAAGGGAAGAGAAAAGAAGATTAAAATTTGTTGTAAGCTGTACTTTCAGTGGTGAAATCATCCAAAAAATAAAGATAAAAAATAAATAAGGTGAAGCTGGTATATCAGACGGCAATTCTAGGTAAAATCCTAAATAATTTCCAGCAAACAGGCCACACTCAACCACACACTTTTGAAATGTTTTCTAAAGAGGAAATCCCTGATATTTGGAACATTTAGAAAGGAAATTGGCCAAATCCATCTGGTCCATTTATTTTTCGGGGGGGGGGGGGTGGATCTTGATGGGGATGGGGAAAATGTATAACTCAGAGTTGTATATATGTACCAAGTAGGGATGATATATATATATATATATTGTAGCTATAATTAAGTAAATTTCCGATTAGGTGCTTGTGTGTGGAGCAACGATTTATGTTGTCCAGTTACATTTTAGAAACTTAGAGTGCAGTAAAAGGGGGCAAATGTCCCCTGTAGACGCATCACTGGTATCATGCCAAGTTTATTCAATACTTTTTCTAGTATATGCTGTTGATGATTGAAAAGGCATTGTGTTATTTTGTCTGTATAGGGAACTATTCAAAATCTGGCCTATTCCAGATCCGTATTTTTTCTTCTTGTATTTAATGTGATGTTAATTTGTATTAGGAAAAAAAGTCAAAGCATAATTGAATATAATCGTTTACCAAGAAATACAAAATTACCAACTTTGTACATATTCCAATCATATTAAATGTCACAATTACAGTGAAATAGCGTTGCCTCTAAGAGGCGGCATGGACACTGCTTCTAGTCCTTCGTGATATTAATGAAATACCCTTTTTCTTTTCATCAGGAATCACAAAGAAAACCAGTCTGACATTTGTGCAACGGACAGATTCCATTTTTCTCCATATAAAATACTTTTACAAATTGCACAGATTTATGATCCAGTGTACAATATGTTTAGTATCGTGAAACTTCCTATCTAACAATATCTAACAAATGGCTAACTCTTCCTTAAATACAAGTGCGTCTCACCCTTATGAATCTGCCTTTTAACGTCATTTCTCTCTCTCTCTCCCTATTTTCTTTTGTTTTTGTTTCTTAATTTCTTTCTTTC
>NW_020872023.1:130307-132807 GCF_003789085.1 Penaeus vannamei
CTTAACAGTATTCTCATCCCAGTCTATTCGTTTATATTCCTTTCCTCCTCTCTTTCTTCTTTCTCCTCAATCCTCTTCGTTCTCTTCCCCACTTCCCTTCCTCTCTGTTTACCTATTCCTCCCAGCATTCCCCCATCCTCCCCAAAATAATTGTCCGCTTTTCCTATCACCCTTAATTCTATCTTCTATCTCTCTTCTCATCCCCGCTCCTTCCCTCCGCTTTTCTCTCTCACCTATTCTCTTCCCTTCACTCGATCCCTCTCTTTTCTTCCCCTCTTTCCACTCTCCTTTCATTCTCTTCTCTCCTCCCCTCCTTCCTTTTCTTTTCCCTTTCCCTCCTCTCATGTCTTCCCACGTCTTCCCTCTCTTTCCCCTCTCTCCATCCCTCTCCCGTCTCTAACCCCCCTTCCCTTCTCTTCTTTCTCTCTTTCTCTTAATTTCTTCCCTTTCCCATGTCTCCTCCCACTCCCCTCGCTCCTCCTTCCTCTTCTCATTCCCTTCTCTCTCCCATCTCTCCTCCTCTCTCTTCTTTCTCCTTCTCCCATCTCTCCTCCTCTCTCTTCTTTCTCTTCTTCCTCTCTTCCTTCCTCCATCTCTCTCTTCTTACTCCCTCCCTCCCCCTCCCATCTCCTCTCTCCTTCCTCTTCTCATTCCCTTCCTTCTTCCCTCTCCCATCTTTCCTCTCTCTTTTCTCTCCTTCCCCCTTCCTTCTCCTATCTCTCTTCTTCTCACTTCTTCCCCTCTCCCCCTCCCCCAACTTTCCCCCAAAGACCTTTATTATCAAAGTTTCTTTCTTATCTCTGCCAGACTGCCCTGACCGCTTCTGAGGGAGATAGACTTGAACCTGCCTTTTAACGTCATTTCTCTCTCTCTCTCTCTCTCTCTCTCTCTCTCTCTCTCTCTCTCTCTCTCTCCTCTCTCTCTCTCTCTCTCTCTCTCTCTCTCTCTCTCTCTCTCTTCTCTCTCTGTCTCTCTCTCTCTTCTCTCTCTCTCTCTCTCTCTCTCTCTCTCTCTCTCTCTCTCACACACACACACACAAACACACACACACACGTACACACTGAAATCGTATAAAAAAATAATTCTTATATATCAAATTCACATTATTTTCCTTTTCATATCCTGTTTACAAATATTCTCATTATGAAGTTATCTTCAAACTCCGGTTTCTATTACACACCGATATCTTCTTCCAAGACTTATATAATAATGGAAATACATTCCTTTGTAGGGATGAATGATGAACAATGTATTTAACTGCTTGTTCATTTATCAACTTGATTATGTCTTTTATCTATTCTGCCTCTCTTCTCTCTCCTCTCTCTCTCTCTCTCTCTCTCTCTCTCTCTCTCTCTCTCTGTCTGTCTGTCTGTCTGTCTATCTCTCTCTTTCTCTTTCTCTCTCTCTCTCTCTCTCTCTCTCTCTCTCTCTCTCTCTCTCTCTCTCTCTCTCTCTCTCTCTTCTCTCTCTCTCTCTCTCTCTCTCTCTCTCTCTCTCTCTTACTCTCTCTTCCTCTTTTCTCTCGCTCTCTCTTTCATCTTCTCTCTGTCTGTCTGTCTCTCTCTCTCTCTCTGCTCTCTTCTCTCTCTCTCTCTCTCTCTTCTCTCTCTCTCTCTCTCTCTCTCTCTCTCTCTCTCTCTCTCTCTCTCTCTCTCTCTCTCTCTCTCTCTCTCTCCTCTCTCTCTCTCTCTCTCTCACCTTCTCTTACTGTACCTGTGTCTATGTATCTATCTATCTGGCTACCCATCTATCTAACTATTTAAGCATCTATCTCTGTGCTATCTATCCCTTGGTCTGTATCTATCAACCTAAATGTCTATCTACCTCTCGAGCTTTCTATATATGGATTTTTCTGTCGATTTATTTGTCTGTCTGTGTTTACATATGTCTTTCAGTCCATGTATTAACATGCCTGTGTCTCTATATACCTATTAATCTATTTCCCAGACTATCTATTCATCTATCGATTGATTGATCTATATATTTATCAATTTATCTATAAACCAATATCTATCTATCCATCTATCTTTAAATCAATATCTACCTATCTATCTATTTCAGTTATCTATCTATCTGTCTATGTAAGGTATCTCTCTGTCTGTCTGTCTGTCTGTGAGTATCTATCTATTTATCTATTTACTTATCACTGTATCTATCTATATATCTGTCATTATTCATCTATCTCTCTATCTTTCTATCTATTCATCCGTCTATCTATTTGTCTGTCAGTATCTATCAATATAAATATCTTGCTTCCTTTATCCATGTATCTATACATCTATGTATCTATCTCTGTGCCTCTATATTTGTATCTTTTTATCTGTCTATCTATGTTGTCCTATCTATCTATCTGAGCTTTGGTGGCGGAATGATTTTCAGATTACAAAAGAAAAAAAAGAAAGGAAAAAAGAGGGAGGTGAGAGGGGGAGGGAGGGAGGTAGGAAGGAAGGGGAGAGGGTGAAAGAAGGAGGGAGGGAGGGAGAGGGTGAAGTGAGGAAGA
>NW_020872023.1:142807-150307 GCF_003789085.1 Penaeus vannamei
AGCAGCTGAGAATGGGGTTTAACGGGACTTGGGATTAAAGAAACATTATAAATAGGACGGTAATCACGTCACAATACACTAAATAACAAGGAGAACTGTTCATAATGTTTTAAATAACATGAAAATATCACAATAACCTGAATAACACGACGACCACACCATAAGACCTTAAATAACACGAATGAACTCATAATATTACAAATAATAAGACGACCACATCGTAATACAGCAAATAACGCGCAAGGACTCACAACATTTACGCATAACCCGAAAACCACATCATAACGACCGAAATAACAAACAAAAAAAAACATTATAGCATTCAACTAACACGAACGAACGTAGCATTCAACCTAACACCACAAACGCTTTACAACGCTACAAATAACACGACGAGTGATGACTTTTGGGTGTTAAAAAACTGTTACCGAGGGCCCGTTGATCCACGTGCTAATGGATCAATAAACAAACAACCCTTTCAATAACAAACAAATAAACGAAAGGGATAATCGATGAACAAACAAGGGAAGAGGGGATAAGGAGAAAAGGGGGCAAAAGGTGGGAAGCTGATGCGAATGAGAATGAAGAGGGCAAGAGGTCGCTGAAACGAATGGAAAAATTCTGTTTCTCTGAAAGAGAGAAAATGGTGAAAGAAGGGGGAGAAAAAAGCGCGGCACTAGATGCAGAGAAAAAAGAGTGCGAAAAGGACAATTGGCGTGAAAGAACGAGAGCCAGGAGAAGGCCATCATACGATTATAATCGACATGACGATCGAGATTGGGTCGCGACTGCAGAGAGGACGCACGAGCAAGGCGAAGAAAATGGGCATGAGAACGGATTTAAAGAAGAGGAAAAAAACGTGGTAGGAGCATTAAGTTATAGGCATTTCCCAACGTCATAAAGCTTAAAAACTTATACACTGCGTGTTTGGGTCATAGCATTCCCGGACCAGTGGAGAGACGCCAGAGCCCGGGGATAAACAAAGCACATGACGAGGAAAGGACTGAGGGGAAAAAAAGGCAGGTCGTAGTAAGAGAGAGGAAGATAGAAGACAGTAGAGATAGCTATCTATCCACTGTACTGACTAACGTTACGCGACAAGTGGCAACTGAAACTGCGCGCTAGTGTGGCGAGAAAAAGGAGGCGAGAAGAAAAAAAGGGACGCCATAGCTCAACACTGCGAAAGGTGAGCGTACGCGCGGAGGATCTTTCAACCTGAGTTCTTAGTAGTAAAAAGGAGAGAAGGGCGAAAAAGCGACGTTGGAAAAAAATGACGCGGACTTCTGGGCTAAACGACGAAAAGATGAAAATAAAAATACTTAAAAAGATGCTGGTAGCACGGAAATACTAAAAATGGGAGAGAAATTGAAAAAGAAGAAAGCGAGAATAAGAGAAAAGAGGAGGAGCAAGACAACTGGAAAGATGAAACTGTGTAAGAGAAAAGAGAAAAAGGGGGAAGAGAAGAAGGGAACAAAGGAAATACAAAGGCGAGAGGGATGAAGGAAGAGAGGCGAGAGGAAAGAAGAGCGGGAAAGGGGAAAGGAGAACGAGGAAGAAACGAGTGGTATAAACGACGGGCAGATAAAGTGAGGGCGAACGGGGTGGGAAGGAGAGGAGACAGACAGAGAGGAAGACAGCGACGAGAGCACAGCGAGAAAGGAGGAGAGGAGAGGAGAGGGGACGAGGACGGCAGAGAAGCGGACAGGGAGAGGGGAGAGGAAAGTGGAAAGCGAGGAAAGAGGAGACAGGAGGCGAAAGGTGAAGGGACAAGGGCACGCGGGGGGGGGGTTGCTTTATCACCCTGCAGTCATCATTCATCGCACGTCATCGTCAATTACTTGGGTATTGAACTCCGGTCCACCATGGAACTCACATCACGGCGCTGAAGGCTTCGGTTACTTCACCCTTGCTGCACCCTTCCTCTCTCACCCTTCCAACACCTTTTCTCTTTCACCCTTCCAACACCCTTCCTCTCTCAGTCTTGCTTTATCACCCTTCCAGAACCCTTCCTCAATCATCCTTCAAAGCGCGAGCCCTTGGCGTCTGTTCATCCTTGCTTTGATGCACCATTGCGTCTTCTCACGGCCTGTCCACTAGCGCGGCGTGTGCGGCGGTGCCTCTGGCGAGTCCTTGGCGGCGGGAGCGCACGGCATTCCTCTCTCAGCTCTTTCTCTTTGCGAGCGCCGTGTGGTCCTTTAGGTCATGCAGTTGTCGTGTCTACTCGACGCCGGTGCGTCGAGCACCCTCTTCTCTTTCACCCGTGTGCTTTAGTCATCATTTCTTCTCTCCACCCTTTCTAGCACCCTTTCTCTTTCACCCTTGCTTTATCACCCTGTCGCTAGCGCTATTTCGCGGTGCGCCATGCTCGCCCCCTTCACGCATCTCTGTATAATTTTTCTCGCTATTTCTCTTTCTCCTTCTTTCCCTCATTCTGTCTTAAGTGTGGGCGCGTCGCTGCTTCTCACTTCCCCTTCCATTACTCCTTCCCTCCCTTACCCCTCCCGTCTGCTCGCCGGTCTCCTCTCCTCTACGGGCGTCTCGGCTCGTGTCGGCTGGCTTCCTGCTGCCGGTCGGCTGCAGCGTGGGGCTCCTGCTCCGTCTCCTATGCGCGGGCGTGGCCGTACTGGCGGGCTCCTCCTCTCCTCTTGCCCTGACTCCTGCTCGCTGGCTACGCGCGTCCCTCTCCTGACTCTTCCTCTCCCTCTCCTCTCCTCTCCTACTCCTCTCCTCTCCTCTCCTCTTCCCTCTCCCTCTTCTCTCTCCTCTCCTCTCCTCTCTCCTCTCCTCCTCCTCTCCTCCTCCTCTCCCTCCCCTCCTATCTCTCTCTCCTCTCCTCTCCTCTCCTCTCCTCTCCTCTCCTCTCTCTCTCCTCCTCCTCTCCTCTCCTCCTCCTCTCCTCTCTATCTTCTATTCCTATATATAAGCCACTTTATTCCTTGCGTCCTATATTCTACACTCCCATTTTCCTTCCCCTCCCCTTCCCCTCCCTTCATTTCCTTCCCCTTCCCCTTTCATTTCCCTCTCTTCCCCTTTCCTTTCCTTCCCTTTCCTTTCCTTTCCCTTCCCTCCCCGTGCTCCCTCCCTCCTCCCCCGACTTCCTCTAGTCCAGGAAGACACCCACACACGCCCACGCAGTATCAATTCCGGGAATCCTACTACGTGGGCTCTGGATATAAGGACGCTCTAAAAATACCATCCTTCCTTTCATGTCAACAAAGGGAGAAGCGAATAACGTAAATAAAGAACAAGCAGAGGACGACTCATCGGGTCTTCAAACGAACGACGCTGCTAGAATATACGACCAGAATGCCTTCCTTTGCGAAACTTTCCGAGAAGAAAAAGAGCGTGATGTAGAATCTATCATCGTCATTAATACCGTCCGTCGGCTCGTGGCGGGGAGATCGATGGTAAAGTGAACGCGTTTGCGGTTCCGTCTGAATGGAGAGTTGATTAAAAAGAAAAAAAGGAGAGAGAAAAAAAGTATTGTCAAATTGCCAATTATCATGAGTGATATTACCACGGGCTTTAAATCATTGTGACATATTATGACAGCCGTAATGACAATCACTATGTGTCGTAATCATTCCCGTCATCAATTATCACACACATGAGTGCACACACATGGACACACACACACACACACACACACACACACACACACACACACACACACACACACACACACACACACACACACACACACACACACACACACACACACACACACACACACACACACACACACACACACACACACACACACACACACACACACACACACACACATTTAGCCCCCATCTCTTAATCTTGATTCCCTTCTGCATACCCATCCCAACTGAAGGCGGGCACCCCACTCTTATGACAACCTGCAAGACCCCTGCCAACACAATGGCAACTTCTTGAGGTGCCATTGCCATGTGAATAATTAACGCCCCTCCGACAGCCGCGGTCTTGGCTCTGACGTCATCAATTCCTTGCCATGTGGGCTTTATCGGCGAGATTCTTTTGACCTGCTTCTAGATCACTTTTTGCGTGCATTTGTGTGTGTGTGTGTGTGTGTGTGTGTGTGTGTGTGTGTGTGTGTGTGTGTGTGTGTGTGTGTGTGTGTGTGTGTGTGTGTGTGTGTGTGTGTGTGTGTGTGTATGTATGTGTGTGTGTCTTGTGAAAAACAGACGATCTGTTCTGCAAAAATAGGTCGTCGTATAAACCGGTGAAGTTATACAAGAGATATTGTGTGTTGATGTGTTTGTCTGTTTGTTTCTCCCTTTCTTTCTTTAATTGTGTGTGTGTGTCTGTGAGCAATAGAGTGTGCATGTACGTGCGTACGTGCGTATGCATGCGGTGCGTACGGTGCGTGCGTGTGCGCGTGTGTGTGTGCATGTGTGTCTCCCCGATAGTGGTTTTCCGCATGTGTCCGTGATAATGCATAAATCCGGCCATCCCTCATACGTACCGTGGGTGCAAGAACAAACCCCTACGTGCACTTCTTCCCAAAGAAAGCCCCACCTCCCCTTTATCCCACCAAACCCACCCTTCCTCCCCTCCTTCCACTCAATACCCACCCTTCCCCCTCCCCCTCCTCCCACTCAACACCCACCCTTCCCCCCTCCCACTCAACACCCACCCTTCCCCCTCCTCCCACTCAACAGCCCACCCTGCCCCCTCCTCCCACTCAACACCCACCCTTCCCCTCCCCCTCCTCCCACTTAACACCCACCTTCCCCCCTTCCCCTCCTCTCACCCCTCCAACCCCCTCCCCTCATCCCTCCTCCCCTCCCTCCCACCTTGCGAGCCGGAAGGAAGGAAGGAAGCCAGCGGAGGAGAAGAAACCTGATCCCCAACCCGGCAGAAGGTTTGTCCACTGACCATTATACCTGTCCTACCCCCCCACCTACCCCCTCCCCCTCCCTTGCCCTTGCGTCACTCCAACCCAGCGAGCTTACTCGTCAGCTAAGAACTCCCCCTCCCCTCTCCCCCCTCACCCCTGCAGACCTTCACATACTCTTTTTTTCTTATTTATTTATTTGTCCTTCTCATATTCTTCTCTTTTTCTTATATATTTATTTAGTCTTCTCATATTCTTTTTTTTCCTTATTTAATTATCTTATTCTTACATCGTTTTGGATCCATCTATATCCCTTCCTCCGTGTAGTACGTTATCATATTATATTTTTTCAATCTTTTTTTTTACTTAATCTTTAAAAAAATAATTCTGCTTTAGTTTTTTATTCATTCTTATAACTAAATTCCATCATTCCAACATCACCTTGAAACTGACACCGATCTAAATGCCATCCTTTGCCGTTATGATTTATTATTATCATTATTTATTTATTTATCTTTTTCAATAACTCCACATTTCTTTTGCTATGCACACACACACACGCACACACATACAAACACAAACACACATATATACATATATACATACATATACATACACATACATATAATATTATATATAATATATATATATATATATATATATATATTACATATATATGTAATGGAAAAGAAAAAAATAAATGAAACAGACATATAAGAAGACACAAACACACAAAAATATTAAACAATAATAATAACTACAACAATAAGAACAATCAAAATAAGAAGAACAATGATGATGATTATGATGTTAATAATGATAACGATTATGATTACGATGATGATAATGATGACGATAACGATAATCAAAATGATAAAAAAATATCTCAAACGCTCTCACTTCCTTGAATAACCAACACTAACACAAACCAGCGCATCCCCGTAGCACTGCAACCCCCCTTCCCCCATGTGGCACACCATGTTCCTCTTCCCCGCCGACACGCCCTCTCCAAGGGCCCGGCACCGCGACCGAGTATGTTCGGTCTGGAGAAAAGGCGAAATTATTATTTTTGTTATTATTATTATTATTTTTATTATTATTATCATTATCATTATTATTTTTTTTTTTTTACGTTCAAAGAGTGACGGGGGCTAGTCCCTCCTTTTATTTCCTGTGTTATTTCCCCTCTTTTTCTTCTCTTTTATTTTCTTCCTGTTCTCTTTTCTTTCTTTTACCTTTTCTTTTTCTACTTCTTCACGATTTATTTCCGTAAATTCTGCTGACATATACTTCGCTTGACCTTTCACATCCTCTTTTTTTCTTTTTTCCCTATTTATTAATCTCTCATAATCCTCTGGTAAGATACAAACACAAAAACAAAACACAGACATAAAAAGGAATAAAAGATTTTAAAACACAGACAAATAGACGAGGAAATAATTCCATTAAAAAGTCCTTCTCAAAAAATAATAAAAAAAAGAGAAATCAACAAACAAACAAATAACAAAAAAAAAAATGAAATAAAACATTTTTTGCCCCAACGTTAAAACGAAGCACGCGCCCCATTCAGTCAAAGTCCGATTAACAATATTCTCATGGAAGCCCTAAAATATTCCCGATTATTCTTCCCACGCGAGGCTCAGGAGATATGAAGGAACGGGCTTTATAAATTGAAAAAAAAAAAAAAAAAAAAAAAAAAAAAAAAAAAAAATTGCAATGCAGATACATTTTCGCGCGACTCTTTAGTGTTTTTTTTTTATCATCATTGTATTTTTCATACTCATATTATAATCTAATTCATATTGTGAAATCCGGGAAACACATATGAATATATCAGTGTATAAGCAGTGTATATTCATACACATGAAGTAGTGTAAACTTATCTATAAATCTATAAAGGGAAAATAAAACTAATGAACGAATGAGTGAATGAATGAATGAATGTGTGCGTGTGCGTCTGCGTGTACGTATATGTGTGTGTGTGCGAACGCTTGAAGATTACACAGAAACACACATATATACTCGTACATACTTTCAACGACAGAGGTGGGTGAAGTGAGTCTGCGGGGTCAAGCATATTTGACTTTTAAGAATAGCCGTCGTCATTGTGATATCAAATGATTTCCCTCTTCGTTGACATTTACAAAATGAACAAAAGGTTTTTGAAAATGTGGAAATTACGGTAAAATGAACTGTGCCAAAAAGGGCAAAATATTATATAAAGAGCAACAGTATACGAGGAACATGTTTTTTTTTTAACAGGAGAGTTATTATAATAAAAGAGGTGATCATTCATTCATTGATTTCTCTCTCTCCTTGCCTTCTCCTCCGTTCTTTTTTTCGTATTTTTTCCTCCTTCTTATCCTCCTCCTTCTTCCGCGAGTCTCCCCTTCTATCACATCCTCCTTGCCCTTCCTTCTTTCACTGTTTCCTCTACTCCCATTTCCCCATTACCTCTTCTTCCTCTTTCCTTCCCTTTCCGATCCTTGGCATCTCATCACTTCCTCGCTCCCTTTGCATCACATCCTCTTCCCGGGCTCCCTCCTTCCCTTTCTCGTCCCTTCCAATCCCACCTCCTTTTCTCTTCTTCCCTTGCTGGTTCCCTCTCCTCTTCTATCCTTCCGCTTTCACCCAATCTCTCCCTCTTTCTCTTTTACCTTTCACCCAATTTCTCC
>NW_020872023.1:165307-167807 GCF_003789085.1 Penaeus vannamei
AAAATAAAAAAAACTCGGTCTTACATGCTATTCCCTTGTTATTCCATTTATCTACATGTCCACTGTCTCTAACTCATTATCATTATCATACTCTATGACGTATTCCTAATGATCCTCGTAAACATTTTTTAAATAAACGATCGGATTATTTCTCCTAGTTTCTTCTACCGTCCATTAAATTTCTTTTATCGCTTATTTCCGGAAATAAAAGTCACCGGAGACTCACAAACACCCCCCTCCCCCACCCCCTCCCTACTCCTCCTCCATCTCCAACCCATCTTTTCCCCATCCTTCAGATAATTATTGTTGGTGTTGATGACAGTTGGCGTGGTGGTGAGCGGTGATTGTGGTTAGAGTGGTGAGAGTGGTGTGTGTGGAGACAAGTGGCGGTGTCAGAGTGGTGTTGACAAGAATGGTGCAATGACTGTGGTGGCGGTGGTAGATACGATAGTGGTCGTGATGACAGCAGAAGCGGTAATATGAGGTGTGATGGTTTTTCTAATGGTAGAATGGTGACGGTGATAATGCTAGTGTAGCGCGATTGTAGTGATCACACAGGCAATAGTAGTGTGGTAAAGGAATTTTCTGGATGGAAGAGCGGGCGGGGAGCGGGAGGTGGGGGGGGGGTTACCAGCTGGTCAACACGACTACCATAGCCTCGCTTCCGACTACCATCGCCTTAAATCCTAATGACTTTGGTCTTCGTGATCTCCCTTCCACATCGTCTTGACTTCCCACTTTTCTTCTATCTTTACAACTGTTATCGTTTATCAATGTTATCCTCACCAATAACACTGCAGATATTATTCAGTTCTTTCTTCTTGCTCTATCATCATCTTTACTGTATGTATTTATCATTGTTACTATCATTATCATCTGTATCTAACCATCATGAAAATCAAATTTATCACTAAAAACAACAGCAACAAAACGAATAACAATACACCAAAGGAATACAAAAAATAAACAATTAAATAAAATACATCTATATCTATATCTATCTATAAATCTATTCATATATCTATCTATCTATCTACTTACCTATCTATCAACCTATCAACCTATCAATCTGTCAATTAATCAATCTATCAATCATTCTATCCACCTATCTATCTATACAACCTTGCTCACGTGCCTGCGAGCGACATACAGACGCAAGGAAATACGGATTAACCCCAAAGAACAACTCGACAACGGAACATGTATGGAAGGAAAGGGAGGAGCAAAGGCGATTAGCGGGGGGATGGGTGTGATTGCTGCCTTGGAGGGGGGGGGGGGCAGGAGATAAGTGGGGGGGCGAAAAAAAGGGAGAGAAAAGAGGTGAAAGATAGAAGTGGGGTGAGGCGAAAAGAGAAGGGATAAAGGAGGAGGGGGAGAGAAGAGGTGAAAGATAGAAGTGAGGAGAGGAGAGAAGGGATATGAGGGAGGGGGAGAGAAGAGGTGAAAAATAGAAGTGAGGAGAGGAGAGAAGGGATATGAGGGAGGGGGAGAGAAGAGGTGAAAAATAGAAGTGAGAGGAGGAGAGAAGGGATATGAGGGAGGGGGAGAGAAGAGGTGAAAATAGAAGTGAGGAGAGGAGAGAAGGGCTATAAGGGGCGGGGGAGAGTAGAGGTGAAAGAGAGAAGTGAGGAGAGGAGAGAGACGAGAATAGAAGGAAAGGAATAAAAAGAAAAGAAGTAACAGAAGAGTAGAGAACAGAAAAAATGAAAAGAAAAGAGAAAGAAAGAAGAGGAAAGCAAAAAAAAAAAAAAAAAAAAAAAAAAAAAATGAAGAGAGGTAAAAGGGGACACATTATAAAAGGAAAAAAGAAGCGAAAAGAAGATAATAAAAGCCAAGACAAGAGAAGCGAAAATAATAGAAGAGTGGAGAAAAAAGACGACTATAAAGGCTATCAAGAGGCAAGACTAGACAATAAGAAGAAGGGGGGGGCGTGGATGCGGAGTTGTGGGGGGGGGGGTCGGGGAAGTGGTGACGAGGAACTAGGGGAGCAGTGGGGGACGGGTAACATGACGAGGCAGAGGGGCGGAGAGCGTGGGGGCGAGACAGTGGGCGCAAAACAGTGGGGGAAGGATAACGATGACGAGGCATTGGAGACGGAGCAGTGGGGACGAGGCAATGGGGGCGGAGAGCGTGGGGTTTGTATCTATGTGTGTGGAAGGAGGAGGGGAATGGGGGGGGGAGGAGGTAGGGACCCGGTGATCGCCCCCTTCCCTCTCCAAATGTTTCCCTTCGAGCGCACACGCCCTCCGAAGAAATTAATCGCGTTCCCCGGTGCCCTGGACAGCCGGACAGATTAACCTCGGCGGTTTCGGGGAAGCCGGATAATTACGTTTATACTGACGTCTCATTGCCGCCCAACGCAAACCTGGGGGCGCCGCTGTGGCCCTTGTTGTTGTTGCCAGTTTTTTTTTTTTTTTTTTTTTTTTTTGGGGGGGGGGCATGTGAGTGCGTGCGTGTGTGTGAGTGGGTGAGTTTGAGCGAATGAGAGAGTAAATGAGTG
>NW_020872023.1:177420-189920 GCF_003789085.1 Penaeus vannamei
AAGGGAAAGGGGGGAAAGGAGGGTGTAGGAAAGGGGGAAAGGAGGGTGAGAGGGGCGAAGGAGGGTGACGGGAAGGGGGTAAGGGTAGGGTGATGGGAAGGGGGAAGGAGGCGCTGATGTAAGCGGAAGGAGGTGTGATGGGAAGGGCGAAGGGGGTGAGGGAAAGGGGGAAGGAGTGAAATGGGAAGGATGGAGAAGGAGAAGGAGAAAAGGAGAAAGAGAAGAAGAGAGAGCGAGAGATGAGAAAGAGAAGAGAGAGAGAGAGAGAGAGAGAGAGAGAGATGAGAGAGAAGGAGAAGAGAAGAAGAAGAGAGAGAAGGAAGAGAAGGGGAGAGAGAAGAGAGAGAGAGAGAGATTTAGGGCCGAGACACAACGGGAGAGTAGGGAAAAGTAACAAGAGAATATTCCTCCTCCAGGTATTTCTCGGAATATGCCTTGTAAATACTTCCAATTCCCGAACTTACATTATATGCTAATAAGCCAGGAGCGCATTCAAAGGCCTCCGGAAATCCTTCCTCAAATAGTATTTAAATGCAACATATTTCCCCAAGAATCCGAACGGCGTCGGAGTCCCAACAACCTACCATTACCATCCACGTGGATAAGTTTCTTTTTTTTTCTTTTTTTCTTTTTAATGGTGAACAATGCAAGAGTTCGAACACTGGCAAGAAATCCAAGGAAAAAAAAAACTTAAGTTCCCCCATCGCCAACTTAAACTTGTTGAATTAAGAACCATTAAGGAACTTGCGCCAAGTTGCGAGTATTGAGACGCAGAACGGGCGAAAAAGGGAGGGCTAACAAGCGCGAAGTTGCACGAGAGGCCCAACTTCGAGCCCCTGAGTTATTACGGTCCATTTACGGGCGATTCCTCTCCTTCCCTCCCTCGCTCTGCCTCGGCCGAGTGAAGCGAGGGGGGGGGGGGGGGGGGGACCGATCCGAACGCGCGAATCGGGGCTCGCTCTTCGGACAGAATCGCTCCCCGTCGGCCCCGAACGAGCCCAAGGTCGGCCACATGCCCCCCAGGCGGCGCTGCCAGAAGGAAACAGACCCGCCAGCAGGTCTGTGAGCCGAGCCCGCCGCCGTGGCAAGTCTGTGCGAGTTATGCCCACCCGATGACACCCCGCCCCTGATACTGGAGATCGTCACCTCACAACCAAACCGCGTCCCTCTGTTTCCGCGTAAAAAAAAAACTCAAAAACTCCCTCATTTGTCGTATAATTACCTTTCCGCCGCGAGTTACACGCACCCAATTCCACGCCCACCCGGCATCAGAGACCTTCCCCCGACGGCCACGCGGCGCCCCTCCGCGTGCCTGCGCGTCCCGACTCTCGCCTTCGCCCCAAGGATCAACTGCACGCCGGGCGATGCCCTCCGCCGCCCTCCCCCCCCCCGGGAAATACGCGAGGCGGCGTGCGGGCGCGTACACGGCACATTCTATCACGACGCCCTCGAACGCTGACTCGAACGGCGACTCGAACGGGCGACTCGACGCTGACTCGAAACTCGAACGGGACTTCAGTACGGCGATCGTACGGCGACTCGAACGGCGACTCGACGGCGCGACTCGAACGGGCGACTCTCGGACGGGACTCGAGACGGCGACTCGAACGGCGACTCGGAACGGTGACTCCACTCGTTTAATTGCCGTCGGAGTCGTAACTGTCTCGACTGAAATTAAGGTTATCAGCGTCTCCCTCATTTGCATAATTAGCGGCGCAACAGGAGCGCTCAAAAGCCCGGAGATTAATAGGATAAATTAATGTAAATCTGGAATTGGAGGAAGCACGGACGGACGAGCGCCATCGCGGTCATTAAGGAAAACAGGGATGAAAACCGAGTCATGAATCACCCTCGAACCTGCAAGGCCCTCCCCCTCCTCCGGCCCTCCCTCGCTTCCTTCTTTCCTTCCTTCTTCTTTTCTTCCTTCCCCCTCCCTTCCCTCTTCCTGCCCAAACCCATTTCCCTCCCTTCCTTCCCCCTTCCATCCCCCTCACCCTCCTTCCCCCCATCCCCTCCTCCTCCTACCCCATCCTTCCCATATTTCCCCCCCCCAAAACATCCTCCCCATCCCATCTTCCCCCCTCCTTCCCCTTCCTTCCCTCCCCTCCGGCGCTGAAACGTCCGCCCTCGCGCCCGGATCGATCAATAGGCCAACGTGACCCAGCTTCATCGCAATAAATTCGCGCTTCCTCTCGCGCTGAACTCGCAGCTCCTATCAATCTCTCGGCGATGAAAGTCTTCCCCCGACGAGGAGGCAAGAGTGCTCTGAGGAGGAGGAGTAGGGCGGGGAGGAGGTAGGAGGGTCTCGGATGGAGGAATAGGAGGAGGAGGAGGAGAAGAGGAGGGGGAGGTGGAGGAGGGGAGGAGGATGGGAAGGGAGGAAAGGGGGGGAGGGGATGGGAAGTGAGGAGAGGATGGGTGGGGGGAGGAGGAGGAGGAGGAGCGGAGAGGGGAGGAGGAGGAGAAGGAGGAGGAGGAAGGGGGAAAAGAGGAGGAAGGAGGAGAGAGAGGAGGAGGGGGGAAGAGGAGAAAGGAGGAGGCGAGGAGGGGAAGGAGAAGGAAGAGGTAGGAGGAGGAGGAGGAGAGAGAGACAGGACGAAGACGAAGACGAAGACGAAGACGAAGAAGAAGAAGAAGAAGAAGGAGAGGAGAAGAGGAAGGGGGAGGAGCAAGGGGTTGGAGGAGGAGGAAGAGGAGAAGAATGAGAAGGACGGTGGAAGAGTTATGGTATAGGACAAGAGGACGGAGAGCGTAACTGCAAAACTGACTCTTCTCCTATTACCATCTTCCTCTCTGCTCCTTTCCTCCGCCTCCCATTCCTCCTCCTCCTCTCTCTCTCTCTCTCCTTACTCCCAACCACTCCGTCTCCATCTTCATTCACCCTCCCCCCCCGCCTCCCAGTCCTCCTTTCGGCAGCCTGATTAAGTCTGGAATGTGTGCTTAAGCCTGCAAACCGTCCATAGCGTGTCTCGGAAGTGGATGCTGCTGCCGGCAAATAAAACTTTATTCGGCCGAGAGAAAAAAAAAAAGAAAAAAAAAAAAAAAACACTCACAAAACTCCCTCATTTGGTCGTATAAACAGACGTGATTAACCCCGATCTTGAAGCCCATATTTCAGCCGAGTGAACAGCTGAAATTGTTCACCGGGGCCTTTTGTGCGTTCCGGGAAGCGGCGGGGCGGGGCGGGACGAACGCGAAAATTCCCCGACCCGGCTAATAACTCGGGCAAATAAAGAGCAGTGAATTAAGCTTATGAAATATTCGCAAAAAAAAAAAAAAAAAAAAAAAAAAAAAAATCAATAAAAAAAGAGAAAAAGAAAAAATAGAAATAAATCTGTTTGCTAGAATCTCATTAACCAATGAACCGTCGGTAAAAAGTCTATTTGCGCTCAGCGGTAAGGACGCACACTGTATCTCTACACCACGTGGAACGAAGACAAGACCACTCACGAGCACACAGACTTATTGCTCATTAAAAAAAAAAACAAACAGCGGCAGAGCGTTGTGGTTGCGAATACTTAAAAGGGCGGCTCATGAATTACCCGCATTACTCTGCAAGATCCGTCATCCGTCGAGACAAAAAACCGCTTCAATGACTATGTGCAAATTGGCGCGTACTAACGAGGCTGTGTATCTCCCACGAAGGTCAAAGACTTAACAGACCACGACAATACAAAAGCATAAAATCTTTTCCTTAATACTTTGTAATACACCTCCGAAATCATCATCGTACAAGCAAAATACACAGAGAAACACAAAAAGACTTAACGTAAATAACGTAGAAAATGACAATACAAACAAGCAAAATACACAGAGAAACACAAAAAGACTTAACGTAAATAACGTAAAAAAATGACAATGCAATTGCAAACTATTACGTGACATGACAGTTACGAGAAACTGTCAACCCCCCCCTCTTATCTCCCCTCCCCTCCCCTCCCCCCTTCCCGCCACACACCGCAATCACCATCTGCTTCCCCGTCATCACCCCTTTTTGCTCTGATATCTCAAAAAAAAAAAAAAAAAAAAAAATAAATAAATAAATAAATAAAATAATAATAATAAAATAATAAAAATAAAAAAATAAAAATAAAAAAGAGAGAAAAAAAAACAACACCTTGCATGCCACCTCCCCCTCTCGCGCCTCATCAAAAAACAAAGCACCAATACAAATGAACGAATGAATGAGCAAAGAGCTTCAAAAAATAAAGAAAGGCGGCGTCTAACTGCACGCCGAGTGGTAATTCAGCCAACGTCGAGAACACACAGACGGAATTGAGCAGAGGGAGGAGGGAGGAGGAGGAGGGAGGGAGGAGGGGGAAGATGGGAGGAGGGAGAGGGGAGGAAGGGAGGAGGGAGGAGGGGAGGAGGGAGGAGGGAGAAGGAGGGGGGGGAGGGAGGGAGGAGACCCGCTCCAGCATGCCGCGCGCGTGGCCAGAAGGTCCTTCAAGCACATTAGGTCGACGTGACAGGACCGATTGAGGGGGAGGGGAGAGGGAGAGGGAGGGAGGGTAGAGGAGAGAAGGAGGGAAGGGAAGAGGTAGAGAAGAGGGAAAGAGGGAAGGGGAGAGAGAGAGGGGGGAAGAGGGGGGAGGGGATGGATAAGGAGAGAGGGAGAGAAGGCGGGAGGGGAGGAGAGGCGTGCTCTCAGCGCCTGAGTCTCGAGGCCGAAGGAGCCGAGAGAGAGAGAGAGGGCCTTCGGATCGCTTCCCGCACGGGGCTTCACCAGCACTCGAGGGGGACGGAGCCGGGCACGAGGACGACAGGCGCGAGGGTCTGCACTTACACGACCGCTCTTTGGGGCTGAGTTACCCTCGCCAAACCTTGTCGATTTCCAGAGAGGGTCGCGCGAACCCACCCTCTCGCCCGGGACCCCATTCTCCCCCGCGGGAAAGAAAAGGGGGGGAAATAATAGACTCGACGCCCGGGGGAGTGCGACGGGGGGAATATAGAGTGATGGATGACCCTGGCTCGAGGAAAACCAATGACCGGGGGTGGGGGGGGGCGGCATGAATAGGAGACCCCATACTCCCTGCCCCCACCCACCCCTTAATCCCTGGCAGAAGAGCGAGATCCAACAACGCGAAAACCCACATCGCAATTATTTACCTTTTTTTTTTTTTTTTTTTAGGGAAGCTCGCTCGTGGCGTAAACACGAGAGAGATGAAAAAAAAAAAAAAAAAAAAAAAAAAACGTCGACTGAATGAAGCGGATGGAGTTTGAATCACGTTTTTCTTCTCAAGACGTAAATAACCTTCGGCGAAATAACGAAGAAGAAGCGGAGCCTGTGGCGGGAAGACCTGGCGTGACGGAATGCATGAGCGACACAGCGGACATCAAGGCTTCCGAAAGTCAATACTCTACGCGCGACTTGGTACCTACTGTGACATTGCACCCTTTCCCTCCCCCTCCCCCTCCCCCCCTAACCCTCCTTCCCCTTCCCCCTTCCTCCTCTTCCTCCCCCCGTTTCTTCTCCCTCCCCCTTCCCATTCCCTTCCTTCCCTCCCTCTTCATCCTTCTCTCTTCCTCCCCCCGTTCCTTCGCTCCCCTCCCCATTCCTCGCCCCCTTCCCCTTCCCCTTCCCTTCCCACTTCACCCTTCTCCTTCCCCCCCGGTTCCCGCCCCTCGCCCTTTCCCCCCCTCCCCTCCTTCCTTCCCTTCCCTTCCCTTCCCTTCCCTCCTCCTTTCATCCTTCTCTCTCCCTTCCCCGTTCCTTAGCACCCTTCCCTCCCTCCCTCCTCCTCCCTTCCCTCCTTCCATCCTTCTCTCTTCCTTCCCCCCTCCTCCTCACTTTCCTCTCCTCCTCTCCCCATCCCTTCCTCCTCTTTCAAACTAGTTTTCCAAACATGCTTTCGTTCCTTAAGGAACCCGTCCGCTTAGCACGCATCACGCTTCAGAACTCTCTCATTGCCCTCATTTTACACTAAAAGCATTTACACTCCAGGGACTCTCTTTTCGTGCAAATTGTGAAAAAAATATTAATTCAGGCTTTCACTCCCGATTCAGCCGCCTATTCAGTACATTCGGCCCGGTAAAAAAACAAATCAAATTCACGGGAACACGGCAAAGCACAGCGCCTCAACCCCTCCCCCCCCCCCGCACTCGGCCCACTCCAGCCGCGATCTCTTAAAAAAATAAGCGGCCGCCCTCAACTCGCGCGATTTAAACCGACCCGCAATCACGCTGAGCAACAACCTGCGCCGTTAAGGACAGGCCAATCCTTCACGCTCGCAGTCGAACGCGAAGACGGGTTATTTTAAGAAATTCGGAGGTGGTCGTCTTGCGCAAGGCCGCCGCAGCCACCGTGCAAGCGCCGCCGGTAACGCTAGCACGTGTCATTGTCGCCGAGCCCGAAAAGAAGCTACATTTTGTCATTTACGATTCACCATCACGACTTCATAATTAGGCAACCAAAAAAATAATAACTAAATTCAGGGTAAATGTTCACCTTTAATACCCGTGTCTACACCATAATAACACCCATTCTAATATCCTCGCGCAACAAACACGATAAGATTAGTCGTCTCCCTCGCCACCTGCCGTCCGACCTGTGAACTACGCCTGGTCATCTTCCCACTGACCTATTCGATGGCGTGACCAAAGAACGGCCATTTATAGCCGTCCTCAATTCAAATTCACCTTCAGTCTGATCTTCCGTCTTTGTCATACGGACCGACAGCGACGCCGAGAACAAGCGCGGTCGCTCTCCAACTCGCCCCCGCGCTCTCCCTCGACGACTACTTACTGTAAATCAAGTCGGTAAATAACCCTTTTAATACGTCGCACTCGGCTGTGTCTCCTCCTTGGGGCTAACTCATTATCGATGGTCGATTCCTGATGTAGTCGACGCCCCGCTCTCCCTGTCGCCGTCTGCCTGCTGTTTTGTCCATTCCCTTTCTGCCTCTGTTATGTATAGTGTCTCTGTCTGTCGTCTGTCAATCTGTATATCTGCCTGCCTGTCTGTCTCTCCCCACAGCCGCACCTCGCTCCCTCCCCATTTGTCACCTTCTCCCCTATGCCTTTTCTCTCTCTCTCATTTCTCTCTCTTCCCCTCAACTCTCTCTATTTCTCCCCTCCTCTTTCCCCTCCCCTCTCTCCTCTCTCTCCCCTCAACTCTCTCTTTCTCTCTCAACTTCTCTCTCTCTCTCCCCTCAACTCTCTCTTTCTCTCTCTCCCTCAACTCTTCTTTCTCTCTCTCCCCTCAACTCTCTTTCTCTCTCTCCTCAACTCTCTCTCTCTCTCTCTCTCCCCCTCAACTCTCTTTCCTCTCTCTCCCCCTCAACTCCCTCTCTTTCTCTCTCTCTCATTTCTCCCCTCTCCCCCCTCTCCTCTCTCTTCCCCCTCCCCCTCTCTCTCTCTCTCTCCCTCCCTCCCTCTCTCAAAAAACAACCAAAATCAGGCTCACAGCCAGGCGCCTCCCCACCCCACCCCCCACCCCGCTCCCCAAAGACGCCCCTAACACCGCCAATCCCCCTTCATCTTGAGCCGCCGATAGCTCTCCTTGGCGGGTTACGAGGCGCGCGAGCTGTTACGCCGGGCGGTACCGTCGCCTTTCGCGGGGAAATGAAGCCGCCTTTGAGCCTTACCGCCTCGTTCGGCCTCATTAGACCGACTCGTGTTCTCGGCCGGGGAATTGCCTTCTTGTCCTGACCTGCTTTCTTTCCGATTCGACGCCATGCTCTTAACAATTTCTCTTTTCTTGATGGTTTGTTCCTTGTCCAAGCTTTCAGACACCCCCCTCTCTCCCTCCCCCCCCCGAAACCCTCGTGGGCAGGATTCAGCCCCCCCCCTCCCCTCTCCCCTCTTTCCCTCCGCCACGGAAACCTTCCACCCCGGAGAGAGGGGGAATAATGACAACAAAACTAAAAACCACGATTCGCGGCCGAAGGTAACGCCCCCCTGCCCCGTAACTCGCCCAAGATCCGCGCGGGAATCAGTTGCGAAGAACGACGACGGAGAGAGAGAGGAGGAGGAGGGAGGGAGGGAGGGAGGAGGAGGGAGGGAGGAGGAGGAAGGAGGGAGGGGGAGGGAGGGAGGGAAGGAAGGGAAGGAAGGAAGGAGGGAGGGAGGGAGGGAAGAAGGAAGAAGAAGGAGGAGGGAGGGAGGAAGGGAGGGACAGAGAGGAGAGAGAGAGAGAGAGAGAGAGAGAGAGAGAGAGAGAGAGAGAGAGAGAGAGAGAGAGAGAGAGAGAGACAGACAGACAGGAAAAAGAGAGAGAGAAAGACAGAGAGGAGGGGGGGCACGACCCCGCAAGCACCCCGGTAACCCTAGCATGTGTCCTTGTCGCCGAGCCCGAAAAAGTTACATACAGTCATTACGACTCACCATCACAACTACATAATAAGGCATCCAAAAACAACTAAATACAGGGTAAATGTACACCCTTAACACTCCCCATGTCTACACCATAACAACACTTCTTCCAAGATCCTCACACAACTAACATAGGGATAAGACTTCCTCGCCACCTCCGCCTCCGCTCGGGTGCGGGCTTATCCTCGGCGCGCGAGGGAAGGAAGGAGGAGGAGGAGGAGGAGGAGGAGGAGGAGGAGAAGAGAGGAGGAAGGAGGTGGAGGAGGAAGAGAAGGAGGAAGAGGAGGAGGAGAGGAAGAGGAGGAGGAGGAAGAGAGAAGGGAGGAGAGGAGGGGAGAAGGAGGAAGAGGAGGAGGAGAAGGAAGAGGAGAAAGGAGGAAGAGGAGGAGGAGGAGGAGGAGAAGGGAGGAGGAGAAGGAGGAAGAGAGGAGAGGAAGAAGAAAGAAGAAGAAGAAGAAGAAGAAGAAGAAGAAGAAGAAGAAGAAGAAGAAGAAGAAGAAGAAGAAGAAGAAAGAAGAAAGAAGAAGAAAAGAAAAAAAGAAAAAGAAAAAAAAGAAAAAGAAAAAGAAAAAGAAAAAGAAAAAAAAAAGAAAAAGAAAAAAGAAGAGGAGGCGAAGGAAGAAGGAGAAGCATCCCGGGCGAAGAGACCGCCGAGGACGCCCGTGCTCTTCCTCCCTCAGTCCTCCTGCCGACGGGCTTCTCGCCCTCCTGCCGACGGGGCCTCAGTCTCGCGTCCCTTTCACGCTCGCCAAGAGGTTCAAACGCGCTGTCTCTCTCTCTCTCTGGCGCATCTCTCTCGCGTCCAGCTGGGTCCCTTTTTTCCGAGATGATTAAATGCAATTCCAGTTTTGATTAATTAATTTGATGATTGAGCGTATTTCCTGTTGTGATGAATGAATCTCTGTTATAGTTATTTGGCCTAATAATGGCGTGATTTTCCGAACATTTCAAAATATAACATCATACGGTCTGTTGTCGACTCGAAAGACAACTGACAGGATCTTCATCGGAGGAAACAAGAGGAATGGCGTCGACGAGAGATCTTTTTGTACATAAAATAATTGGTACATCGTGAGTGTGTGTATGTGTGTACGTGGTGTACACATAGGCATAAACACGTACACACATTTTCCATCACTCCCTCCTCCCTCTCTATCTCACTGTATCTATCTACCTATCCACCCCATATATCCATTCATCCATCTATCCATTCATCCATCTATCCATTCACTTATCCATCCATCCACCCACCCACCTACCCATCCACAAACCACATCTCAACCACCCTCCCCCCTCTTCCTCCTCCTCCCCCCTATCCCAACCACGAGCCTCCACTCACGACACCCGACTCCCCCCCCCCCCCAATACAGAACACCCCCACCCCTCTTCCTCCTCCCTACCCCACCCCACCCCTCCTCAGATCCGACGAACCCGACAGGAGCGTCCACACACGACACCCGACTCCCCACCAATACAGAACTCCCTCCCCCTCTTCCTCCTCCCTACCCCTACCCCACCCACCCCACCCCACCCCCTCCTCAGATCCGACGACCCGACAGGAGCGTCCACACACGACACCCGACTCCCCACCAATACAGAACACCCCACCCCTCTTCCCCGACCACCACCCCACCCCACCCCCTCCTCAGATATCCGACGACCCGACAGGAGCGTCCACGCGTCGGGAGTCGTCTCTCGAAGCCCGACCGACCGAACACGACCGCGGATCACTTGCACAGCGGAGCGCGATGCCAGGAAGTGGGTTGAATAATTAAGGAAAACGAGAATGATCGGGTATACTCTCTCTAAACAGCGAATCATGCATATGATGATGAAGATGATGATGATGACGACGATGATGATGGCGATGATGATGACGATGATGATGATGACGACGATGATGATGACGATGATGATAATTATAATAACAATCATGATAATAGTAATAATAATGCTAATAAAAATGATGATGATCGGTGGGCGGAGGAGCTCCCTCTCGTGGACTGGCGGATCGAGTGCCGCCAGTCCACCCGAACGCGAGCTCTCTCACCGCCGGATCACTTCCCAACGGACCCCCACAGCCCCCCCCCCCTCTCCCCTCTTTCCCTCCGCATCGGAAACCCTCCACCCCGGGGAGAGGGGAAATAATGACAACAAAACTAAAAACGTGACTGAATAAATAGGTGAAATAAGGGTCATTGGAGCGTGCGAATCCGTTGCTTTCCCGTCCGGTCGAATATTTTTTGGGAATTGGGAATGCGGGCGCCGTCGGGGAATGCACTCGCGGGAACAGGGAGAGCTGCAGTTGTGTCACTTTTCGGCGGAGATGAAGAAATGTGACTGACTGACTGTCTGTCTGTCTGTTTGTCTCTGCCTGACTCTCTGGCTCTCTGTCTGAGGCTGTCTGTCTGTCTGTCTGTCTGTCTGTCTGTCTGTCTGTCTGTCTGTCTGTCTGTCTGTCTGTCTGTCTCTCTCTTCTCATCTCTCTCTCCTCTCTCTCTCTCTCTCTCTCTCTCTCTCTCTCTCTCTCTCTCTCTCTTCCTCTCTCTCTCTCTCTCTCTCTCTCTCTCTCTCTCTCTCTCTCTCTCTCTCTCTCTCTCTCTCTCTCTCTCCTCTCTCTTCTCGCGGACACGTTACCTAAGGCTCACCATTTAATCAAGCACCAAAAAACAAAAAAAAAAAAAAAAAAAAAAAAGAGACGAATTAAGACGGCCAACCTCAACCACCAGCTCCCATTTCTAGTCTTCCCACATTCATCACAACTTTTATGGTGAATTAGAAAAAAAACTTCTTCAAAGGGTCTGAATTTCTTTTTTTTCACATTAATTCACAGAAGTAAATTCGGGCAGCAGGAAATCGGTGATAAATAAAAAATAATGTTAATAACAACGCGTGGAAAGGTGTGAATGAGAACGAATATCTTCACAATACAAGAGATTATTTACAAAAAAAATACGTCTCTTGTATTGTGAAGATATTCGTTCTCACTCATACCTTTCCACATTCGTCAACATGAATACGGTTCCTCGTTAATAACAACATTAAATAAAACAACAAACAAAATCTCTCCCGTTTTCAATACACCAGCAAAAATCAAAACAACAAAAATACATCTAGATATACCAGGTCAATTCATATAAAATTCAGTTCAGTTCGGCCGCAACCAAGACGAAACATGGGAACAAGTACATACAGAAGAACCATAGGCAGACAGACACAGACAGGCGGACACATACACACACACACACACACGAAGAGACGCAGTCATATATGTAAGCAAAAAAGACACAAACGTGTATGCAGGCAGAGGCAGAGAGACTGACAGAAAACAGACATATGTGCAGACAGACATATACAACACAAGACACATATGCAGACAAGCAGACACACAGACGGACATAAAAAGACGACCAAGCACAGCCTCACCAAACGACAACCACATCCACCCCAAAAAGAAAAAGAAAAAAATCACAACTTGGTATTCCGGGCCATGGCAGCGGCGGCGCGGGCGTGGCAACAGGATCCAAGGCAAACAAACCGACTAACGAAGGGAAAAGGAAGGGAAGGGGGAAGAGAGAGAGAGAGAGAGAGAAGAGAGAGAGAGAGAGAGGAGAGAGAGAGAGAAGAGAGAGAGAGAGAGAGAGAGAGAGAGAGAGAAGAGAGAGAGAGAGAGAGAGAGAGACGCAGGAAGGTCAAGAATTCTTTGGACTGTTCTGACATTCGGCTGACACTTTCGCCGGATATGGGGGGAAGGGGGGGGGGGGTCACCGAAGTTTCTGACATGTTTGACACTCGGCTTCGCTTCTTTCCAGAATCTTTATAAGTAAATAGACCGATATAATATATATATATATATATATATATATATATATATATATATATATATTATATATATATATACGATCTTACCAAACCAGCGCTAACGGACTACCTGTCTCAAAGAAAAAAAAAAAATAATAATAATAAACAAATAAATAAAACAAAATAAATAGATACAAAATAGTGATGGCGACAAAGATACCGAAAATATCTCCTTAATCCCAGGATGCGACCGCTGCTTCCAATCGCCACCATCCACTCAGCCCTAACTCTGGACCTATTGCAACGTTATTTCGTCATTCCAGAGGCTGCCTAGTCTATTGCAACGTTATTTCGTCATTACGTGCGTCATTAAGTCTATTGCAACG
>NW_020872023.1:192420-209381 GCF_003789085.1 Penaeus vannamei
GCGGCCGCCTGATAACCGGCCTGCATTGTGCCTGTCGCGCCCGCCCGCCCGCCCGCCCACACGCACGCCGCGCAGTGCATGCCGATATACGTACATCCTCTGTGTAAATACATCTTGGCCAGTGCACGAAGCAGAGCCGCGCCTTTCTCCTCTCTTTATCAATTCTGTCCGTGGAAGGCCGACGGATTTTCCGATAAATGCGCGACGACGCACTGCGGGAACGGACATATTAATATCGCCTTGTTTATTTCTTATCTATTTTTTTATTTTTTTGCAAATACTTTATCATATTCTCTCTCTCTCTCTCTCTCTCTCTCTCTCTCTCTCTCTCTCTCTCTCTCTCTCTCTCTCTCTCTCTCTCTCTCTCTCTCTCTCTCTCTCTCTCTCTCTCACGCACTCACACTCGCTGTTGTCTGTCTGTCTGCCTGTCTCTCATGCTCGCTCCCTGACTAATCGCTTGACTGACTGACTGACAGACACTCACTCTTTCACCCACATATACATATACGCTGACACACATGCAGCAAGACAGACAGACAAGAGACAGGTAGACGTACAAACACACACACACACATACACGCACACAAACAAACACACACACACATACCAGCCAAGGTATCCTCCGAGCCGGCGCAGGTGCACCCCGAACCAGGAACCACAGCAATGGCGTCCTTATTACCCGCACATCCCCCGCTATTAGCACAGTAAACACCCTCGCGGCTCCTCGCTGCTACTCTCGCCACGCCCGCAGCCATTCGGACGCTTCGACGCCCGCAATGACGCAGGCTTCTCGACGACAAAGTTTCTCCCTCTCGCTCCAATACGATCGGAGGCCGCGACGCAAGCCTTTCCTTGCAATTACCCGACCGCCGAAGGCACTGACGGCGCTCGCGACCTCGCCCTTGATAGAGCTTTCCCCGGCATCGTCTCCGCGTGGAAGTGCGTTTGACCTCGACGCCGTCCCCACGCCATCACGCGCAATGGACTCCCACTTACCGGAAGGCTCAGAGGGGGGAGGGGGAGGGGGGGAGGCTCTCGTCTCCAACGTACCTGCGAGAGAGAGAGAGAGAAAAAAAAGAGATTAGTATGATATTCACGTACGGGCGGTTTGTCACACCTGAATTTCTAACAAATTGACATAAACGCCTTCCATTAGCCGAGGGCAGAGCCGTGGGAACACAACACGGCCCAGTCTGTCCCCCGATGGTGCCAAGCGAGGGCGGGGTGCTGACGGGACAAGCCAGATTCCCACACCCGAGAGAGACGGTCTCGAAGCAGCCCTGTCAACCGCCTGTGACCATCACGCTGAGCCCCACAATGGAGCCAAACTGTGCCACCTGAGGGCCTCATGTGGACAGGGTTCTATGCCTTCACACATTCAACGTCTTCCCTCCACGATTTTTTTGTGCGTCCTCGTGTCTCTTTCATTCAGCGACAACCGACAACTCTCCACTAAACATAAAACACGTTTTTAAAATTCCCTATTCACAAAACCCGGCCTCCCCATTTCTAACAACTCCCAAAGAGGAGACCGTCACCCAGAGACAATATGCCTCAGAAACGAAACCTTCCCCCCCCCCCCACCACCACCAGACAGGCCTCGGTCAGAGCCAATAGCCGGGGGCTGCTGCCTTCGTATGGAAATGGGTCTCTCCGGAAAACTCATCGCTAACCACAACCGTCAATATCCTGATCCTCGACGCGGGAGGGATCGCAGGAGGGCCGACGGCAGCGCGCGCGTGCTTTCTCCGCAGGAAATCGGAAATCTCGAACAATACTCTAACAACAGAACGCTGAAAGCATTTCGTCTCTCAGATACTCCTGCTTACTATCATCGACATCAATACAGACCAAGCAAACTTAGAGACGCCTTTCATCCCTCACAATTTACTGAGACATAACATACACACTACCATCCCTACTCACACGAGTACATACGAGTAAAGACACACACACGCACACACAGAAACACCCCATACCTACGAACCTCCTCTCCCCCCTTCCCTTTCCCCCCTCCCCCCATACATCTCCCCCGCACAGACCCCTTCCCCCTCCCCCATACACCTCCCCACAGGGCCATTTTCCAGGCGAGCGCACGAGGTCGCCACGAGGACAGCGCGCCCCCCCCCCCCGGCCATTAGTTAAGCATCACGGCCACCTTTATCAGATTAACAGCTGCCGGGGCCGGATTACCCCCTTCATTTGCGCGCCCATCCTTGCCTGGCCCTCATTCACTCTATCCCCCCACCCCCACCCCACCCCTCTTTGCCTGGCCCTCATTCACTCTGCCCCCCCCCCCCACCTCCCCTCCTTGCCGGCCCTCATTCACTCTGCCCCCATTCACTCTGCCCCCCCCCCCCCCACCCCCTCCTCGCCACATCGCCGACCCTTTCCATCATCATCATTAGTTTTCGGTCTCTCCATTGCTTGTTCTCTCTTCCCCTCTCCCACTCCCTTCCTTTTCATTGTCTCTCCTGTTATCTCTCTCTCGCTCTCTCTCTCTCTCTCTCTCTCTCTTCTCTCTCTCTCTCTCTCTCTCTCTCTCTCTCTCTCTCTCCTCTCTCCTCTGTCTCTCTCTCTCTCTCTCTCTCTCTCTCTCTCTCTCTCTCTCTCTCTCTCTCTCTCTCTCTCTCTCTCTCTCTCTCTCTCTCTCTCTCTCTCTCTCTCTTCTCTCTCCTCTCTCTCTCTCTCTCTCTCTCTCTCTCTCTCTTCTCTCTCTCTCTCTCTCTCTCTTTTCTTCTCCTCCGCCCTCCTTATTGGTTTGTCACTTCGCATGCCCCCTTGTCCTTTATTGTCTCTGCCTGCCTCTCTTTCTAAAGATAGATATATGCACAGACAAAAAGAAAGACATTAATAAAAAAAAAGAAAGAAATACACCCACGCCCGCAGACATAAACAAAGCCATCCATCCAGACCAAGTATCTCTTATACGCCCACTCCTGTAACATTTCAGACACACACACACACACACAACACACACACACACACACACACACACACACACACACACAACACACACACGCACAACACACACGCAACACGCAACACACACACACACACCACACACACACACACAAACACACACACGCACCAAAACCACAACACATCACACACACACACACACCACACACACCACACACAACACACACACACACACAACAAACACACAGACACAGGATGCCGAGGCATTTATCAAGATTGAAAATAACAGCCCCATCACAATCATCGGACATCGCGTTTAATCGCCAACGTGTTCCCAATAGCACCAACTTCTCTGCATTATCCCCGCTCGGCCCCGTGGCATCATGGCGGACAGACCATCATCATCACTCGCTTCGCGGCCCCTCCGGTGTGTTTTCGCTTTTTAATCAAGGACGAAGGAGGAGAGGAGAGGAAGGAGGGGAGGAGGAGAGGAGGAGAGGAGAGGAGGAAGGGGAGGTGGTGGAGGAGGGGCATGAGTGAGGAGACCGAGAGGGGAATTGGATGCTCGGACGACCGAGGGGAGGGGGAAAGGTGATGTAAAGGCAAGGGGAGGAATGAAGGAGTGGAGGAGTGAGGACGAGGAGGGGGAGCGGAGATGGGGGAGAAGGAGAGAGGAGAGACGCTGGAGGAGGAGGAGGAGGAGGGGAGGAAGGAGGAAGAAGGAGGAAGAGAGGTAAGGAAGAGGAAAGAAGAAGAACAGAAGAAGGAGGAGGAGGAGGAGAGGGGAATAATAATATAATAAAAGGCAAATGGAGTCGACAGGATTAATAAGGAGAAGGAAAAGAGAAGTGCATGAGATATGAGAGAAGAAAGAAAGAGGAGTGACGAAAGAGAGAGGACTAAGAAAAGAAAGGGAAAAATAAGCCACAACCGAAAAAATTGACAAAAAAGACGAGAGAATGAGAACGAGAACGAGAAAAAAAAGTGAAAAGAGAAAGCTGAAAGAAAAGTGGAGAAAGCACGACACCGAGAAAGAAGAAAAAAGAAAGGAGAGAAAGAAAGGGGAAGAATGAGATAAAAGGAGAAGGGAATTGGAAAAGGAGAGGAAAAAAAAAAGAAGAAAAAATGAGAGAAAGAAAAGGAGAAGAATGAGAATAAGAAGGAGAAGGGGAGATGAGAGAAGGGGAGAAAGACAAAGAAAAACAAGACGAAGAAAAGAAAAGAAAACGGAGAGAGAGGAAGGAGACAGAGAGAAGGAAAAAAGTCTCGAGAGCGTTACAGGTAAAAAATGAAGGGCGAATATTGGGGAGGGAAAAGAGAAGAAAAGAAATTAAAAAAAAAAAAAATAAAAAAGAAAAGAGCAAAATTAATTAATAACATTTCAGAGAGAACATGAAATACAGACCGATGATGATAATGATGAGGAGGTGCTAAATGACCCACAGAGAGAGAAGAGAGACAAACAAAGAGGGGGAAAGATAAATATAATAAAAAGCAAATAAAGAGGGGAGAGGACGTGAATCAGGAAGTAAAGATAAAAAAAAAGAAGAAAAATAAGTCCTCAATATCCCCGACAGATCAAAGGGAGAGAAGGAGGAAAGGAAGCGAGGGGAGAGAGGAGGAGGCAGAGCAGAGAGAGAGAGGAGAGACGAGAGAGAGAGAAGAGAGAGAGGAGAGAGAGAGAGAGAGAGAGAGAGAGAGAGGAGAGAGAGAGAGAGAAGAGAGAGAGAGAGACAGCAGACGAGAGAATAAAGAGAGAGAAGAGAGAAGAGAGGAAAGAAAGAAAAGAAGAAGAGGAGAAAGCGAAACAAGAAGAGAGAGAGGAGAGAGAGAGACGAGAGATATGAGGAGACTGAGAAAGACGGAAGGAATAGAGGAGCAGAGGACAGAGGAGAAGCGAAGAAAGATAGTCTGAGAGAGATCGAGAGGAGAGGAAGATGCCGACGAGAGGACGAGGAGAGCCCAGTGAGAGGAGTGGAGAGAACAGGCAGAGAGAGACAGAGAGAGAGACAGAGAGAGACGAAGAGAGAGAGAGAAGAGAGAGAAGAGAGAGAGAGAGAGAGAGAGAGAGGAGAGAGAGAGAGAGAGAGAGAGAGAGAGAGAGAGAGAAGAGAGAGAGAGAGAGAAAGGAGAAGAAGGAAAGGAGAGAGAATGAGAAAAGAGAGAAGAAAGAAAGAAGAAAGAAGAGAAGAGAGAGGGAGAAGAGAGGAGGAGAGAGAGAGAGAGAGAGAGAGAGAGAGAAGAGAGAGAGAGAAGAGAGGAGAAGAGAGAGAGAGAGAGAGAGAGAGAGAGAGAGGAGAAGAGAGAGAGAGAGAGATGAGGAGAGAGAGAGAGAGAGAGAGAGAGAGAGAGAGAGAGAGAGAGAGAGAGAGAGAGAGAGAGAGAGAGAGAGAGAGAAGAGAGACTAAGAGAGAAGAGAGAGAGAGAGAGAGAGAGAGAGAGAGAGAGAGAGAGACGAGAGAGAGGAGAGAGAGAGAAGAGAGAGATCGAGAGAGAGAAGAGAGAGAAAGAAAGAAGGAAAGAAACAGAGAGAGAGAGAGGAGAGAAGATGGGAGAGAGAGAGAGAAGAGAGAGAGAGAGAGAGAGAGAGAGAGAGATGAGAAGAAGGAGAGAGAGAGATGAGAGAGAGAGAGAGAGACAGAGACGATGCGAGATGAGAGGAACAGAGCAGAGGGAGAGAGAGAGAGAGAGAGAGAGAGAGAGAGATAGAGAGAGAGAGGAACAGGAGAAGAGAGAGAGAGAGCGCGATGAGAGATAAGCGAGCGTATGAGTTAAAGTTATAAAGCTATTACGAGAAGTTGCGCGCATAGAAAGATGAACGTAATGGGGAGAGTGAGTTACGAGGAGAACGTCTGGCTGAGGATATGAAAGTAATGAGAAAAGTTATGAGGGCGAGGCGGCGGAGAAAGCGGAAGGGAGGAAGGGACACGCGGCGCAACAAGAGAAATGACGGAGAGGGTTAAGCAGAAGAGGAAGGTGATGAGAAAGGAAAAGGAGAGGTTGGAAAAGAAGAAAAAGATGATGATGATGGTGATGATGATGGTGATAAAGATGATGATTAAGAAGAAGAGGAAGATGATGATGATGAAGAAGGTGGAATAGGAAGATCAATAGAACATTATAAATATTATGAGAAGGTAAACAAAAAAACAGGAACAAGAAGAACAAATAACAATAACAAAACCCACAAAGAAGAAGAAAAAGGAGGAGGAGGAAAGAACGAGCACGAGAAGCAAGAGAGAGAAGGAGGGGGCGAACGAAAGCCAGGAGGCCAAGACGCCCCGCACAGGCGACGAAGCGGAGGCGGCGACCTGGCCCTCGGAGCGACGAAGGGGCTAATGGGAAGGTGGAGGGGCGAAGGGAAGGCGCGAAGGCCATGAAGGGGCGCCGTCGGGCTCCAACGAGCGGAGCTTATGAGCTTAATCCCACGTGATATTGCGCTGAGGGATCGAGGGGCGATTGGGAACGGCGTAACGAAGGAGGCGGAGGACAAATGGGAGAAATAACGAGCCACGTAATCAATACCTGCCCCAATAACGAAGCGGGAAGGAGATCTTGAGGTTGCAATGTCCTTGCGCGCATTCACACGCGGGGCGCCTCCGCGCGCGCGGCGCGTTTGTGTGTTCGTATGTGTGCGTGCGTGCGTGCGTGCACGTGCGTGTGTGCGTCTGTATATGTATGCATACTTGCGAAAGCCTTGGCGTGTATCAACCCACGCCACTCGCGCGTTCCCTCCGGGGTCCGAACGTCCCTGCCATGCCCTTCCAATTTCTTCCACGGGGCCGAGTCCGGACTGACTGACAGCCGCGTGACAGTAGATCAATGCCGAAGCGACACCGAACGGACAGTTGGGCGCGAGGCGAGCGCCGCTAAGAGTCAACAAGGACTGGCCAATATCGCCCGGGATAAGCTGGACCGGGCGGAGGAAAATGGGGGCGGGAGATGGGGGGGTACACGGGCGGATGAGGGGGAGGGGGAGGGAGGGATGGAAGGGAGGAGGAGGAGGAAGGGGAAGGAGGAAGGGTTTTTGAGAAAATTATACATCTCAACAAAATGAGAGAGAGAGAGAGAGAGAGAGAGAGAGAGAGAGAGAGAGAGAGAAGAGAGAGAGAGAGAGAGAGAGAGAGAGAGCGAGAGAGAGAGAGAGAGAGAAGAAGAGAGAGAGAGAGAGAGAGACAGAGAGGAGAGAGAAGAGAGAGAAAGAGAGAGAGAGAGAAGAGGAAAGGGGAGAGAAGCGAAGCGAGACTTTAAAACTCGAAAACATTACTTAACTATCTTCCTCGACGCAATCCCAAAATACCCCCAACAAACCCAAACAGAACAGGCTCTCGAGAGGGCGGCGCTCGCATACAAGGTCTATATAAGTACTTATATACTTACATAGACCTTGCTCGCATACACGCCCACGACCGCGTGCCCGAATCCCCGATAATCTGACACAACACCGCGGCTGTTATCGCGGACTTAATTCCCCTTCATACTTAGAGGCAGACTGATCTCGAGTCCTTCGCCCTGCATCCCGGACCTCACTCGGGCGGTCAAGTCAGGTCAGCGGGCGGGGCCTCCTCTGCCGGCAGGTCAAGCGCGGAGACGAACAACAACACGTGAGTCGACCCTGCTTGCCCCCTGTCGCTCAAACACTCATCTCTTCCCCTAATTGATGATGATGAATAAATGAATAAAATAAGTAAATGAAAAAAAAATATATATATATAAATATATATGTATATATTATGTATATTATATATATATATATATATTATATATATATATATATATATATATATATATATACTATATATATAATCATAGACATACATAGTGTGTGTGTGTGTGGGGGGGGCATCATGGCATCGATTCCTACTGCAAGGATACACAGACCACGCGGCGGAGACCTACAACCATGCAGAGCAGACGCGGAGGAAATTACAACCGCCGCCGCAAAACCCACTCAAACAAACAACAAAAAACAAATGAAACAAAAAAAAACAACAACAAAAAAAACAGGAATGAAACAATAAACAAAACAAAGCCGCCAAATAGAAGGCTTCGAGGACGCAATAATACTCGCAGGCTCTATCCCTCCCCGGCGCCACGGTCTCTCCCTTCCTCCCTCTCTCTCTCTTTCTCCCCTCCTCCCTCCCTCCCCCATTTATCCGTCTCTTTCTCCAAAACCTCGCCCTCTCCCTTCCCCCATGCCCTCTCCCCCCACACCCCACCTCCACCCTCTTCCACACCCCCACCCAAGCAAAAATACCAACCCCTCCACCCTCCCCCACACCACACCTCCACCTCCTCTTCCACATCCCCCATCCCCCATCCCCCATCCTCCACCCTCTATCCCTCCTACACCCTCCACCCTCTCCACACCCCGCCCAAACCTTAGCCCACCCGCCACCTAAAAAGGGTAAACGGGTTCATCTCAAAACTCTGCCCCCCCCCAAAAAAAAAAAAATAAACTGAAAATCCCGGAAAATCCCCGCAAATAATAACAAAACAAAATAAATAAATAATGCCCACATAAAATAAATAAAATAACTTGAAAATCCCGGCAAATAATAACAAAACAAAATAAAATAAACCCGAAAATCCCCACCAATAATAATAAACAAAAAATAAAATAAACTGAAAATCCCGCAATAATACAAAACAAAATTAAAATAAATCCGAAATGCCCACCAATAATAATAAACAAAAAAATACACTTGAAAATCCGGCAAATAATAACAAAACAAAATAAATAAACCCGAAAATCCCACCCATCAAAACCTGAAATCCCGCAAATGCAAACAAAAAAAATCAAATAAACAAGCCGAAAATCCGGGCAACTAAGCCCCAGGATTCCGAGAAGTAAGCTAAAACTCCAGACTTCGCCCCGAAAACTAGGCCGGGAGGGAGACGGGGGGGGGGGGAGGATGGGAGGAGGGAGGAGGAGGGAGGGAGGGAGGAGAGGGAGGCAGGGAGAGGGAGACGGAGGGAGAGAGGAAGGGAGAGAGAGGAGAGAGAGAGAGAGAGAGAGAGAGAGAGAGAGAGAGAGAGAGAGAGAGAAGAGAGAGAGAGAGAGAGAGAGAGAGAGAGAAAGAAATACGAGGGGAAGCCGAAAAAATAAAACAAAATGCAATATAATGAATAGGTTACGATAGGTGAGAGCTGTGGAGAAAAGGAGAAAGAAGTGGAGAGAGAACGGGAGGAGGGAGAGAGAGGAGAGCATCAATATGAGTGAGTTAAAATGCGAAAGTACAGAATATGAGAAGGAGAGAAAGAGGAGAGGGAAGGGGAGGGAGAGGGAGAGGAGAAAGGAGGGAGAGAGGGAGAGAGGGAGAGAGGGAGAGAGGAGAGAGAGAGAGACGAGAGGCGAGAGAAGAGAGAGAGAGAGAGAGAGAGAAGAGAGAGAGAAGAGAGAGAGAGAGAGAGAGAAGAGAGAGAGAGAGAGAAGAGAGAGAGAGAGAGAAGAGAGAGAGAGAGAGAGAGAGAGAGAGAGAGAGAGAGAGGAAGAGAGAGAGAGAGAGAGAGAGAGAGAGAGAGAGAGAGAGAGAGAGAGAAGAGAGGAAAGAGAGAGGAGAGAGAGAGAGAGAGAGAGAGAGAGAGAGACGAGAGAGAGAGAAGAGAGAAAGAGGAGAGAGAGAGAGAAAGAGAGAAAGAGAGACAGAGAGACAGAGAGAAAGAGACAGACAGAGAGAAAGGAAAGAACGACAGGGCAAAGAAACCCAAAGACATCACACATACACACACACACAAAAAAAAACAAAGATAACCCAATCGAGAACCCCCCCCACCCCCCACCACCACCCCCACGAAGACCACCAAATAAGAGCGAAGAGCCGAGCGCAGACCCAGCGCCGAAAACAGGAAGCGGGCGGCCCGGCAGGTGAGCGCCAGGCGGCAGAAGGCGGCGGCGTCGCGGGAGGAGGAAGCGGCCGCCGGACGTCTGGGCGCGACCGAATCGGAAGTAAAAAGCCGGAAGAAGGAAGAGGAGAGCGACGTGAACCCACGCCAGGAAGGAGAAGCCAAGACGCTGGAAAATGACTCTAGATTGTGAAACTAAACAGACAAATAAATATAATAAACAGGAATAAAAAACACGTACACACACACACACACACACACACACACACACACACACACACACACACACACAATATAATTATATATATATATATATATATTATATATATTATATATATAGATATAGATAGATAGTTAGATAGATAGATAGATATCTTTAAGGTAGAAAGAATAAAATAAGTACAGTCCAAACAAACAAATAAATGAAACCTAACATATAAACAAAAATAAAAAAACACGTACATACACATCATCGAGTTTAAAAGAATAAAGCCAAGTACATCCCAAACAGAAACAAAACACACGTCCACATCCATCACCAAGTTGGAAAGATCCAGAACGAGTCCGGTCCGGCGAGGGGACGAGGAGCGAGCGCATCCTCGCCCTTCCCTCCCGCCCTCCTTCCCTCCCTCCCTCCGTCCCGCCCGCCCCTCCCCTCCCGCCCGCCCCTCCGTCCGCCGCCACTTAATTACCCTCCGCCGCCTCTTAAGCGAAGCTCACCCGCTCCCCTCTCGCGTGGAAAGCCCCGCCCCTTCCCACTTGCACGTCGCCCTCGACCTCTGTGCTCTCCTTCGTTCGCTGTCGTCAATACCCTCCGCCAAGACTCCCACGGTTCGGGCTTTCGTCTCCGCGATCTGGGCTTTATTTCCGTCGTTCGCAGGTGGTCGTGCTGAGGACGCCACGCTCCGCCGTCCTGTCCTCCTCATTCCCTCACTCATAATCATGTCTAGTCTCATTCCAAATCGCTTCGGCGTTCCCACTCTCGTCTTCGCTGCCATTCCCATTCCCACTTCCGCTCTTCATCTCCTTCCCTGTCGTGTCAGGAGAGTCATGTCTCATTCCCGTTTTCAATCCCACTCTCATGTGCGTTCCCTTTCCCACTCACACCCCCTCACGCCACCAGCCAAAAAAATAAACAAATAAAACGTGTTAGATTTAACCACCCACTAATACCTACGTTCATCTTCCTCCCCCTCCCCCTTCTCCATCCTCTGCTTTTCCCTTCACCGTCCTTCCTCTCTTTCCCCTCTCTCATTCTTTTCCTCCCCCCTATCCCTATCCCCTTTCCTCCTCCCTCTCCTCTCTGCATTTCCCTTCCTTTATTTCCAATCTTTTCTCTTCCCTTCCCTTCCCACCCCTTCCCCTTTCCTCCTCCTCAACCCCCCCATTCCCTAACCCCCATTCCACTTGACACTCAATTGACAAACTTGTCTCCTTTTCCCGACCAGCTGATACACTCAGAAGCCAAACCGGATTTAAAGGATTAACGCCTCGGACGGATGACCCCTTCGTCCTCCCCCTCCCCCCTCCCTCTGTCATTCCTCCATCCATAACTGGCATAAAGACTCGTGACACAATAAGGCTTCAGTTACCATGTAATAGAAAGTTAAAATAAAGGATTATTAAGATTATTAGATGAATATCCCTCCCATCCATCTCAACGCAGGAGATTTTGACTTCAATCTTCTCTATAATTACGTTGAACGTTCGCGCTGGTAATAACCGGCGTCATCAGTTCTCTCCATCGCGATCAAAGATCGATGTAATTACCTAATCATAATTATTAAATCGTCATCATCATTCACCCCGTCACAGCACGACCCTCCTGCAACCGGGGACAATCCCGGGAGACCTTGCCCCAGTCGCCCCTCCGGACCCGACTCCGACCCGCCCGGCCCGCGACGCCAACCTGCGAATCTGTCACCACTGCGCCGCAGAACCAACGTCTGCATAGGTCAGGTTTCTCTCCTCCCAGCTAAGCAAAGGAAGACCCAACTGGGGGGGGGGTACGAGAGAGTGGAGATGGAGAATAGATAAAGATCAGATAAGATAAAAAGATAGATAATAAGAGTTTATGTGAATAATGAGAGAGGTGAGGATAGGAATAGATACGCACTAGGAATAAGAGTGTTTATTTGTAGTATTTGATAGAGAGACCGATGTGAGAGAGAGAGAAGACTATAGATGGAGAGAAACACGAAGCACAGATACAGGGCAGTGAAGCCTGTTTTTTATCGACGCGAGTAAGGGCTTCCCTGTTTCAAAGCACGGAGTTGCCATCGACGCTTCTTTCAACCAGGCTTTGGACCGGGGGAGACCCCTCCGCACTCTCCCGAAGCCGGTACCCCGCCCTTTTGTTTTTTAATAAGGAGACAAGGAGGCTACCCGGGAATAGGACCCATAACACCGTCCACAAGCTTATATGCGCGCTCATACGGGCGAGCATGGACCATACCCCCTTCGCTTCTCTTTCTCACCACGACGACGGCGCCGGAGGTTCCTGTCGTGCGATTTTCGGTGCTGCCTTCAGACCAGACAGCCTTGCCCGCATAACACTACCATGGACAGCGCCCATGGAGGACCGCAACGAAATACGTGCCCGCTCTGCCCCGCGCATCCTAACTTTTCAGACCTCTCGACCCTCTCCACGCTTCCGCGCCTCCCTAGTTCGCGGATTAAGGCGAACTTTGCAGCCTCGCGAGCACCCCCACACCAGCCGGCGGAATTTGCCCCCGACATCGCTTTTCTTTTGAGCCCGCACTCAGGACGCGGCGAGAGCCCGGCCTTTATATATATCAAATCCCGTCGCCGTTCCCTGCGTCTTACCTATAAGGTAAGAGCCCAAACACCCGGTTGCCACTTACTAGTCTTTCCATTCCCCACTTAGAACGACAATTAATCCTCTCGGCGGCCCATCCCATACTACACATGTCCTATTTCTTTTTAATATATCTTCTCTTCTTAGGTGCGCGCTGATACCCTTGCGTTTGGCAATTGGCGCTGCCTTCTGCGCGGACCACATCACATCCACCACCCCAGCAGCGGGGACTTGTCTTTCACTATATTGAACGGATACCCGTTCGATCCAACAGCAGGCCCCATAAAAGCTGCTTAGCTGAATTAACGTACCAGCCACTCATGCGCGTCGCTACGACGCCCGTCCGGCCTCAGAACGGCTGGTATCCCGGGAGAGATCCGGGTCCCGGCACTGTCACGCTTGAAGCTCTTGTTATCAAGAGAAACCAACATATAAAACGAGGAGTGTGCGCGCGGTCACGATCCGACAATATAGCTCGTATTGATCGGCGCAGTACTCCGTGTGCGCGAGGCCCTTCTCTTCTTGATCGCGCGCCCGTAAGGCGACTCACTCGCCGACATAGTGCTTGATAATCCACAGATCGACGAAGCGGGACGTTGGGGCCTAAGGTTATAGCAGGAGGGCCCTTCCGCTCAGCCCCCTCGGCGCCCCGCGGCCTTCCTCCTCTCCCCTTATTCCTTCCTCCGCCCTTCTCTCCTCTTCTTCTTCCTCCGCCCTTCTTCTCCCATCTTCTTTCTCCGACCCTTCTCTCCTCTTCTCTTATCTCTCCGGCCCTTCTCTCCTCTTCTCTCTTCCCTCCGCCCTTCTCTCACTCTTCTTCTTCTTCCCTCCGCCCTTCTCTTTCCTCTTACTTTCTTCCTCCGCCCTTCTCTTCCTGCTTCTCTTCCTCCGCCCTTCTTTCCTCTTCTTCTTCCTTTTCCCGCCCTTCTTTCCTCTCTTCTTCCTCCGCCCTTTCTCCTCCTCTTCTTCTTCCTCCGCCCTTCTTTCCTCTTTTCTTCCTCCGCCGCTTCTTTCCTCTTCTTAGTTTCCTCTCCGCCCTTTCCTTTCCTCTTACTTCTTCCCTTCCGCCCTTGCTCTCTCTCCTTCCTTCTCTCTCCTCCTCCCGTTCCTTTTTCCTTCGCTATCTCTATTCTTTGCTTTCCCCTTCAGCTTTTGTGCCCAGCAAGTTATGCCTCGACTTTCGAATTCCAGTCTGTCTCGCACTACTTTCATCTGGGAACGTTTCTCGCCAGCTGATGCGCACCTATTTCCCTCTCCTAATTCTCGTCCACTTCCGCGTCTTCCACCTAAATTATCCATTTCAATATCTTATCACCGCCCCTCCATCTCCACCTCGCACTCTCCACCCCTTCAACACCAACCTCCACTTCCCCCACAACTCACCATACGCTCCCCGACCCGCCACCTCCCTCTCCCACCCTCCCCCACATCCCACCTCTCCCCCACCCCCCACCTCCTACACTCCCTAACCATTTTCAAACCATCTATATCCAACTCCCTCAGCCCACCTCCCCCACCTACATCCTCTACCACCACCAAACATACCTCCCCACCGCACCACCCAACCGCACCACTACCACGCGTGCCCACCACCCCTACCCCTTCCCCACTCCTACAGACTCCCAACATTTTCAACATCTATATCAACTCCTCACTTCACCTCCCCCTTACCTACCACCTCTATCCACCAAACTACCCCTCAAAACCCCTCCCACGCTCCTAAACACACTGCCAACATTTTCAACAATCCTAAATACGCAAGCTCGCCCGCCGGCCTCACTTTCTGCCTGACTCCGCGGGCGAACCCTTAACCGCAAAGTGTTCAAACACCCGAAGGCGCTCGGGACGTGCCCATCCCGCAGACGCTAGGCCCATGCTTGCTGGCCGAGTGTCCCTTGGTCGAACAAATGCACATCAACCACATCACTGGCGGGGGCGGGACTAGGGGACAGGGGACGGGAGGGAAGCGGCAAGGGGGATATAAGACAGAGAGAAGGGCAGGGAAGGGAGGTGGACTACAGGGAAGGCGCAGGGAGCGGAGGGCATGTGGATAAAGAGGGGAGGGACGGGGAGGTGGAATAGGAGAGCGGCCGGGAGGAGACAAGGCGAGGATACTACGGGGACAGGCGGAGCGGCAGGATGAGGGAGGCGGGATTAAAGAGAGAGACGAGGGACGAGGAGGTGGAATAAAAGAGAGAGAGGGAGGGGAGGCGAGGGAGGGTGGTAGAGATAGGGCAGGAAAGGGAGGAAACTAGGGGGAGAAGAAGGGAGCATCCAGAGAGGAGGGAGCGGAGGGAGGGGAGGGAGGGAGAGAGAAGAGAGAGAGAGAGCGAGGAGAGAGACGAGAAGAGAGAGCAGAGAGTGCAGAGACGAGCAGCAGGAGAGTAGGGAGCAGAGAGACGAGAGAGATGAGAGAGAGAGAGACGAGAAGATTCGTGAAAAAAAGAACTAAGAAATCCAGGAAAACAGCGGATTAACATTAAGCACGCGTGATCTAACGCAACCTTCTTAATAGGCATTTAAATGAAAAAAAACAACAAAAAAACGAATGAACATATGAAGAAGCCAAAAAAAAATTATCGTGTAGAGACGAAGAAGAGGATGGACCACGGGACGACATAAAAAAACAAAAACACGACCAGAGACCAAAGACCAAGAAGAAGAAAATATGACACATGAAAACACCCCCCGGATCGACACCCGTCATTTATCTTCGGCCAAGCCCAACCATTGCACGAGCCAAAGCGGGCCCCACATTCACGGAGCATCCAGGAACACGTCCCAAAAACCTCAGCCCCCACCAGGCACCACCCCTACCCCCCTACCACCTCCTCTATACCTCCTACAACCCCCCTGCCCCTGCGCCTTACGCGCGCGTCCACACCCCAGGGGTCTTCCCCCACACCTCCACGCCATCCGCGCCCTACATCTCCCTCCCCTGTGACGGGATGTTTTTGCGTCCCCTGGGATAAAATCTTTGCTGATGCGGACGAGACGCCTACCTTTGGGATAAGGGAGGGGAGGGACAGGAGCGAAGGAAGGAAGGAAGGGCAGCGAAAGGGAGCGAAGGAGCAGGAAGCAAGGGAAGGAGGGAACGGAGGGAGGAAGGGAAAGGGAGGCGAAATTGAATGCAGGGAGTGAGTGGGTGAGGGCAGGACGGACAGAGAAGGAGAGGGAAGGGGGAGAAAGGGATGGGAGAGGAGCGGCTCCGCAAGCAGGGAGAATGAGCTAGAGGAAGGAGTACCGCCAGAGAAAAGAAAGAAAGACCTGAGACGCGAGATGAAAAGGAAGGCAGACTGAATGGAGAGGAAACGCGCCACATGAAAAAAAAGCAAGAAATTAGACTTGCTGAGTAACTGAAACGCACACACGCATAATCTACTACCACACACCACACAGAGATACGCACCACAAAAAAGACGAGATGAACGCTCGGCCAACAGAAACTGCTTCTGGGATGTAAAAAAGCGAATCCTGGTTTGTGAGCGACAGGGATAAAGCAAAGATGTCAAATAGGGCCAAGAAGGGAAAGGACAGGAAATGGACGGGAGAGAGGAGAGAGGGAGGGAGGGAGGGAGGGGCAATGCTGGCAGCGGAGGGAGAAAAAGGAGAGAGAAAAAAAGAGAGATAGAAGATACGATATCGAGATAGAGATATGACGAATTAGAGAGAGAGAGAAGAGAGAGAGAAGAGACGAGAGAGAAGGAGCAGAGAGACGAGAGAGAGACGATGAGAGAGAGAGGAAGAGAGAGAGAGCCGAGAGACGAGAAAGAGAAGAGAGAAGCGAGAGAGAGAGAGAAAGACGAGAATAGCCGCAGAACAGAAAGAAACAGGCAAGAGAGAAAGAAACAGAAAGAAAGAAAGAGAGAGAAGAAAAGAGACAGAAGAGAGGGTGAAGCGGGAGAAGAGGGGAGCAATTATCGCATCCCCAGGAGAAGAGGGAATCGCGAGGCGCTGACGCGGGGCTTGGACGAGCGCCAAACATCCAACGACGGTTTTGAGCCAGATGAGGGACGGGAGGGGAATGTTGATGGAATGGACGGGGAACTTGAGTGGACTTATATATTATGTATAGACAAAAGGTCTCACACGCACACGCACTAAACCCATAGAGATAGCAGAAGGGAAAAAAACGGACACGATATGCGTCAGGGAGGAGAGCAAAGTGGGAAGGCAGAGAGATGGAGAGTATTGGATGAAAATCACAACACAATATATGATACGAGAATGGGGAAAGAGGTGGGGGGATAGCTTGGGAGTGAGGAAGGAGCAGGAGGACCGGAGGAGGCAGAAGGAGGGAGGAAGAGGAGAAAAGAGGAAGCGGGATTGAGGCAAGGGCAGGAGGGAAGGAGGAGGATGGAGAAGGAATGCGAGG
>NW_020872023.1:214766-217266 GCF_003789085.1 Penaeus vannamei
AGAGAAAGAGAGATAGAGAGAAAGATGAAAAAGAGAGAAAGAGAAAAAAGAGAGAAAAGAGAAAGAGAAAAAGAGAAAGAGAAAGGAGAAAGAGGATAGATAGATATGATAATAGACAGATAAGACAGATCAAATAGAGAGAGATCCGTACAGCCTTGATTGTCAAGGCAGCGATTTCTCTTTCGAGCGAGTGCAGTCCTATGAATCTCCGCTTCTGGGTAAGCAATGCCGCTGTCAAAATAAGCTGAGTCCGGAAATCTTTAAAAACGCATGCAAAATAAAGCAAGAAGGAAAAAAATTGCAGGCGCTGCAATATCCACAAATAATATTTCCTCGTATCCTTATATACCCAAAAATCTATATTTCCGTTAATAAAGCAAAGTTTTGCCAAGCGCTCTCCATCCTCTCCTTCTCAATCCTCTCTCCTTTCTCCCTCGCTCTCCTCTCTCCCTTTCTCCATCTCATCCTCGCTCCCGTTTCTCTCCTCTCATCTCATCCTCTCTCCCTTTTCTTCCTTCTCCCTCTATCCTCGCTCCCTTCTCCTCGGATCTCCTTCTCCCCCACACACTTTCTCTCAATCCCTTCTAAAGGTCCTTTTCTTCTCCTCCCTCTCCTACAATCTCTTCCCCTTTCTCTCCTTCCCTCTTCACACCGTACCTTCCTGCCCAATCCCTGCCCTCCTTCCCATTCTCCCAATCCTCTCCTACCAACAAACTCACGTTTATTATATCCTCTTCCCTTCCTCAGGCAAGATCCACCTGCGGACTCTCTTTCTTGGTTTCGCTCACTCCACCATTTTCTCCGGCCGCTTCGCCACTCTTTCCCCTTCCTCTCCCACCCTCCCTCTCCAATACACCCACTATATACTATCTCCTCCCCTTTCCCTCTCATCCCTCCCCGCTCTTTCTCCCTCAGCACCCCCTCCCCTCCTCCCTCACCACCCACTCACCGCTCCTCCCTCAGCACCTCTCCTCCCCTTCCTCCCTCACCACCACCCCTCCCCCTCCTCCCTCACCAACCACCACCCCCTCCCTCCCCACTCCTCCCTCCCAACACCTCCCCTCCCTCTCTCCCTCTCCTCCACCACCATCCCCCTCCCCCCTCCTCCCTCACCACCACCCCCTCCCTTCTCCCTCTTCCCACTCCCTCCCCCTCCTCCCTTCACCACCACCCCCTCCCCTTTCCTCCCTCAGCACCCACCCCTCCCCTCCTCCCTCAACCACCCCCCCTCCCCCTTCTCCCTCTTCACTCCCTCCCCCTCCTCCCTCACCAACCACCCCCTCTCCCTTCCTTCCCTCAGCACCCACCCCCCCCCCTCCTCACCACCACCCTCCCCCTTCTCCCTCTTCCACCTCCTCCCCTCCTCCCTCACCACCACCCCCTCCCCTTCCTCCCTCAGCACCCCACCCCCTCCCCCCCGCCCAGCGTCGAGCGAAGCGATGAGATGCTGATGAGCAGGTGGGACGTCCCCCGCCCCCGCGATGGGACCTCCAGGCAAGTCAATTCTGTCAACTGTCAACTGTCATGTGTCATCACCTTTCCCCCCGAGGCCTCGCGCGGGCCCTGCACTGCGCTGGCACACGACAACCGTGGGAAACGTTTTTATTATTTATTATTTTAAATATTCTTATTATCATATAATAATTATTAATTAATTATTATTATTATTATTATTATCATTATCATATCGTTATATTATTATTATCATTCATTATTATTATTATTATTATTATCATTATCATTTTATTATCATCGCTATTATTATTATTATTATTATTATATATCATTATCATCATATATTTTATTATTATATAATTATTATTATTATCATCACTATTATTATTATAATAATCATTTTTATATATATAAGATCATATTGCATGGAAAGTAATTTGCACAAATTATCAGCTTGGACTTGACATTAATTTGCTGAAGACACAGTCACAGGAGTGAAAGTAAGGTTACATTTATGGCAGATAACAGCTGAACAATGCATACCTATATACATACATATGTGTATAATATGTGCGTGTGGTGGGCATGTGTGTGGTGGTGGGGGGGGGGGGGTGCGTGTAAATATATATACATATATTTACATAAAATATACATAACATAAAATATACATACATATATTTACATAATATACATACATATATGTATAATATATACTTTTTGGGCGAGCACAAAGCAGCAGTTGGCGACCGGGAAGGCCCACCACAGCAGCCCGAACGCAGCCAGCATCAAGCAGCGAAACCGCGTTCTCGGCGACACCGCGGCCTGACCTTTGCAGCAGTCACGCAGCAGATCATCGTGACCTTTCTCGCGTGGCCGAGGCTGTCCTCCGAGAAGGGTTGGAAAAAAAAAAAAAAAAAAAAAAAAAAAAAAAAAAAAAAAAAAAAAAAAATGTTCATTCGCGATCCGCCGCCGCCTCTCGCCCGCCGCCCGCGCCCGCTCCGACTCTGCTGGACTTCCTCTCTCTAACTGCCTCGTTCTCGTTCTC
>NW_020872023.1:222266-246732 GCF_003789085.1 Penaeus vannamei
TCACCATAGGCCAACTGCACACTGCAACCTTGCCATTGCACATCGCCCGTCCGGTGCAATTCTTAACCCCCAAGGGCCAAACGACACCAGCCTCCTGCTCTTTCTTTCCCCCCTCTCCCTCTCTCTCTTTCTAGCTCCTGCTCTCTCTTTCTTCCTCTCCCTCTCTCTTTAGCTCTCTCTCTTCCCCTCTCTCTTTTCCCTCTCTTCCTCTCCTCTTTTCTCCCTCTCCCTCCCTCAGGGTTTGAATCGCCCGAGCGCCGACGCATCCGGGACTCCTGACCTCGCTCTGAGACACCGAATTACCCAATATACAATTTGCTAATTACACCAAACCACCTCGTCGCGGAACCAGCGCCGGTTCGAGGCGGTTGGAGAGAATAATGACGGACGTTTCTGCTCGTTTCGATTTTTCCCCGATGAAGCGTTCGGGGTGTGTGTGTATACATACACGTATACATACACACATACACACATACATTACATACATACATACACACACACAACACACACACACACATACACACATACATACATACATACATACATATATATATATATATATATATTATATATATATATATATATGGAAGAAAAACCCACAATGCACAAACTAGATAGTCTCACTTTCCTCAATAAATCTAGTTTGTACATTGTGGGTTTTTCTTCCATATTATCAACACGGTATTGTGTTTTTCATGCATATATATATATATAATATATATATATATATATATATATATATATATATATATAACACACATTATACAAGTATATCTATATTCATACAAATACTATACTTTGAGCTGCGACAAGTATAATAACCAAATAAATGAATAAATAAATAAATCCCAATAATTCTTTCTGCATGTGCACTGCCTTCCTCACATCCTCCTCGACGCCCCAAGCAAACAAAAGCACAACAGGACATCCTCCTTTTTTTTCCATTAAAACAAATAACCAAATGAAATATCTCCGTTATTGACTGCTGCTCATCCGAACCGCTCCTGCCGGGGTGATCGACGTGAGCGCCAAGAATAGCAATCACTTTCCCAATCACTTTATCAATCATTTTAACAATCCCTTTACCAATCATTTTATCAATCCCTTTATCAATCATTTTATCAATCCCTTTATCAATATCCCTCCCGCTCTCTCTCTCTCTCTCCCGCCCAGCTGTTGCCGATTGCAACTGCCTCACCGCTGGGCCTCATCTCTTCCTCATTTCTTGTCTCCTTATCGACTGTTCTGTCACTTTACTATTTCTGTCACGCGTCGCCTGTCACCTACGAGTAACGACAGCCAACAGTGCTTTACTCTATGTGTCTTTTTTGAGGAATAAAAAAATGTGCTTTCATATATAAGCACAATGTTGGTAATTCATTACTAATGATATGCATGTATGTATGTATATATGTATGTGCACATGCATACATGTACATACTTACGTATGAACATTATAACCTCTCCGGTATTGCATTATACTTACGTATGCATGTACGTGTATTTATATTCATATCCAAACACACATACACACACACACACACACACACACACACACACACACACAACACACACCACACACACAACACACACATATATATATATATATAATGTATATATATAATATATATTATTATATTATATATATATATATATATATATATATATATATATATAAATTGAATACACACAGATACACATAAATATACTTGATTCCCATAATTTCTATCAGCATTACAAGACTCAAAACACTCATCCAAAAGGTAATTCGCTTCGGTAACACGACGCACCAAGTCTTTAAAAAAAAAAAAGTGAAGAAAAAAAACAAACACAACAACAAAACTGCCCGCTCCCTCCGCCTCCAAACAAACGCTCGGGACAGCGGCACGAGAGAACGATCTATTCGTCGGTAATTCGGCAATTTACAGGAGGAAGGAAAAGCTGCTTAACGTTGAATAATCGCATCACACTGCCCGGCCCCGATACGCATGATAATTCCATTCAGTTAATGCAGGAGTTGGCTGGAATTATCATTGAATTTAGGGGAAAATATTTTGGGACTTGCATACAGAGAGAGACACAAAAAATACTAGATACATACATTATGTATTCTGTGTGTACGTGTGTGCGCGACTGCCTGTATGCATATGTCCGTGCGGGGGGGAGGGTTGGTGCGTAACACGTGTTTGCGCGCACATATACACATACTGTTACACATGCCTACACGCCGCCCGTAAGCCAGCACCCCCCTCACCCCTACCCCTCCCCCCCTCTAAATCCCCCCCCCCCGCCCGTCCTAATGAATCGACTCCTTATCCACTGCTCCCCGCCCTCGCGCCCTCGCCCACCGACATCCACGGCCTCCCCGCCCATCCAGCCACTCTTTACGCCCTTCCGCGCCTTCCGTCCGATTTCGTCCGCGGGCGCAGACGCTCCGCCGACGCGATGGGCGCGCGCTCTTCGCTCGGCTCGCGCTTCGGGGGGAAGGAGGGAGAGGAAGGGGGAGGAGGGAGGAAGGAGGAGGAAAAGGAGGGAAGAGGAAGGAAAGGAAGGGGAAAGGGAGATGACAGGGAAGAGGGAGGGAGGAAGGGGTAAACGGGGAGGGAAAGAGGAAGGGGGAAAGGAAGGGAAGGAAAAGGAGCGTGACAGGGAGGAAAGGGGGGAGGAGACAGATAGACAGATCAAAGAGTGCTTCCACCCTCACATCCCCACCACCGACTGCTTTAGCCCATCCGTCCTGCCCCTTCTCCCCTTCCCCTTCCTCTCCCTCGCCACCGGTAGGCCTACCCCCTCAGACGCCCCCGTTTAATTCCCTCCCGTCCCCTCCGCCCTTGCCAAGTGGGCTCTCTCCCCGCCCCTCCAGCCCGCCTGTTATTCCGACCCGCATCTCCACGGGCGTCTCGGAGAGGGCGAGGAGGGTAATGAGCCAGGAAGAGCGCCCGACGAACACTCCTCGCCAGATAATCCTCTCGGCCCGAGTGTCCAATCGAAAAAAAAAACTGCGCCCGCGCGGGTTGAGCTCGGTTTAGAACGGATAGGAAACAAATGCTTTCTTGGCGTTTCTTTCTTTGGTGGTCTCTCTCTCTCGGTCTCTCTCTGTCTCATGTCTCTCTGTCTCTGTCTCTGTCTCTCTCTTTGTTCTTCTCTTCTCTCTCCTGTCTCTCTCTGTCTCTCTCTCTCTCTCTCTCTCTCTCTCTCTCTCTCTTCTCTCTCTCTCTCTCTCTCTCCCTTTCTATCTTTCCTCAACCTCTTTCCATGAACCCTTCCTCTTCCCCTTCATCTTTTACTTGCATCACACCCTTTCCTCCTCCTCCCTCTCCCTCCCTTTTTCTTCCGCAGCCTAGCATACCCTCTCCTTTTCTTCCGTCTACTTTCTCTCCACCCATCCCCTCCCGCCTCTTTCCCCCCCCCCCCCCCAGGCCCCTCCATCTCCACCGCCTTGGTCTCCCACCTTCAGGAGACTCAATCTCGGACTCGGTATCTCTCGCTTGCATAATTGAGGGCCAGTGTGCCGTCTCGGTGATCGCACCTCACGCCTCTCATCCACTCGCGAATGCCATCCACCTCCAGATCCACTCTCGAATGCCAATCACGTTCAAGTTCAACTCCTCAACGCTGCTAATCCACTCCCTCGTGCCGTGTTGGCGATCGTCCTCTCGCCTCCCATCCACTCCCAATGCCATCCACCTTCGGATCCAACTCCTCGACACTCCCCATCCACTCCCTCACCCGTCTCCATCCAGCAAGTCCACTCCTCCTTTCATTCCCTCCACTCTGCACTTTCGCCCCCCCCCCCACTCCACTAGACTGCCACCCGCCCCTCCTCCCCCCCCCACCTCCACCACCCAACACCTCGCGACATTTCAGAAGACAAGGGGGCGCCACTAAGCCCTGGGATGGAGCCAGGTATCAGTGGCTCTGCCCGGAATGAAAAGAGGGGCCGTTTACATTCGCTCCTCCTCTCCTCTGGCCCTCTCCCCTTCCCTCCTCCCCCTTTCAGTCCTTGCCTCTTTCCCTCCTTCTCACGCTGACTATCTCCCAACCTTCCCTCCCTCCTTCCTCCCTCCTTCCCCCTTGGCCTCTTTCCCTCCCTCTCCCGCTATCTCCGGCCTTTCCCTCCCTCTCACGCTATCTCCCATCCTTCCCTCCCTCCCTCCTCACCCCCACTTTGCCTCTTCCCTCCCTTTGCCTCTCCCCTTCCCTCCCCCTCAACGCTATCTCCCATCCTTCCCTCCCTCCCTCTCCCCCTCCACTTTTGCCTCTTTCCCTCCCTCTCACGCTGTATCTCCCATCCTTTCCCTCCCCCCTTCACTCTTGCCTCTTTCCCTCCCTCTCACGCTATCTCCCTCCTTCCCTCCCTCCCTCCTCACCCTCCACTTTGCCTCTTTCCCTTCCCTCTCACGCTCATTTTCTCCGATCCCCTCCCTCCTCCCTCACCCCTCCCCCTATGCCTCTTCCCCTCCCCTCACGCTGACTATCTCCCATCCTTCCCTCCCCCCCTTCCCTCTTGCCTCTTTCCTCCTTCTCACGCTATCTCCCATCCTTCCCTCCCTCCCTCTTCCCTCCTCAACCCCTCGCCTCTTTCCCTTTCTCTCAAGATGACTATCTCCCATCCTTCCCTCCCTCTCACGCTATCCTCATTCTTCGCACCCTCCCTCCTCCTCACTCCTCCCCTACGCCTCTTTCCCTCCCTCTCACGCTGACTATCCCCCATCCCTCCCTGCTGTGGTGCAAAGGTAACGAGCTGGTCAAGCAATCTTGCTGACCTGCGTTCGACCCCGCGCGCTGCCAGTGGATGGTCACCCGGCCATCCTTTGCACACAGGGGGATTTTGGAAGCAAAAATAAAAACAGACAGTTCGTCACAGCAAAGAATATCCACTGTAACAAATGGAATTAAACTAAATCTTTACATCTAAATCTAAATCGCAGGTTGGACGCCGCCCTGACCTGACCCGCACCGACCTAACTACCGATAAGCAGGAGTGAGGGAGTAAAGAAGTGAGTGAGACGGAGGAAAAGATGAGAGGAGAAAGGATGGAGGAGGAGGAGGAAAAGAGAGGAGGAAAGGACAGGAGGGAAAGACGGGAAGGGAGGAAAGGGAGGGAAGGGAGGGAAGGGAGGGAAGGAAGGGAAGGGAAGAAGAAGAGTGAGAGAAGAGAGAGAAGAGAAAGAGAGAGAGAGAGAAGAGAGAGAGAGAAGAGAGAGAAGAGAGAGAGAGAGAGAGAGAGAGAGAGAGAGAGAGATAGAAAGAGAGAGGAGAGGAGCGACAGGGACAAGACAGAAAAAAAAAGAAGAAGAGAAGACAAGAGAACTAAACAAAGACAAAAGATAAGACACAGAAAAAAAAACACAATGACCCTCGGAAGACCACCCAAACAAGGAAAATCACGAACAAAAGAAAGAAAAAAAAACCAAAGATCAGAAAGACAACAAGCCCAAAAAAGTGCTTAAAAAGAGTCCAAAAAAAAAAAAAAAGGAGTCCCAAAAATAAAAAAGGAGTCCTAAACATAAAAAAGAGTCCTTAAATGAAAAAGCGTCTCAAGGAAACAAGCAGCCGCCCCGCCGAGGTCAAAGGAGGGGGCGATCAAAGGGAAAACTTGAGCGAGCGCAAGACAGCGTGAGGGACACCTGCGCCCTGCCCGGAGCGAGGCCCCTTCGCCGTCTCTTGCGCGTGCGAAGGGGGGGGGGGGTGCGCTGTTGTGTGTGTGTGTGTGTGTGTGTGTGTGTGTGTGAGAGAGAGAGAGAGAGAGAGAGAGAGAGAGAGAGAGGAGAGAGAGAGAAGAGAAGAGAGAGAGAGAGAGAGAGAGAGAGAGAGAGAGTGTGTGTGGTGTGTGTGTGTGTGTAAGAGAGAGAGAGAGAGTGTGTGTGTGTGTGTGTGTGGTGTGTGTGTGTGGTGAAGAGAGAGAGGAGAGAGAGAAGAGAGAAGAGAGAGAGAGAGAGAGAGAGAGAGTGCGTGCCGCGTGCGTGTGCGTGCGATTTTCTTCCTCGCGAATCCCGTCCGTCGGCCGCCCTGAAATCGATCCCCGCCGCCCTTCGCCGCGACGCCCATTCACGAGGGAGGAGCCGAGGCGATTCAGGGTGACTCATGATGAGTAAACGTTTGGACGCGTATCGGGCGGGGGGGTGGGGTGGGGGAGGCTGAGTCAGTCGCGAGATGCTCGTCTGAATGAAGGAATTCCCCAAGCAGCTGATCCAGGACAACAACACCGGCAGCTGACCATCTGCGGCACAGCTGCCATTCTGACAAGATCACGTGACCTGAGTTGCGTGTACGCGCGGACGGACGTACAGACGGACACACACACACACACACACATATATATGTATATATATATACATATATATATATATATATATATATATATATAATATATATATATAAGTATGTATATATATATATGTGTATGAATATAATAGTGTGTGTGTATACATATATATATGTATATATACACATATATGTGACTCTCTCTCTCTCTCTCTCTCTCTCTCTCTCTCTCTCTCTCTCTCTCTCTCTCTCTCCTCTTCTCTCTCTATATATATATATATATATATATATATATATATATATATATATATATATATATGCATATATACATACACACATACATAGGCAAATATACACAGTATAAATTTAAATGCAAAACAGTCCGGCCAAGGCAGGTTCAAGGCCAGGGATCTGCCCGTGATAAGACGCTGCAAGTGAAAGCCATCGAGAGGACGAAGCCCAGCGATCACAGACGTAAAGGGAGAGAGAGGCGAAACTACGACAAAATTTAAGGAGGAAGGAGAGAGTGATGAAAGGGAGGGAATGGGATAGAGGGAGGAAAGGAGGGAGGAGGGAAAGAAAGAAAATAAGGGGGAAAAGGGGGGGAGAGAGAGAGAGAGAGGAGAGAGAGAGAGAGAGAGAGAGAGAGAGAGAGAGAGAGAGAGAGAGAGAGAGAGAGAGAGAGAGAGAGAGAGAGAGAGAGAGAGAGAGAGAGAGAGAGGTGACGGGGTGATACATACAAGCCAAGGACCCGATCGATAAGGATGAATCGACGGGGTTAAAATCGGATAGGAGCTGGTCTACATGGCATAAACATAATGATTTCCGATAAAGAAGAAGCAGAAGAAGAAGAAGAAGAAGAAGAAGAAGAAGAAGAAGAAGAAAATCCTACACCACTCACCCACAAACAAACTTCAGTCTTGCCAAGCACAACGCCGTAAAACCAATACTTACCAACTAAGAGCAGACGCAATGAAGAAAATAAAAAACAATGAAGAAAGAGGGATTTCGAAGATCACTGAAAAAGAACAAAACCTGGAATGGCAGCCCGAGAAAGTAGTCCGCGCGGATGGCCGAGAGAGTAGTCCAAAGGGGTAGCATGGAGAGGAGTACCGCTGGAAGGAGTCCTCTTCGATCGCTCACGAAAGTAGTCCAAATGGATAGCCAGAGAGCCCCGGGTCCTAAGGAAGATAGTCCTAAAAGGTAGTCCTAATGGATAGCCAGAGAGCAGTCCACGGGAATGGGAAGGAAGTAGTCCTAATGAATAGCCAGGAGAGCAGGCCCAGGGAATGGATAGGAAGGTAGTCCTAATGAATAGCCAGGAGAGCAGTCCACGGGGATGGGAAGGAAGGTAGTCCTAATGGATAGCCAGGGGAGTAGGCCAGGCTATCGGCCTACCCCGGGGGAGATTATGAACACAGCCTTAAGAAAGTTTGCCAGGAGTATAAAAGTAGATTAACCCAGAAGAGCCCATCGGAGGGTTAGCCTTGGAGAGTAGCCAAAAAGGATGGCCAAGAAGAGCAATCAAACAAGATGAGCTTCCCTACAGGCTCCATCTGCGCCATCCCCCTTTCCTACCCCCACCCCCCACCCCTCTCTTTCTCGCCCCCCACCCTCTTTCTATCCCTAAAACACTCTTGTGCTTCTTCGACTACTTGCCCCTTGCACTTTTTTGCCACCAACCTTCAAGCACTGTTCCCCGCCCCCCCCGCCCCCCTCCCGTCCCTCTTTTCCTCTTGATAAATCTCTGCTCTCATCCTCGGCCGCCTTGAGATTCGTCACCGCGGGGCGAGGGCGACAGGCGGAGAGAAGGCCCTCGCGCCGCCCTGTTCGCCGCAGCGTTAGAGCCGTCTCGGAACAGGACGCCTTCTTTTTCTTGACATCCGCAGACTTGTGAAAACGAAGGAACTCTTTTATCCAGCTGTCCCGGTCCGTCCATTTAAAGACCACCCGCCATTCATGAACCAAACTTTGCATTCGTAGTCCCGAACGTCGCCGACGGGGAGAAATCGGCGCGTGCGAATGACCCAAGCGTGAGCGAGCCACGCCAAGGAGCAGCAACAGACGGTCGCTTCTGCACAATGCTGCCGAGGTCACGATAACAAGGACGAGAAGGAGCGGGGACATGATGCCGCTTCGCCTTCGTGCGCACACCAAGGCCCTGCGCGGCGGAAGGGAGGCCGGGGCGCACGAGGGAAGGGGCGGGAACAAGCGCAGGAACGAGGGTCGTCGCGGCGAAATGAGCCTTGTGAAGTTTGCCGAGGAGACCCATCGGATTCGGTTGGGGGAACTGGACGCATGATTTCCCCGAAGGAGCTGTCAAGACTGAGTTCTCGAGCAAGACTTTCCCATCTCCTTAAACTTCCCCCGCGTTCGCTCTTTTCCCTTGCGTGATTGGCCTTTTGGTTCCGAGCAGCCTCCAAGACCAACTGGTTGCTGCGGCGGCTGTTTGTTGTTAGCACTATTGTTGATTGCAAATGCAAACCGAAGGTGAAAAAGTTACATCAAACGCGAGTCCTTGTTTGATCACGACAGACAAGGCGAAGAGTGCGTCGTGCATGGCATCACAGCGACGCCTCATCCCCATGCACGAAGCCCGCTGCCCTCAAAACGTGCGTCGGCATCCACGGCGAGAGTGCTTTCACATCCAGGCAAATATCCTACACATGCTTCCCGACTTCTCCTCGACCTTCCGCTCCTTCTGCTGTCAACGCCCCCCCCCTTGGGCCTACTTCTGCACCAAAGCTACCATACACACATGCAACCACAGGGCAGGGCAACCACAGGGGCAATGCATTCATTTTCCTCTTTCTTCCTTCCTTTCAAGTTCCGTCTCCGTGCGGTGCCGTGGATAACGCCTTGACTGGCATCTCTTACATCCTTATGGCACTTAATGGCACTGTATTATATATATAAAAAAGGGAACACATAACACGCCTCTAGACTCACACAGTCATAATTGCCCAAGACTTTAAGGAATAAAAAAAAATCATAATTGCCCAAGACTTTAAGGAAAAAAAAATCATAATGCCCAAGACTTTAAGGAAAAAAAAAAAAAAATCATAATTGCCCAAGACTTTAAGGAAAAAAAAAAAAATCATAATTGCCCAAGACTTTAAGGAAAAAAAATCATAATTGCCCAAGACTTTAAGGAAAAAAAAAATCATAATTGCCCAAGACTTTAAGGAAAAAAAAATCATAATTGCCCAAGACTTTAAGGAAAAAAAAAATCATAATTGCCCAAGACTTTAAGGAAAAAAAAAAAATCATAATTGCCCAAGACTTTAAGGAAAAAAAAAATCATAATTGCCCAAGACTTTAAGGAAAAAAAAAATCATAATTGCCCAAGACTTCAAGGAAAAAAAATCATAATTGCCCAAGACTTTAAGGAAAAAAAAAAATCATAATTGCCCAAGACTTTAAGGAAAAAAAAAAAATCATAATTGCCCAAGACTTTAAGGGAAAAAAAAATCATATCCGTCCTACAGAATACTCTACGTCATGCAATCACGATCAGCGACGGGCTCTGCAATGCAACTGTTGCCGACCGCTGTGCGATTCCCTTCACGGCCCTGCAATCGCATCCTGCAACGTGCGAGCCCAACTGTTTAGTCCACGTCACACCATGCAATCCCATCGCGTTCAGTTCCGTCCTTGGAAACCATCTTCTGTTTGTTTGTTTTCAGTTCCGTCCTTGGAAACCAATCTTCTGTTTGTTTGTTTTCAGTTCCGTCCTTGAAACCAATCTTCTGTTTCAGTTTCCGTCCTTGGAAACCAATCTTCTGTTCAGTTCCGTCCTTGGAAACCAATCTTCTGTTTGTTTGTTTTCAGTTCCGTCCTTGGAAACCAATCTTCTGTTTACTTCCTTGTCTGTACACTTTTACCTTTAGACTTGCTTTGCTTCTTTTACCTTGCTTTGCTTTCTTTTATTTGGTTTTCCTCGTTTATTCTCTATTCGTCTCTTCTTTTTTTCATATTCGCATTCAATATTCTAATATCTAGCTATCTGTCTTCTTTGAGGTTCGTGTGTCACCCACTATGTTATCCTCGTACTTTTTTTTCAACCCACGTCCCATACACTTTCTTTCAAGTCTGCCCATTCCTGTCTTCTTTGCATGCTCCCCACCCTCCCCCGCTCCTGTCCCCCTAACCCGCCCCTCCAGCTGCCGTACCCCAGCCCCTGTCCCTCCCCGCCCCCTCAGCCCCTGCACCCCCCAACTCCCGCCCCCTCCAGCCCCCTGCACCCCCACCCCCGCCCCCTCCAACCCCCGCCCCCCAGCCAGTACTCCAACCCCCGCACCCAACCCCCCAGCCCCCGCCCCTCCAACCCCCGTACCCCTACAAGGGTATCATGCCCCTCTCCGGTTTCGCCCGCCGCGACGCCGCCCGCTTCCTCCCGCCCCGCCAGACAGCAGATGCGACGCCGGCGCCTTTTTCGCCCCAATCGGAACGCCCCCTCGAAGACCCTCCTAAGCGGGCCTGGCGTGGCTCCGGCTGCCCTTCCGTAGCGTTGATGGGATTAGGCGTCAAATAAGGCGAGGCCGCGTCCACCCGTCGTAAAACGCGAACAGGGTCTCCGAGACGGAACCCCGGGCGGAAAGGCGCAAGAGAGGTCTAGAAGAGAGAAACCCCTCTCCCTATCCCCTCTCCCTCCCCCTCTCTCACCCTCCCCCTCCCTCCCCTCTCCCCCCTCCCCCTCTCCCTCTCTCCCTCCTCCCCCTCCCTCTCTCTCTCCCTCCCCCTCTCCCTCTCCAACTTTGAACACTCATACCAACCTCGCAATTCCCGCAAAACTCTTTTTTTTTCCCCTTAACATTACGTATGCATTAAACAGAGAGAGAGGCGAGCCACGCCCACCAACCGGCTACGCAAACTACGGCCGCCCTTCGTAAGTCTTCGCCACACGCGCGCCCGCCCCGACCCCGCTCTCCGCCACGCTACGCCAGGACGCTCGGCCTTTAAACCCTTTATAAACGGGAAATTGAGGTTTTAAACCCTTTAAAACGAGAAATTTATGTTTAGATCCTAATTAAACGGGAAATTTATGTTTTAAACCCTTATTTAACGAGAAATTTATGGTTTAAACTCTTATTAAACGAGAAATTGAGGTTTTAGACCCTTATTAAACGAGAAATTGATGTTTTAAACCATTATTTAAACGAGATATTGATGTTTTAAAACCTTATCAAACGAGAATTTATGTTTTAAACCCTATTAAACGGTAAATTTGTTTTAAACCCTTATTAAAGAGAGAAAGAAAGAAAAAAGAAAGAAAGAAAGAAAAGAAAAAGAAAAAGTATTCCCACTCTTTGGACCAAGGCACAGGGAACCAAGGTTACCTGTGCCTCTATTCTAAGGGACACAGCCTAAAGGAGGTTCTCTGAAGGTAGGAAACATCTACCTCTGGAAGACAAATGAACAAAACATCACATAACAATAATCATTTTCATCATGAACCACTTGATGAATAAACATGACGATGATGATATATTAACAAAAGACAACGATGACGATTAAAAACAAAAACAAAAGACAACCTTAGCACAACCGCCAAAGGAACAACAATCAAGCCACAACCACTCCAACAACCACATAAAACCGCCCCACCAGGCAGTGCCGACACCCTTGCCCTATCGACCCCCAACGACATATATAGAATTCAGTGCCCCCTCCCTCCTCCCCCTTCCCTTCCCTTCCCTTCCCTCCCAACACCCAATCCATCATTCCCTGGACCCCATACTCTAATCGCCCCCCACTCCCACCACTCTACCCCCCATCTACCCCATCTACCCCCTCACTATCAGTTCCCAAGTAAAACGACAAGCCTAATGAAATAGCAAGCGGGATCCCCGAGTATTCATTCCCTCTCCTTGCATAAGCAGCGTTTGGAAGGACACTCTGCGATGCCCCTTCCGCCCGCCGCTGAAATCGCCCTCCTGCGCGAGGGCCCTCATTCACCCCCTCCCTCGGAAACGTTTCTCTCCCCCCTCGGAAACGTTTCTCTCCTCCCTCGGAAACGTTTCTCTGAGCGAGGTCTATGAAAGCCCTTCGACCTCGTCCCTGAGTGCGGCGCTGGACCCGCTTGACGTGACTCGCGACCGCCGCCCACGTGCGCTCCGAGGGCGGCTCGCGCGCTGCCCTCGGGGCGGAGGAGACCCGCTCGCTCGATCGTCCTGGCGCGCGGCGACGCCCATCCGTGTCCTCGCAGGGTACGGAGAGAGCGTCGGGCGAGTGGGCGGCGGGCACGGGTTGTCACGGTGACAGACGGGGGGGGCTGGCCCCGCGCTGTAATCAATGTGCCTTGGCCGCCCACGCCCACGTTCGCGCTCATATCCACGACTCCCTTCTTTCTCTTTGTCACACGCGCTCGCTCTTTCTACACCTGTTCTCTGACGCACACAACATGCACAGTTACAATACAATACATACACAGATTCAAATACGCTCGCTCACACACACACAAACACGCACGCACGCACGCACATGCATACATGCATACCCCCCTCGCTCCCTCTCCCTCCCTCCCTCTCTCTCCCTCCCTCCCTCTTCCTCTCCCTTCCCTCCCTCCCTCCCTCTCCCTCCCTTAAAGATACGCCAGGTAAACACACTAAGACTCAGACAATGTTTACTTTGCATATTTGATAACTGAATATTTACCCAGATTTAATATATGATTGCTTCATTAAATATTTGTAGTTAATACTTACTCAACGTCCACTCCCTACTGCTACAACTTTCTTAAGCAAATAATAAAAGAAAAAGTTTGAACAGCGGCGCATCTATTTCAAAGGGATTGAAGAAAAGATGAACATCGTTGAAATAACAAGAAAGATGACTGTAACTTCACAACAAAAGACACGAATATTCCTTAACAAAATTTTGTAGAGATATAAAACGTCTATATATATACACCTAACAAAATCATAAGATCATAAGTCTATACGAAAATAAATATTACTTAAAACAGAAATCATTAAAAAAATAAATATCACTTAAAAACAAAATTTGTTAATAAGTAAACAGAGGCTAACAAATCTTATAACACTAATATTTATTAACATGTCGAAATCCATTCATATTTTTTCTTTGTTTATCACAATGAATGTACTTGCCAACAACAAAATTTACTTTAAAAAAAATAATATCCTTTAAAAATATATATATAAAAAATGAATATTTCATAAACGTAATTCATAAAGAAATGAATATTACATTAAAATAATTTAGAAACAAATGATTACTTTAAAATAATTTATAAAGTAATTAATATAACTTTATATCAAAATTCATAAATAAACAAATATTACTTGAGAATACATATACTTATAAAAAATGGATATCATTTCACAACAAAATTTACAAAGACCTAAAATTTACTTTTAAATGTAATCGATAAGAAATAATTCTTTAAAAATAGACAGAAATAAATATGACCTTTAAAAAATCCACAAAGAAATTAATATCCCCTTAAAAAACACGATAAAGAAAACACTACTTCCAATAATAATAAAAAATAATAATATAATAATAATAATAATAATGATAATAATAAATAATAAATATTCCTTAACAACGAAGCCTAAATCTGGCCGGAAATCGCCACGGCTCCTTCCAGGCCTCCTTCGCTCCTTCCAGCCCCCGGCCTTAGCGTCTTCTACTCCTCGTCTTCCACTCTGCGTCTTCCACTCCACATTTTCCACTTTGCGTCTTCCACTCCACATCTTCCACTCTGCGTCTTCCCCTCCACATCTTCCACTCCACATCTTCCACTCCGCGTCTTCCACTCCACATCTTCCACTCCGCCTCTACCCCCAGATGCAAAACCTTCCTCGCCAAAAAAAAAGTCGACAAAAATACTCGAATCATGAGAGAGAGGAGGGCGAGGTCCCGGTGCTCTCGAGTGGTAAATACGAGCATTACATTTAAAAACATTGGCCCCCGTTTTATGCAGAGAGGTTTTGGGAGAATCGTGCATGTCTGTACTCTCTCTCTCTCTCTCTCTCTCTCTCTCTCTCTCTCTCTCTCTCTCTCTCTCTCTCTCTCTCTCTCTCTCTCTCTCTCTCTCTCTCTCTCTCTCTCTCTCTCTCTCTCTCCGTCTCCTCTCTCTCTCTCTCTCCGTCTCTCTCTCCGTCTCTCTCTCTCTCTCCTCTCTCTCTCTCTCTCCTCTCCGTCTCCGTCTCCTCTCTCTCCTCTCCTCTCGACATACATTCTACTCTCAACGAAAACCTCGGCTTCCCCCATTTTCCCCTAACAATAAAGAATATTACAGTACAAACGTGGATATAGAGATATGTGTGTGTGTGTGTGTGTGTGTGTGTGTGTGTGTGTGTGTGTGTGTGTGTGTGTGTGTGTGTGTGTGTGTGTGTGTGTGTGAGTGAGTAAGTGAGTGAGTGAGTGAGTGAGTGAGTGAGTGAGTGAGTGAGTGAGTGAGTGAGTGAGTGTCTGTAGGTAGATAGGTAGATAGAGAGATAGATGGATAGACAGATATATATACCGTATATACACACACACACACACACACACACACACACACACACACACACACACACACACACACACACACACACACACACATCATACACACACTAATTCGCCCACACCTTGTATCTGTCTGTCTCTGCATCTGTATGTATTTATTCATCATCAACCCCAGCCATTCCGCCGCAGGACGCAGAACCTCAACCCTCCACTCACGCCCCACAGGTTCTTCGGCGGCGCCCCCCCCCCTTGCCTCATCAGATCCCCCTGATCAGCTGGCGCGCGGGGGGGATTCCGAGGCGCTCCTGCCGAGTGCTTCGACGGCCGACTCAGATGGAGAGGAACTGCTCATAAACATGTGTATGTATGTATGTTAATAAACAAATAAATACATAAACAAATAAATGAATAAATAAATAAATAAATATAAACATTTTATATATACATACATACATATTTATACATATATATAAACATACATACATACATACATATATATATACATACATACATACATACATATATATATATATATATATATATATATATATATATATTATATATATATACATATATATACACACACACACACATGCACACATATTCCTAAGATCCACAGCCTCAGGGTCAACGCGCCTCTCGGGGTCGACGTCAAAAGTTGGTCCGCCTTCCGCCGTCGGCCGCGAGAGGGCGCGAGCGCAGCGCCGGCCTGGCCTTCCTATGGCGATTCCGGCAATTCCGGCAATCCACTCGAACTTCTGCACAGCCCCGTTACTTTTGCCAAAGGAGAACAGCACCCACCGGGGAAGGAGAGCTGGGGGGGGGGGGCAGCGAAACGGGGTAGAAAATAGCGGCGGCGGGGGTGGGGTGGAGGGGCGGCTTCGGCGGCGGGGGAGGACATGAAAGTGCAAATGCATGAGCGTATCTTCGCTCCTGGACGTTTGTTCCGCCACTCAGTACCATGCACGCGTGTGCGAAGAGCTCATAAAACGACGATATAACTCAGGGCGCGGCGAGCCCACGTCGCCCGCACGAGGCCCCTCAGCAGGTACCGAAGCGCGCCAGCACAGCGCAAGGAGGCAGGCGCGCCCGCCGTCCGTGCGCAGGAGCACAGGAGCCGAGAGCGGGGCGCGCACGAGAGCCGCCGCGAGGCCCGCTGGCAGATGAGATAAGCCGGGGCGGGCGGGGCGGGGTTGCACGTCTCCTTGGTGACCTCGTCCCGCCTGCAACGCCGCCCCCTCCGTTGCTATAACAACACCCGCCCTCCCGCCCCTCGCCCCGACTCCCTCCCTCCCTCCCTCCTCTTCCCTTTCTCCCTCACCTCTCCCCTTCCTCAGCCTATCCCCTTCTCCCTCTCCCTTTCTCTCTCTCTTTCTCCTACTTCTTATCTCTCTCTCTCTCTCTCTCTCTCTCTCTCTCTCTCTCTCTCTCTCTCTCTCTCTCTCTCTCTCTTCCCCCCCCTTCGTGCCTTTTTACCCCCTCTGTCATTCCTTTATCAGTTCCATTCCCACTCTTCCTATCCTCTTCCTTTCCCCTTCTCTCGTCCCTCCCTCCCTGCCCCTCCTTTCCCCTTCCCCCTAACCCCCTCAGCCCCCCCTCCCCCCCTGGCCGCCCACACGCTGTCCCACCCTTCCCCCGCCCGCCTCTTCCACGCCGTCGCAAAAGGTCAGCCCGGCCATCCATTCGGCATTACCATTTGTTTCTCCTTCGCTTCTCTCTCATTCCTTCGTCCTGTCCTCCCTTTCTCCCCTTGCCCGTGCCCTCCACGCCGGCACCGTGTCCCCCTCCGCCTGTTCCTCCGTTCGCAAAAAAAAGAGAAGGAAAGAACAAGGCACCGATACCTTTGAAAGCTTTTGCAAAAAATTCCCCGGCGAAATCAGCGTGGACCGCTAATTCGCCGGCGTGCAGCGGAGAGCACAAGTTGCAGACCATTATTATTATTCCTCCTCCTCCTCCTCCTCCTCCACCTCCCTCTTCCTCCTCCCCCCTTCTTCTTCCTCTTCTTCTTCTTCCTCCACCACCGCCACCGCCGCCGCCGCCGCCGCCACCACCTCCACCTCCACCTCACCTCCTCCACCTCCCCTCCGCGGCAAGTATTACAAAGCCAGGCCAATACTCGGCTCTCGGTGGCCCTCGAAGCCGCTTCAACCCCCGGGGCGGCGAGAGCAAGCCCGCCTGGACTATATCTCGGTCTCATCTCTACCCAAGACATCACAGCTCTCACTTTCGGATCGCAGGCACCGACACCACCGACGAAAGATGACGATAGTGTGAAATGCGAAAGAAAAACAGAGTTCACGACCTAGAAAAGATTACGATAGCGTGAAAGGCCCAAACAAAGTCCCCTCTCTGACGCCCTCTGACCACCGCCATCCCACGCGGCACAGAAGTCACCAAGACCGAGGCGCAACAGCCACCCCGGCGAGAGGGCTTCAACAGCCAGAGCTTCCAGAACCAGAGAGCCTCGACAGCCCGAGGAAAACAGCGAGACCGACCACAATCACGTCCGATTAAAAATAAAATAAACAACGAAAATAAATAAATAAATAAAAAATAATACAAAATAAATAAAAAAAAAAACAGAAACAGAAGCAAAAGACATCGACGTCCATCACGAGTCACCGCCCGCCCGCGCCGCCCACAGAAGCCGTCATCACACCCATCACCAAGCCTGCCCTCACCTATACACCACCCCCTACCCCCCCTCCCCCTGCCAGTCAAAAGGACCCGCGGGCATCAAGATCAATATCCCCCTCCCTCACCACATTCACCAGCATCACCACCACCACCACCGCCTCCGCCACCGCCGCCGCCGCCCCGCGCCCACGAGAAAAGCAGAGCCCGATACCCCGCCCACAAAATCGATGGCATTACGACTCCATAAGCTCGCTCCCTCATCTCGTCCCACTCATGCCGAATGGTAACCCGATACCTGGATAGGGTTACCAATACCCTTTATAAAAACAGGGAAAAAAGGGAAAAGAGTAATAAGAAATACAATAAGCAGGAAAACATCGATATATAATTTTTAATTCTCTCCGACAACGAAGACGGGAAATTTCAAGTGAAAGTCGGAAATCCGTTCTGCATAAGTGCTAATTTCCATCCATTCACTAGAGAGAGAGAGAGAGAGAGAGAGAGAGAGAGAGAGAGAGAGAGAGAGAGAGAGAGAGAGAGAGAGAGAGAGAGAGAGAGAGAGAGAGAGAGAGAGAGAGAGAGAGAGAACAAAAGAGAGAGAGAGAACGAGAGAGAAAGAGAACAAGAGAGAAAGGAAAAGAGAGAGAGAAAAAACGAGAGTGAAAGAGAGAGATAGATAGATAGATAGATAGATAGATAGATAGACGAGAACGAGAACGAGAACGAAAGAGAGAGAGAACGAGAACACGAGAACAAGAGAGAGAGACAGAGAACGAGAGAAAGAGAAAGAAAAAGAGAAAGAAAGAAAGAAAGAAACCAAGGAGCCCTCCACCACCCACCCCCACCACCCAGCGACCTCGACCAACCCCTTCCTTCCCTCCCTTTCCGAGAGTCCCTCGACCCTGGCACCTCATCCTCGGCTCCCACGGATAAGACGAAGCCGAAGGAGATCCACCCCAAAACACCCTCCCCAAAAACAGTGCCACGCGAAGCCCCGCATATCCCTTCCACACGCCGGTACCCCTTCCTTCCCCCCTCCCCCCCTCCCCCACCCCAACCCCCCCCAATCTCCATCCTTTCCTTACAGATAATCTCGCTAGAAAAAAAAATATATATTTTTGGAAAACTTTCCATCTTCCACAAAGCTAATTGGAACACAGAGCCATCGGGAGAAGGAAACCAATCAGCCGTGTGTGTGGGAGACGGAGGGAGGGGGGGGGAGGGAGGGAGGGAGGGAGGGAGGGAGGGAGGGAGGGAGGGAGGGAGGGAGGAGGGAGAGAGAGAGGAGAGAGAGAGAGAGAGAGAGAGAGAGAGAGAGAGAGAGAGAGAGAGAGAGAGAGAGAGAGAGAGAGAGAAGAGAGAGAGAGAGAAGAGCGAGAAAGAGAGAGAAAGAAAAGAGAAGAGAGAGAAAAGAGAGAGAAAAGAAGAGAGAGAAAGAAAGAAAGAGAGAGAGACAGACAGACAGAGAAAAAAAAGAAAGAGAAAGAGAGAAAAAAATTGCATGCGTGCACGTTGTGGATGGATCATCTCTCCTCGACCTGTTCGCACATCTCGACGCAGGCTCATAACCGCTTCTAAAAAAAGCCTAATCTAAAAATAACATTAAATCAACCAAGCCCATTCAGATTAGATGGAAGTGCATCTACGTGAAAGCGCCACAATGATTTTTTTTTCATCCATATGGCGTAATGTGTTTGTTTGTTTCTTTTTTTTAAGCTAAAGTCACAGAATACATTAGAATAGAATAGAAAATTAGAATTAGAATAGAAAAGGGCTAGAATGCATTGGCTCAACAGAGAGAATAATTTAAAATCAGCATTAGTTTATCCCTATTCTTCATACGACAATCACGCTCGTAAATCATTAATATTTTGTACAACTCTCTCGAGTTAAAATTTTCCCTAATTCCTATTCATAAATAGAAAAATAAATGGCTTAACATATACATATATACATGTACGTAAATGTATGTATACACACACATTGCGCATTCATACATACATGCATACACATACACGTACACGTACACACATACATACATACATACATTCACACACACACACACACACACACACACACACACACACACACATACACATACATATATATATATATATATATATATATATATATGTATGTATATGTATATATGTATATATATATATACATGTGTGTGTGTGTGTGTGTGTGTGTGTGTGTGTGTGTGTGTGTGTGTGTGTGTGTGTGTGTGTGTGTGTGTGTGTGTGTGTGTGTGTGTGTGTGTGTGTGTGTGTGCGCGCGCGTGCGTGCGCGCGTATGTACATATGTCTCGTCCCTTTTCCCGTACAGGCAAGTAGGATTCGAAAAAGCGACGCAAGTAGCAGAACAGACGGAGGAGCGGGGGGGGGGGGGGAGGAGCGCAGCGGAGGAAGGCGAACTCCCCGATAGATTACGCGAGACCCTGTGCCACGGCTTACGTGGGGAGGGGGGGGGTGCAGGAGATGTAGGGGAGGGGGAAGGGAACAAGGATAGGGGTAGGGAGGGGCATGCGAAAGGGGAAGAGAAGAGCCAGGAGGAGCAGAAAAGGGGGGGGGGGGAGGGGAGAGAGGAGAGGGGAGGAGCCTCGCCTGACCTTTTCGATAAATATCAAATTTGTCCCCGACATTCCGGTCAGGCCCGCCGACTCACTCACGGGCGCCATCTGCGTGCAGGATCACGAACCTCCGGCAAGAGATCGACTGCCTCCCCGCGTGCGTCGGCAGCCTCCTTCGCCACCTCCGCCTCCCTTCCTCCTACCTTTCCTTATCCTCCCTCCCTCCTCTTCCGCTCCCCCTCTTCCTCTTCCGCTCCCCCTCCTTCCCTCTTCCTCCCCTCCTCCCTTTCCTCTTCCTCCCCCTCCTCTCCCTTTCTCTCCTATTCCCTTCCCCGCCACCCTTCTCCCCCTTCCTCCTCCTCCTCTTTCCTCATCCCTTTCCTTATCCTTATCCCCTCCTTTCCTCCTCCTCCCCCTTCCTCTTCCCTTCCCCTCCTCCTCCTCGCAGCTGCCTCGGCCTATATCCAACACACACCGCCCGAAGACCCGACGCTAATCATAACGAAGCGGCCTCACTATCAAGGGACGTTGCTCTCTTCCCACACCTTTCCACACTTCCTCTTCGGCCTCCGGAATCCATAAATCTGATGGCTCGCTCTTTGAAAGGCCATTAATCGTGCGATGTGTGAGTTGGAGTACACGTGTACACAACATGAGCGTAAGCCAGAATATATAATTTCTCTCTCTCTCTTCTCTTCCTCTTCCTCTCTCTCTCTCTCTTCTCTCTCTCTCTCTCTCTCCTCTCTCTCTCTCTCTCTCTCTTCTCTCTCTCTCTCTCTCTTCTCTCTCGCTTCTCTCTCTCTCTCTCTCTCTCGCTCTCTCTCTCTCTCGCTCTCTCGCTCTCTCCCGCTTCTCCTCGCTCTCTCCTCTCTGCTCTCTCGCTGTCTCGCTCTCTCGCTCTCTCGCTCTCTGTATGTATGTATGTATGTATGTATGTATGTATGTATGTGTATATATATATATATATATATATATATATATATTATTATACATATACATATACATATATACATATATATACTGTTGTAAATCGAAAAAAAAACATGAGAGCGAGGGTGAGGGGCACCTATGTGCGTGTACTGTTGTCGCAAACCTAACTAGTCTAGCTAATTAGCGATGTCTATCACACAAGCTACGCAAGATGCTGCGCCAGCGGAAGCATCCTTACTAGACCTTTTTTTTAGGCCTATCAAATTAACAAACACCGATCGATGTTGCAAGAGTTTGGCCTATTGGGGTCTATAGCGCGAGTGTTTTTGTTGTTGTCGTTGTTTTTTCTTCAATTTTCTTCTCGATTTCCCTACGTCTCCCTTCTTTTTCCGACACTCAACCTCATTTTCAACTCGCCTTCACGTTTTCATATCCTTCTATCCCTCGCAAATCAGTCTTCACTCTTTATTCTTCCTTTCCATCCCTCGCAAATCAGTCTTCACTCTTTATTCTTCCTTTCCATCCCTCGCAAATCAGTCTTCACTCTCTATTCTTCAATTTCTCGCTCTTGCGTGCAACCGTCGCCCTTGCAAGACTCCGCACGTGAGCCCCGCCTTCCAGACTGCATTGGTAGGCCTTCTCCTTCGCTCCCGAGAAAACCCGAAGGTAGGCCTATCCCCTCAGCCCCTCGGCTCCCGAGACTCTCCTCCACCCACTCGGCTATCCGCATTTTTTCTTCTCTCACGTCCGTTCTTTTTGGTCCCTGTTAATACACGCTTTGAGCCCCTCTCTCGCCTCGCACTTCTCGCCCGACTCGAGGACACTCGCGGGTCGCAATTAGTCCTAATGATTCCGAAATAAAGGGGATATGCCTCCGGTGCCCGATCGCGGCCGCTCTCCACGCCCTCGCGAACACCCGCGCCGGCGACGCTTCAGAAGGAAAAAAAAAAAAAAAAAAAAAAAAAAAAAAAAAAAAAAAAAAAAAAAAAAAAAAACACCGATGCAGAAGGCGACAAACGACACGAGCGAAAACGACCCCCGTCCGGACGACCTCATAAGACGACCACGCCGGGGAAGAGGAGACCCCCCCCTGGTGCTGCTCTGCCCGGGGGGTGGGGGGGGGGACGAGGACCCACGGGACACCGCAATAAGGCTTCGTAGGCATAGGTGTATTTACCGCGAGTCATTGAGAGCGAGTGACTCACGGCACGTGGGTCGGCTAATCAATGTGGAGAGAGAAGGAGGGTGGGGGTGGGGGGTAAGGGAGAAGGAGGAAAGGAAAAGGGTGAGGGAGAGGGACAAGAATGAGAAAAAGGAGGAGGAAGAAAAGGAGGGAAGGGGGGAGGGAGGAGAAGGAAGGGGGAAGGGGAGGAGAAAGGAGGAGGGAGGGGAGGAGAAGGAAGAGGGAGGGGGAAGGAGAAGGGAGAGAGGGACAAGAGGCAAGAAAGATGGGGAGGGGGAGGGAGGAAAAGGAAGGAGGGGGGGACAAAAGACAAGAAAGATGGGGAGGGAGAAGGAGAGCGAGAGGTAAGGAGAAAAATAATGTAAGAAAGAGAAAAAATATATATAAGAGAAAAAGAAAGTCAAGCAGGAAAACAACCCCTCATTCCAGAAATGCAAACGAAACGGAAACGGCCGCGCTCGAATCTCGGCCAAGAAACCACGAAAACGAAAAAAAAAAAAAAAAAAAAAAAAAAAAAAAAAAAAAAAAAAAAACGAAAAAAAAGAAAAAAAAGCCCTAAACACCACGAAAACGAAAAAAAAACGAAAAAAAAGAAAAGAAAAACCCTAAGCCCAAAATATCTCGCAACATGCACGCGCGCCCCACTCTGTCCCGCCCGCCGAGCCTTTGCTAACGAGCTCGAGGGCGGTAAGTCGAGGAAGGACCTCCCTTGCTGAGTGAGATTTCTTCAATGGGCGGGGGAGGAGGAGGAGGCTGGGGGAGGAGGGAGAGGTGGAGGAGGGGCTAGAGAGGAGGAGGGGAAGGAGAGGGACTAGAGGGAGAGGTGGTGGTGAGGAGGAGGAGAGGAGGAGAGGAGGAGGAGGAGGAGGAGTGTAGGGGCTGTAGGGGCTGGAGGGGCTGGAGGAGGAGGAGAGGAGGAGAGAGGAGGAGGAGGAGGAGGAGGGGAGGGAGGGGGGCTGTAGGGGCTGTAGGGCTGTAGGTAGGGTAGGTAGGAGGACAGGAGGAGGGGGGGAGGGAGGGGGCTGGAGGAGGAGGAGAGGGGCTAGAGGGAGAGGTGGAGGAGGAGGAGGAGAATGGGGCTGGAGAGAGGAGGGGGCTAGAGAGAGAGGAGGGGAGGAAGAGGGGGAGGTGGGAGAATGGGCTGAGGAGGTGGAGGAGGAGGAAGGGGAGGGGCTGGAGGAGGAGGGAGGAGGAGGAGGAGGGGCTAGAGGGAGAAGAGAAGGAGGAGGAGGAGGAGGAAATAAAAGAGAGGGAAGGAAAAGGCAAAGAAGAGAAGGAAAAAAGAGGACGAGGATGAAGATCAGGATCAAGATGCGGTGATGGGGAGGAGGAAGAGGAGAGGAGGGAAAGGGAGGAAAAGAGAGGAGGAGGAGGAGAAGCACCTGAACGAGGAAAGGAGGAGGAGAAAGGAGGTAAAGGATAAAGAAGAAGAAGAAGAGAAGAAGGAGCACGAAGAGGAGAGGAGAAAGGAAAAAAAGAGGAAGAGCAGGAGGCACGTGCGTGAGGAGGCTGGAGACGTGGGAAGCAAAAGCAGAGAGACAGAGGCAGAGAGGGCTGAAGAGCTGTTCCTTGGCCGCAGGAGAAGACAGCACACCCGTGTTTAATGGTTCACTTTATCCATGTGCAATCTTAAGGAATCGAAACCACGAAAACTCCACCTCACTGTTCTGAAGGAGAAATTACGAGAAATTATCCTGAATCTCAGAGATTTTTCCAACTCATTTGCTTCCCTTAACAACCGCGGCGTCCCTCACCTAATGAGAATTAAACCCTTCGTCATTCAATGAAAGAAAAATAAACAAAAAAATAATAACAAACAAATAACAAAAAATAAAAATAATAACAAATAAAATTAAATAAAATAATACATAAATAAATAAATAATAATACATACATATCAATTACATAAAATACTAACAAAATAACAAAAACAAAACCAACAAACACACCACACACTCATAACCCCCCCCCCGCCCATCGTTCCCGTTTGCTATCTGGCCCGTCCGCCGCTTGCCGTCGTTTACGTAATCGCCTTCCAGCTCCGGCCATTTGCTCCTTCGTGCTGTCGTAACGCGCCGGCAAACCTCTCTCTGTCCGCCGGATGTGGACGTTCGCTTTGTCTCTCCGCGTGCCGGGTTTCCTCTCCGTCGACGCCCCCGCCCCCCTCGCACGTGTGATATGCTGGGAGTTACACATGGCCCTCGAAAAGAGGCCAGAAAGGAAGAAAGAAAGAAAAAAGGAAGAGAAAGAAAGAGTGAAAGAAAACCGAAAGAGAAAGAAAAGAAAGAAGAAGAAATAAGACGATGAAAAGAAAAGAAAGGATAGTAGAAAGAAAAAAAAAAAGAAAGAAAAAGACAAAAGAAAGAAACACAAAAAGTAAGATAGATGAGAAGGCTTTA